>JAJHZJ010001053.1:137500-445741 GCA_023548195.1 Bettongia penicillata ogilbyi | reverse complement strand
AATACACCTTCCATGTTGGCCAATGGAGGAATGGAAAATTGTGTACTAGCAAGTATCTTCCAGATACTCTAGCATAGCTTATTCTGAATACACTGCTGTAGAAAAGATATGTGGATTTTCACCCTTTACATATATTATTTCACAGTTGTCTCTTTAGAAGATGTGACAAACAGTATTTCTTTGGATGGCTATAGGCCTCAAGTAGAAAAAGGAAAAATACTGATATCACAAGCAAGAAAAAGATAGAAGAGTCAAGTTTATATGAGACTTGTAGAGAGTTTAGGGTGTCAGTGGTAACAATTTAATATCTTCTTAGCATACATTGTATCTCTTGAGTTATCTTCAAATACAACTTCCAAGTAGGCCAATGGAGAAATTGACAATAGTGTGCTTGCAAGTATCTTCCAGGTACAGTAGCATAGCTTGTACTGACTTCACTGCTGTAGAAAATATATGTGGATTTTTACCCTTTTTTACGTATCTATTAGTCTATCTATCTATCTATCTATATCTATATATATATGTATATATATATACATATATGTATATTTATATTTACATATTACGTCACTGTTGTCTGTTATGCAGGAACTGCCAAAATGCCTTCATTTAGATTCCTATATGCCTCAACAGGGAAAAGGCTAAATACTGATATCACAAGCAGGATAAAGATAGAAGAGTCAAGTTGACAGGTCACTTGTAGAGAACTTCGGGAGTCAGTCCTGCCAATGTAATATCTACTTAGTATCCAATGTATTCCTTGGGTCATCTTCATATACACTTACCATTTTGGTCAAGGGAGGAAGGGACAATTGTGTACTTGCAATTATGTTTCAGGTACTGTAGCACTGCTTGAATTGACTTCACTGTTGTAGATAAGGTATATGGATTTTTATACTTTACAGACATTACTTCCGAGTTGTCTCTTTAGTGGAAGTGAGAAAATGCATTTCTTTGGAATTCTATAGGCCTCAACAGGGAAAAGGCTAAATACTGATAGCAGAGGCAGGATATAGCACAGGCAGAATAAAGATAGAAGAGTCAACTTGATAGGACACTTATATAGAGTTTAGGGGGTCAGGGCTGCCAATGTGATATGTTCTTACTATACATTGTATTTCTTGAGTTATCTTCAAATACACCTGTCAAGTAGGCAATGGAGCAATTGACAATAGTGTACTTGCAAGTATCTTCCAGGTACACTAGCACAGCTTGTACTGATTTCAATGCTATTGATAATATATGTTGATTTTACCCTTTTTTATATATCTATTTATTTATCTTTCGATCTATCTATCTATCTATCTATCTATCTATCTATCTATATATTTATATATTACTTTACTGTTGCCTCTTAAGTAGGAACTGCCAAAATGCCTTTATTTAGATTCCTATATTCCTCAACAGGGAAAAGGCTAAATACTGATATCACAAGCAGGATAAAGATACAAGAGTCAAGTTGATAGGATACTTGTAGAGATTTTAGGGTGTCAGTGGAGACAATTTAATATCTTCTTAGTACACATTGTATCTCTTGAGTTATCTTCAAATACACCTTCCAAGTAGGCCAATGGAGAAATTGACAATAGTGTACTAGCAAGAATCTTCCAGAAACTCTAGCATAGCTTGTACTGAATTCACTGCTGTAGAAAAGATATGTGGATTTTTACCATTTATTATTTCACAGCTGTCTCTTCAGATCATGTGACAAACACCTTTTCTGTGGATGGCTATAGGCCTGAACAAGGAAATGGGAAAATACTGATATCACAAGCAGGAAAAAGATAGAAGAGTCAAGTTGATATGAGACTTGTAGAGAGTTAGGGTGTCAGTGGTAACAATTTAATATCTTCTTAGTATACATTGTATCTCTTGAATTATCTTCAAATATACCTTCCAAGTAGGCTAATGGATAAATTGACAATAGTGTGTTTGCAAGTCTCTTCCAGGTACACTAGCATACCTTGTACTTACTTCACTGCTGTAGATAATATATGTGGATTATTACCCTTTTTTATATCTATCTATTTATCTATCTATCTATCTATCTATATACATCTATATCTATATATAGATATATATGAATAGATATAATTATATATATATATATATATATATATATATATATTCACATATTACTTCACTCATGTCTCTTAAGGAGGAACTGCCAAAATGCCTTTATTTAGATTCCTATATGCCTGAACAGGGAAAAGGCTAAATACTGATATCATAAGCAGGATAAAGATAGAAGAGTCAAGTTGACAGGTCACTGGTAGAGAATTTAGGGAGTCAGTGCTGACAATACAATATCTACTTAGTATCCAATGTATTTCTTGAGTCATCTTCATATACATTTACCATTTTGGTCAAGGGAGGAAGCGACAATTGTGTACTTGCAATTATGTTCCAGCTACTCTAGCACAGCTTGTACTGACTTCACTGTTGTATATAAGGTATATGGATTTTTAGCCTTTAAAGACATTGCTTCAGAGTTGTGTCTTCAGGGGAAGTGAGAAAATGCGTTTCTTTGGATTTCCATAGGCCTCAACAGGGAAAAGGCTACATACTGATATCACAGGCAGGATAAAGATAGAAGAGCCAACTTGATAGGACACTTCTATAGAGTTTAGGGTGTCAGGGCTGACAATGTAATATGTTCTTACTATAAATGGTATTTCTTGAGTTATCTTCAAATACACCTTCCAAGTAGGCAATGGAGGAACGTACAATTGTGTACAAGGAAGTATCTTCCAGGTACACTACCATAGCTTGTACTGACTTCACTGCTATAGATAATATATATGGATTTTGCCCTTTTATATATATATATATATATATATATATATATATATATATATATATATATATATATATATATATATATATATTTATTTATCTAACGATCTATCTATCTATCTATATATATACATACATATATATATATATATATATATATATATTTACATATTACTTCACTGTTGTCTCTTAAGGAGGAACTGCCAAAATGCCTTCATTTAGATTCCTATATGCCTCAACAGGGAAAAGGTTAAATACTGATATCACAAGCAGGTAAAGATAGAAGAGTCAACGGGATAGGACACTTGTAGAGAGTTTAGGGTGTCAGGGCTGACAATGTAATATCTTCTTACTATACATTGTATTTCTTGAGTTATCTTCAAATACACCTTCAATGTTGGCCAATGGAGGAATGGACAATTGTGTACTAGCAAGTATCTTCCAGATACTCTAGCATAGCTTGTACTGAATTCACTGCTGTAGAAAAGTTATGAGGATTTTCACCGTTTACATATATTATTTCACAGTTGTCACTTTAGATGATGTGATAAACAGCATTTCTTTGGATGGCTATAGGCCTCAACAAGGAAAAGGGAAAATACTGCTATCACAAGCAGAAAAAATAGAAGAGACAAGTTGATATGAGACTTGTAGAGAGTTTAGGTTGTCAGTGGTAACAATTTAATATCTTCTTAGTATACATTGTATCTCTTGTGTTATCTTCAAATACACCTTCCAAGTAGGCCAATGGTGAAATTGACAATAGTGTGCTTGCAAGTATCTTCCAGGTACAGTAGCATAGCTTGTACTGACTTCACTGCTGTAGATAATATATGTGGATTTTTACCCTTTTTTATCTATCTATCTATCAAACTTTCTATATATAAATCTATCTATCTATTTATCTATCTATCTACATATATATATATATATATATATATATATATTTACATATTACTTCACTGTTGTCTCTTAAGTAGGAACTGCGAAAATGCCTTTATTTAGATTCCTATATGCTTAAACAGGGAAAAAGCTAAATACTGATATCACAAGCAGGATAAAGATAGAAGAGTCAAGTTGACAGGTCACTTGTAGAGAACTTGGGGAGTCAGTGCTGACAATGTAATATCTACTTAGTACCCAATGTATTTCTTGAGACACCTTCATATACACTTACCATTCTGGTCAAGGGAGGAAGGGACAATTGTGCACTTGTAATTATGTTCCAGGTACTCTAGCACAGCTTGTATTGTCTTGAGTGCTGTAGATAAGGTATATGGATTTTTAGCCTTTACAGACATTACTTCAGAGTTGTCTCTTCAGGGGAAGTGAGAAAATGCGTTTCTTTGGATTTCCATAGGCCTCAACAGGGAAAAGGCTACATACTGATATCACAGGCAGGATAAAGATAGAAGAACCAACTTGATAGGACACTTCTAGAGAGTTTCGGGTGTCAGGGCTGACAATGTCATATCTTCTTACTATACATTGTATTTCTTGAGTTATCTTCAAATACACCTTCCATGTTGGCCAATGGAGGAATGGACAATTTTGTACTAGCAAGTACCTTCCAGATACTCTAGCATAGCTTGTACTGAATTCACTGCTGTAGAAAAGATATGTGGATTTTCACCCTTTACATATATTATTTCACAGTTGTCTCTTTAGAGGAGGTGACAAACACCATTTCTTTGGATGACTGTAGGCCTCAACAAGGAAAAGTGAAATACAGATATCACAAGCAGGAAAAAGATAGAAGAGTCAAGTTGATATGAGACTTGTAGAGAGCTTAGGGTGTCAGTGGTGACAACGTAATATCTTCTAAGTATACATTGTATCTCTTGAGTTATCTTCAAATACTCCTTCCAAGTAGGCCAATGGAGAAATTGACAATAGTGCACTTGCAAATATCTTCCAGGTACACTAGCATAGCTTGTACTGACTTCACTGCTGTAGATAATATATGTGGATTTTTACCCTTTTTAATGTATCTATTAGTCTATATATATATATATATATATATATATATATATATATATATATATATATATATATATATATATATATTTATATTTACATATTATATCACTGTTGTCTGTTATGGAGGAACTGCCAAATTGCCTTCATTAAATTCCTATATGCCTCAACAGGGAAAAGGCTAAATACTGATATCACAAGCAGGATAACGATAGAAGAGTCAAGGTGACAGGTCAGTTGTACAGAACTTAGGGAGTCAGTCCTGCCAATGTAATATCTACTTAGTATCCAATGTATTTCTTGAGACACCTTCATATACAGTTACCATTCTGGTCAAGGGAGGAAGGGACAATTGTGCACTTGTAATTATGTTCCAGGTACTCTAGCACAGCTTGTATTGTCTTGAGTGTTGTAGATAAAGTATATGGATTTTTAGCCTTTACAGACATTACTTCAGAGTTGTCTCTTCAGGGGAAGTGAGAAAATGCGTTTCTTTGGATTTCCATAGGCCTCAACAGGGAAAAGGCTACATACTGATATCACAGGCAGGATAAAGTTAGAAGAGCCAACTTGATAGGACACTTCTAGAGAGTTTCGGGTGTCAGGGCTGACAATGTCATATCTTCTTACTATACATTGTATTTCTTGAGTTATCTTCAAATACACCTTCCATGTAGGCCAATGGAGGAATGGAAAATTGTGTACTAGCAAGTATCTTCCAGATACACTAGCATAGCTTGTACTGAATTCACTGCTGTAGAAAAGATATGTGGATTTTCACCCTTTATATATATTATTTCACAGTTGTCTCTTTAGAGGAGGTGACAAACACCATTTCTTTGGATGGCTGGAGGCCTCAACAAGGAAAATTGAAATACAGATATCACAAGCAGGAAAAAGATAGAAGAGTCAAGTTGATATGAGACTTGTAGAGAGCTTAGGGTGTCAGTGGTGACGACGTAATATCTTCTAAGTATACATTGTATCTATTGAGTTATCTTCAAATACTCCTTCCAAGTAGGCCAATGGAGAAATTGACAATAGTGCACTTGCAAATATCTTCCAGGTACACTAGCATAGCTTGTACTGACTTCACTTCTGTAGATAATATATGTGGATTTTTACCCTTTTTAATGTATCGATTAGTCTATATATATATATATATGTATACATACATATATATATATATATATATTTATATTTACATATTATGTCACTGTCGTCTGTTATGGAGGAACTGCCAAAATGCCTTCATTAAATTCCTATATGCCTCAACAGGGAAAAGGCTAAATACTGATATCACAAGCAGGATAAAGATAGAAGAGTCAAGGTGACAGGTCAGTTGTAGAGAACATAGGGAGTCAGTCCTGCCAATGTAATATCTACTTAGTATCCAATGTATTCCTTGGGTCATCTTCATATACACTTACCATTTTGGTCAAGGGAGGAAGGGACAATTGTGCACTTGTAATTATGTTCCAGGTACTCTAGCACAGCTTGTACTGTCTTGACTGCTGTAGATAAGGTATATGGATTTTTAGCCTTTACAGACATTACTTCAGAGTTGTCTCTTTAGGGGAAGGGAGAATATGCATTTCTTTGGATTCCTATAGGCCTCAACAGGGAAAAGGGTAAATACTGATATCACAGGCAGGATAAAGATAGAAGAGTGAACTTGATAGGACACTTCTAGAGAGTTTAGGGTGTCAGGGCTGACAATGTCATATCTTCTTACTATACATTGTATTTCTTGAGTTATCTTCAAATACACCTTCCATGTTGGCCAATGGAGGAATGGAAAATTGTGTACTAGCAAGTATCTTCCAGATACTCTAGCATAGCTTATTCTGAATACACTGCTGTAGAAAAGATATGTGGATTTTCACCCTTTACATATATTATTTCACAGTTGTCTCTTTAGAAGATGTGACAAACAGTATTTCTTTGGATGGCTATAGGCCAGAACAAGGAAAAGGAAAAATACTGATATCACAAGCAGGAAAAAGATAGAAGAGTCAAGTTGATATGAGACTTGTAGAGAGTTTAGGGTGTCAGTGGTAACAATTTAATATCTTCTTAGCATACATTGTATCTCTTGAGTTATCTTCAAATACAACTTCCAAGTAGGCCAATGGAGAAATTGACAATAGTGTGCTTGCAAGTATCTTCCAGGTACAGTAGCATAGCTTGTACTGACTTCACTGCTGTAGAAAATATATGTGGATTTTTACCCTTTTTTACGTATCTATTAGTCTATCTATCTATCTATCTATCTATATCTATATATATATATGTATATATATATACATATATGTATATTTATATTTACATATTACGTCACTGTTGTCTGTTATGCAGGAACTGCCAAAATGCCTTCATTTAGATTCCTATATGCCTCAACAGGGAAAAGGCTAAATACTGATATCACAAGCAGGATAAAGATAGAAGAGTCAAGTTGACAGGTCACTTGTAGAGAACTTCGGGAGTCAGTCCTGCCAATGTAATATCTACTTAGCATCCAATGTATTCCTTGGGTCATATTCATATACACTTACCATTTTGGTCAAGGGAGGAAGGGACAATTGTGTACTTGCAATTGTGTTTCAGGTACTGTAGCACTGCTTGAATTGACTTCACTGTTGTAGATAAGGTATATGGATTTTTATACTTTACAGACATTACTTCCGAGTTGTCTCTTTAGGGGAAGTGACAAAATGCATTTCTTTGGAATTCTATAGGCCTCAACAGGGAAAAGGCTAAATACTGATAGCACAGGCAGGATATAGCACAGGCAGGATAAAGATAGAAGAGTCAACTTGATAGGACACTTATAGAGAGTTTAGGGTGTCAGGGCTGACAATGTGATATGTTCTTACTATACATTGTATTTCTTGAGTTATCTTCAAATACACCTGTCAAGTAGGCAATGGAGCAATTGACAATAGTGTACTTGCAAGTATCTTCCAGGTACACTAGCACAGCTTGTACTGATTTCAATGCTATTGATAATATATGTTGATTTTACCCTTTTTTATATATCTATTTATTTATCTTTCGATCTATCTATCTATCTATCTATATATATATATATATATATATATTTATATATTACTTTACTGTTGCCTCTTAAGGAGGAACTGCCAAAATGCCTTTATTTAGATTCCTATATTCCTCAACAGGGAAAAGGCTAAATACTGATATCACAAGCAGGATAAAGATACAAGAGTCAAGTTGATAGGATACTTGTAGAGAGTTTAGGGTGTCAGTGGTGACAATTTAATACCTTCTTAGTTTACATAGTATCTCTTGAGTTATCTTCAAATACACCTTCCAAGTAGGCCAATGGTGAAATTGACAATAGTGTACTTGCAAGTATCTTCCAGGTACTCTAGCATAGCTTGTACTGACTTCACTGCTGTAGATAATATATGTGGATTTTTACCATTTATTATTTCACAGCTGTCTCTTCAGATCATGTGACAAACACCTTTTCTGTGGATGGCTATAGGCCTGAACAAGGAAATGGGAAAATACTGATATCACAAGCAGGAAAAAGATAGAAGAGTCAAGTTGATATGAGACTTGTAGAGAGCTTAGGGTGTCAGTGGTGACGACGTAATATCTTCTAAGTATACATTGTATCTATTGAGTTATCTTCAAATACTCCTTCCAAGTAGACCAATGGAGAAATTGACAATAGTGCACTTGCAAATATATTCCAGGTACACTAGCATAGCTTGTACTGACTTCACTGCTGTAGATAATATATGTGGATTTTTACCCTTTTTAATGTATCGATTAGTCTATATATATATATATATATATATATATATATATATATATATGTATATATATGTGTGTGTACATACATATATATATATATATATATTTATATTTACATATTATATCACTGTTGTCTGTTATGGAGGAACTGCCAAATTGCCTTCATTAAATTCCTATATGCCTCAACAGGGAAAAGGCTAAATACTGATATCACAAGCAGGATAACGATAGAAGAGTCAAGGTGACAGGTCAGTTGTACAGAACTTAGGGAGTCAGTCCTGCCAATGTAATATCTACTTAGTATCCAATGTATTTCTTGAGACACCTTCATATACAGTTACCATTCTGGTCAAGGGAGGAAGGGACAATTGTGCACTTGTAATTATGTTCCAGGTACTCTAGCACAGCTTGTATTGTCTTGAGTGTTGTAGATAAAGTATATGGATTTTTAGCCTTTACAGACATTACTTCAGAGTTGTCTCTTCAGGGGAAGTGAGAAAATGCGTTTCTTTGGATTTCCATAGGCCTCAACAGGGAAAAGGCTACATACTGATATCACAGGCAGGATAAAGATAGAAGAGCCAACTTGATAGGACACTTCTAGAGAGTTTCGGGTGTCAGGGCTGACAATGTCATATCTTCTTACTATACATTGTATTTCTTGAGTTATCTTCAAATACACCTTCCATGTAGGCCAATGGAGGAATGGAAAATTGTGTACTAGCAAGTATCTTCCAGATACACTAGCATAGCTTGTACTGAATTCACTGCTGTAGAAAAGATATGTGGATTTTCACCCTTTATATATATTATTTCACAGTTGTCTCTTTAGAGGAGGTGACAAACACCATTTCTTTGGATGGCTGGAGGCCTTAACAAGGAAAATTGAAATACAGATATCACAAGCAGGAAAAAGATAGAAGAGTCAAGTTGATATGAGACTTGTAGAGAGCTTAGGGTGTCAGTGGTGACGACGTAATATCTTCTAAGTATACATTGTATCTATTGAGTTATCTTCAAATACTCCTTCCAAGTAGGCCAATGGAGAAATTGACAATAGTGCACTTGCAAATATCTTCCAGGTACAATAGCATAGCTTGTACTGACTTCACTTCTGTAGATAATATATGTGGATTTTTACCCTTTTTAATGTATCGATTAGTCTATATATATATATATATATATGTATACATACATATATATATATTTATATTTACATATTATGTCACTGTCGTCTGTTATGGAGGAACTGCCAAAATGCCTTCATTAAATTCCTATATGCCTCAACAGGGAAAAGGCTAAATACTGATATCACAAGCAGGATAAAGATAGAAGAGTCAAGGTGACAGGTCAGTTGTAGAGAACATAGGGAGTCAGTCCTGCCAATGTAATATCTACTTAGTATCCAATGTATTCCTTGGGTCATCTTCATATACACTTACCATTTTGGTCAAGGGAGGAAGGGACAATTGTGCACTTGTAATTATGTTCCAGGTACTCTAGCACAGCTTGTACTGTCTTGACTGCTGTAGATAAAGTATATGGATTTTTAGCCTTTACAGACATTACTTCAGAGTTGTCTCTTTAGGGGAAGGGAGAATATGCATTTCTTTGGATTCCTATAGGCCTCAACAGGGAAAAGGCTAAATACTGATATCACAGGCAGGATAAAGATAGAAGAGTGAACTTGATAGGACACTTCTAGAGAGTTTAGGGTGTCAGGGCTGACAATGTCATATCTTCTTACTATACATTGTATTTCTTGAGTTATCTTCAAATACACCTTCCATGTTGGCCAATGGAGGAATGGAAAATTGTGTACTAGCAAGTATCTTCCAGATACTCTAGCATAGCTTATTCTGAATACACTGCTGTAGAAAAGATATGTGGATTTTCACCCTTTACATATATTATTTCACAGTTGTCTCTTTAGAAGATGTGACAAACAGTATTTCTTTGGATGGCTATAGGCCAGAACAAGGAAAAGGAAAAATACTGATATCACAAGCAGGAAAAAGATAGAAGAGTCAAGTTGATATGAGACTTGTAGAGAGTTTAGGGTGTCAGTGGTAACAATTTAATATCTTCTTAGCATACATTGTATCTCTTGAGTTATCTTCAAATACACCTTCCAAGTAGGCCAATGGAGAAATTGACAATAGTGTGCTTGCAAGTATCTTCCAGGTACAGTAGCATAGCTTGTACTGACTTCACTGCTGTAGATAATATATGTGGATTTTTAACCTTTTTTACGTATCTATTAGTCTATCTATCTATCTATCTATATCTATATATATTTATGTATATATATATACATATATGTATATTTATATTTACATATTACGTCACTGTTGTCTGTTAAGCAGGAACTGCCAAAATGCCTTTATTTAGATTCCTATATGCCTCAACAGGGAAAAGGCTAAATACTGATATCACAAGCAGGATAAAGATAGAAGAGTCAAGTTGATATGAGACTTGTAGAGAGTTTAGGGTGTCAGTGGTGACAATTTAATATCTTCTTAGTATACATTGTATCTCTTGAATTATCTTCAAATATACCTTCCAAGTAGGCTAATGGATAAATTGACAATAGTGTGTTTGCAAGTCTCTTCCAGGTACACTAGCATACCTTGTACTTACTTCACTGCTGTAGATAATATATGTGGATTATTACCCTTTTTTATATCTATCTATTTATCTATCTATCTATCTATCTATATACATCTATATCTATATATAGATATATATGAATAGATATAATTATATATATATATATATATATATATATTCACATATTACTTCACTCATGTCTCTTAAGGAGGAACTGCCAAAATGTCTTTATTTAGATTCCTATATGCCTGAACAGGGAAAAGGCTAAATACTGATATCACAAGCAGGATAAAGATAGAAGAGTCAAGTTGACAGGTCACTGGTAGAGAATTTAGGGAGTCAGTGCTGACAACGTAATATCTACTTAGTATTCAATGTATTTCTTGAGTCATCTTCATATACATTTACCATTTTGGTCAAGGGAGGAAGTGACAATTGTGTACTTGCAATTATGTTCCAGCTACTCTAGCACAGCTTGTACTGACTTCACTGTTGTATATAAGGTATATGGATTTTTAGCCTTTACAGACATTGCTTCAGAGTTGTGTCTTCAGGGGAAGTGAGAAAATGCGTTTCTTTGGATTTCCATAGGCCTCAACAGGGAAAAGGCTACATACTGATATCCCAGGCAGGATAAAGATAGAAGAGCCAACTTGATAGGACACTTCTATAGAGTTTAGGGTGTCAGGGCTGACAATGTAATATGTTCTTACTATAAATTGTATTTCTTGAGTTATCTTCAAATACACCTTCCAAGTAGGCAATGGAAGAACGTACAATTGTGTACAAGGAAGTATCTTCCAGGTACACTACCATAGCTTGTACTGACTTCACTGCTATAGATAATATAGATGGATTTTGCCCTTTTATATATATATATATATATATATATATATATATATATATATATATATTTATTTATTTATTTATTTATCTAACGATCTATCTATCTATCTATATACATATATATATATATATATATATATATTTACATATTACTTCACTGTTGTCTCTTAAGGAGGAAATGCCAAAATGCCTTTATTTAGATTCCTGTATGCCTCAACACTGAAAAGGTTAAATACTGATATCACAAGCAGGTAAAGATAGAAGAGTCAACGTGATAGGACAATTGTAGAGAGTTTGGGGTGTCAGGGCTGACAATGTAATATCTTCTGACTATGGATTGTATTTCTTGAGTTATCTTCAAATACACCTTCAATGTTGGCCGAAGGAGGAATGTTCAATTGTGTACTAGCAAGTATCTTCCAGATACTCTAGCATAGCTTGTACTGAATTCACTGCTGTAGAAAAGATATGTGGATTTTCACCCTTTACATATATTATTTCACAGTTTTCTCATTAGATGATGTGATAAACACCATTTCTTTGGATGGCTATAGGGCTCAACACGGAAAAGGGAAAATACTGTTATCAAAAGCAGGAAAAAGATAGAAGAGTCAAGTTGATATGACACTTGTACAGACTTTAGGGTGTCAGTGGTAACAATTTAATATCTTCTTAGTATACATTGTATTTCTTGAGTTATCTTCAAATACAACTTCCAAGTAGGCCAATAGAGAAGTTGACAATAGTGTGCTTGCCAGTATCTTCCACGTACAGTAGCATAGCTTGTACTGACTTCACTGATGTAGATAATATATGTGGATTTTTACCCTTTTTTTATATCTATCTATTTATCTATCTATCTATCTATCTATCTATCTATCTATCTATATCTATTTCTGAATATATATATATATATATATATATATATATATTTACATATTACTTCACTCTTGTCTCTTAAGGAAGAACGGCCAAAATCCCTTTATTCAGATTCCTATATGCCTCAACAGAGAAAAGGCTAAATACAGATATCACAGGCAGGACAAAGATAGAAGAGTCAACTTGATAGGACACTTGTAGAGAGTTTAGGGTGTCAGGGCTGACAATGTAATATGTTCTTACTATACATTGTATTTCTTGAGTTATCTTCAAATACACCTTCCAAGTAGGCAATGGAGAAATTGACAATAATGTACTTGCAAGTATCTTCCAGGTACACTAGCATAGCTTGTACTGACTTCACTGATGTAGTTAACATAGGTGGATATTTACCATTTAAAATATATATATATATATATATATATATATATATATATATATATATATACATAGATATATATATATATATATGTGCGTATATATATATATATATATATATATATATATATATATATATATATATATATATATATATACGCACACATATATATTTCCATGTTTCATCAATGTTGTCTCTTAAGGAGGAACCGCCAAAATGCCTCCATTTAGATTCCTATATGCCTCAACAGGGAAAAGGCTAAATCCTGATATCACAAGCAGTATAAAGATAGAAGAATCAAGTTGACAGGTTACTTGTAGAGAATTTAGGGAGTCAGTGCTGACAATACAATATCTACTTAGTATCCAATGAATTTCTTGAGTCAACTTCATATACCTATACCATTTTGGTCAAGGGAGGAAGCGACAATTGTGTACTTGCAATTATGTTCCAGGTACTGTAGCACAGCTTGTACTGACTTCACTGTTGTATATAAGGTAGATGGATTTTTACCCTTTACAGATATTACTTCAGAGTCGTCTCTTTAGGGGAAATGAGAAAATGCGTTTCTTTGGATTTCTATAGGCCTCAACAGGGAAAAGGCTACATACTGATATCACAGGCAGGATAAAGATAGAAGAGCCAACTTGATAGGACACTTGTAGAAAGCATAGTGTGTCAGGGTTGACAATGTAATATGTTCTTACTATACATTGTGTTTCTTGAGCTATCTTCAAATACACCTTCCAAGTAGGCCAATGGAGCAATTGAAAATGGTGTACTTGCAAGTATCGTCCAGGTACACTAGAATACCTTGCATGGTTTTCACTGCTCTCGATAAAATATGTGGATTTTCACCCATTTAATACCCTACGTCAGTGTTGCCTCTTAAGGAGGAACTGCCATAATGCCTTCATTTAGATTCCTTTATGCCTGAACAGGGAAAAGGCTAAATACTGATATCACAAGCAGGATAAAGGTAGACGAGTGAAGTTGACAGCTCACGTGTAGAGAATTTAGGGTGTCAGGGCTGACAATGTAATATCTTTTTACTATACATTGTATTTCTTCAGTTATCTTCAAATACACCTTCCATGTTGGCCAGTGGAGGAATGGAGAATTCTGTACTAGCAAGTATCTTCCAGTTATTCTAGCATAGCTTCTATTGACTTTACTGCTGTAGAAAAGATATGTGGATTTTAACCCTTTACATATATTATTTCGCAGTTGTCTCTTTAGAGGATGTGACAAACACCATTTCTTTGGTTGGCTAAAGGCCTCAACAAGGAAAAGGGAAAATACTGATATCACAAGCAGGAAAAAGATAGAAGAGTCAAGTTGATATGAGACTTGTAGAGAGTTTAGGGTGTCAGTGCTGACAATGTAATATCTACTTAATATCCAATGTATTTCTTGAGTCATTTTCATATACACTTTCCATTTTGGTCAAGGGAGGAAGGGAGAATTGTGTACTTGCAATTTTGTTCCAGGTACTCTAGCACAGCTTGTACTGACTTCACTGTTGCAGATAAGGTATATGGATTTTTAGCCTTTACATATATTACTTCAGAGTTGTCTCTTTAGGGGAAGTGAGAAAATGTGTTTCTTTAGATTTCTATAGGCCTCAACAGGGAAAAGGCTAAATACTGATATCACAAGCAGGAAAAAATCGAAGAGTCAAATTGATAGTATACTTGGAGAAAGTTTAAGGTGTCAGTGATGACAATATAATATCATCTTAGTATACATTGTATCTCTAGAGTTATCTTCAAATACACCTTGCAAGTAGGCCAATGTAGCAATGGACAATGGTGTATTTGCAAGTATCTTCCAGGTACACTAGAATACCTTGCATTGTTTTCACTGCTCTCCATAAAATATGTCGATTTTCACCCTTTATATACCTTAATTCACTGTTATCGCTTAAGGAGGAACTGCCAAAATGCCTTTATTTAGATACCTATATGCCTCAAATGGGAAAAGCCTAAATACTGATATGACAAGCAGGATAAAGATAGAAGAGTCAAGTTAATGGGATACTTGTAGAGAGTTTAGGCTGTCAGAGGTGACAATTTAATATCTTCTTAGTATACATTGTATCTCTTGAGTCATCTACAAATACACCTTTCAAGTAGGCCAATGGAGAAATTGACAGTAGTGTGCTTGCGAGTATCTTACAGGTACACTAACATAGCTTGTACTGACTTCACTGCTGTAGATATTATATGTGGATTTTTACCCTTTATATATACATATATATATATATATATATATATATATATATATATATATATATATATATATATATATATATATATATATATATATTTACATATTACTTCAATGTTGTCTCTTATGGAGGAACTGCCAAAATGCCTTCATTTAGATTCCCATATGCCTCAACAGGGAAAAGGCTAAATACTGATCTCACAAGTAGGAAAAAGATTTAAGAGTCCAATTGATAGGATTCTTGTAGGGAGTTTAAGGTGTCAGTGATGACAATATAATATCTTCTTAGTATACATTGTATGTCTTGAGTTATCTTCAAATACACCTTCCATGTTGGATAATGGAGGAATGGACAATTGTGTACTAGCAAGTATCTTCCAGATACTCTAGCATAGCTTGTACTGCATTCAATGCTGTAGAAAAGATATGTGGATTTTCACCCTTTACATATATTATTTCACAGTTGTCTCTTTATAGGATGTGACAAACACCATTTCTTTGGATGGCTATAGGCCTCAACAAGGAAAAGGGAAAATACTGATATCACAAGCAGGAAAAAGATAGAATAGTCAAGTTGATATGAGACTTGTAGAGAGTTTAGGGTGTCAGTGGTAACAATCTAATATCTTCTTAGAATACATTGTTTTCCTTGAGTTATCTTCAAACACACCTTCCAAGTAGGCCAATGGAGCAATTGACAATGGTGTACTTGCAAGTATATTCCAGATACACTAGAATACCTTGCATTGTTTTCACTGCTCTAGATAAAATATGTCGATTTTTACAATTTATATACCTTACTTCCGTGTTGTCTCTCAAGGAAGAACTGCCAAAATGCCTTCATTTAGAATCCTATATGCCTGAACAGGGAAAAGGCTAAATACTGATATCACAAGCAGGATAAAGGTAGAAGAGGCAAGTTGACAGGTCACTTGTAGAGAATTTAGAGAGTCAGTCCTCACGATGTAATATCTACTTAGTATCCAATGTATTTCTTGAGTCACCTTCATATACACTTAACATTTTGGTCAAGGGAGGAAGCGAAAATTGTGTACTTGCAATTATGTTCTAGGTACTCTAGCACGGCTTGTACTATCTTCACTGTTGTAGATAAGGTATATGGATTTTTAGCCTTTACAGACATTACTTCAGAGTTGTCTCTTTAGGGGAAGTGAGTAAATGCGTTTCTTTGGATTTCTGTAGGCCTCAACAAGGAAATGGGAAAATACAGGTATCACAAGCAGGAAAAAGATAGAAGAGTCAACTTGATAGGACACTTGCAGAGAGTTTAGGCTATCAGGGCTTGCAATGTAATATCTTCTTACTATACATTGTATTTCTTCAGTTATCTTCAAATACACCTTCCATGTTGGCCAATGGAGAAATGGAGAATTGTGTACTAGCAAGTATCTTCCAGATACTCTAGCATGGCTTGTACTGAATTCACTGCTGTAGAAAAGATACGTGGATTTTCACCCTTTACATATATTATTTCACAGTTGTCTCTTTAGAGGATGTGACAAACACCATTTCTTTGCATGGCTATAGGCCTCAACATGGAAAAGGGAAAATACAGATATCACAAGCAGGAAAAATATAGAAGAGTCAATTTGATATGAGACTTGTAAAGAGTTTAGGGTGTCAGTGGTGACAATTTAATATCTTCTTAGTATACATTGAATCTCTTGAGTTTTCTTCAAATACACCTTCCACGTAGGCCAATGGAGATTTTGACAATAGTGTGCTTGCAAGTATATTCCAGGTACACTAGCATAGCTTGTACTGTCTTCACTGCTGTAGATAATATATGTGGATTTTTACCGTTTTTTATCTATGTATCTATCATTATATATATATATATATATATATATATATATATTTATATGTATATATATATTTACATATCACCTCACTGTTGTCTGCTATGGAGTAACTGCCAAAATGCCTTCTTTTAGATTCCTATATGCCTGAACAGGGAAAAGGCTAAATAGTGGCATCACAAGAAGGATAAAGATAGAAGAGTCAAGGTGACAGGTCGCTTGTAGAGAATTTAGGGACTCAGTGATGACAATGTAATATCTACTTTTTATCCAATGTATTTCTTGAGTCATCTCCATATACACTTATAATTTCGGTCAAGGGAGGAAGGGACAATTGTGTACTTGCAATTATGTTCCAGGTACCCTAGCACAGCTTGTACTGACTTCACTGTTGTAGATAATGTATATGGATTTTTAGCCTTTACATACATTACTTCAGACTTGTGTCTTTAGGGGAAGTGAGAAAATGCGTTTCTTTGGATTTCGATAGGCCTCAACAGGGAAAAGGCTAAATACTGATATCATAAGCAGGAAAAATATCGAAGAGTCAAATTGATAGGATACTTGTAGAGAGTTTAAGGTGTCAGTAATGACAATATTATATCTTCTTAGTATACATTGTATCTCTTGAGTTATCTTCAAATACACCTTCCAAGTAGGCCATTGGAAATATTGAAATAATGTACTTGTAAGTATTTTCCATGTACACTAGCATAGCTTGTACTGACTTCACTGCTGTAGATAATATATGTGGATTTGTACCCTTTATATACAGATATAGATATAGATATAGATATATACATATATATATATATATATATATATATATATATATATATATATATATATATATATTTACATATTACTTCACTGTTGTCTCTTAAGGAGGAACTGCCAAAATGCCATTATTTAGATTCCTATATGCCTGAACAGGGAAAGGCTAAATACTGATATCACAAGCAGGACAAAGATAGAAGAGTCAAGTTGACAGGTCACTTGTAGAGAATTTAGGGAGTCAGTGCTGACAATGTAATATCTACTTAGTATCCAATGTATTTCTTGAGTCATCTTCATATAAACTTACCATTTTGGTCAAGGGAGGAAGGGACAATTGTGTAGTTGCAATTATGTTCCAGGTACTCTAGCACAGCTTGTACTGACTTTACTTTTGTAGATAAGGTATATGGATTTTTAGCCTTTAAAGACATTACTTAAGAGTTGTCTCTTTTGGGGAAGTGAGTAAATGCATTTCTTTGGATTTCTGTAGGCCTCATCAGGGAAAAGGCTAAAGGCTCTCCTGATATCAGAAGCAGGAAAAAGATCGAAGAATCCAATTGTCAGGATACTTGTAGAGAGTTTAAGGTGTCAATAGTGACAATATAGTATCTTCTTAGTATACATTGTATCTCTTGAGTTATCTTCAAATACGCCTTCCACGTACGCCAGTGGAACAACTGACAATGGTGTACTTGCAAGCATATTCCAGGTACGCTAGAATAGGTTGCATTGTTTTCACTGCTCTCGATAAAATATGTGGATTTTTACCCTTTATATACCTTACTTCAGTGTTGTCTCTTAAGGAGGAACTGCCAAAATGCCTTTATTTTGATTCCTATATGCCTCAACGGGGAAAAGGGTAAATACTGTTATGATACGCAGGATAAAGATAGAAGAGTCAAGTTGATAGGATACATGTAGAGAGTTTATGGTGTCAGTGGTGACAATTCAATACCTTCTTAGTATACACTGTATCTCTTGAGTTATTTTCAAATACACCTTCCAAGTAGGCCAATGGAGAAATTGAAATAGTGTACTTGTAAGTATCTTCCATGTACACTAGCATAGCTTTTACTGACTTCACTGCTGTTGATAATATACGTGGATTTTTACCCTTTATATATATATATATATATATATATATATATATATATATATATATATATATATGTATACACATACATACATATATTTACATGTTACATCATTGTTGTCTCTTAAGGAGGAACTGCGAAAATGCCTTCGTTTATATTCTTATATGCTTCAACAGGGAAAAGGTTATATACTGATATTACAAGCAGGATAAAGATAAAAATGTCAAGTTGATAGGATACATGTAGAGAGTTTAGGGTGTCAGTGGTGATAATTTAATATCTTCTTTTTTTTTCTCTATTTATTTATTTATTTATTTACATTCATTTTCAAAAATTTTTGGGTTCCCAGTTTTCTCCCCTTTTATCCCCTCCCCCCACCCCAGTACCCCAAGCAATCTAATTTTCCCTATCTCCAATCTGCCCTCTCTTCTGTCATCCCTCCCTTCTCTTTTCTCCATCTTCTCTTTTCTCCTGTAGGGCCAGATGACTTTGTATTCCTCATTAACTGTATGACTTCTTTCCTAGTTATTCCTAAAATTTGAGTTCCAAATTCTCCCCATCCCTCACTCCCCCCCTCCCATTCCCTTTGGGACGGCAGGCAATTCAATTTAGTCCCTATCTGTGTAGTTTTGCAAACGACTTCCCTGATAGTCGTGTTGTGTAAGACTAACTGGGTTACCATCCCTCCTAACCTCCCCCTCATTGTTTCTCTTCTGTCTCTTGATCCTGTCCCTTCCCATGTGTTGACTTCAAATTGCTCTCTCCTCCCTTTGCCCTCCCCCCATCATCCCCCCCTTGCAATATCTCCTTGTCCCCCACTTTCTTATACTGTAAGATAGGTTTTCATACCAAAATTAGTGTGCATTTCACTCCTTCTTTTAGTCAAATGTGATGAGGGTAAACTTCTTGTTTTTTTTTTTTTTTTTTTCTCAGCTCTCCTCTTTTTCGCTCCACTAAGAAAAACTCCTACCTGCCTCTTAAATGACATATAGTTACCCTCATGCATTTCCCTCTCTTTCCTCCCCGTACATTTCTCTCTCACAATTTACCTTAGTTTCTTTTAAGGTATGGTCCCATCCTATTCAGTTCAATCTGCGCTCTCTATCTCTCTATGTGTGTGCATGTGTGTATGTGTATGAATGCGTGTACATGTGTATGTGTGGGCCCACCAACTACCCAGATACTGAAAAGTTTTAAGAGTTAGAAATATTGTCTTTCCCTGTATGAATGTGAACAGTTCACTTCTGGTAAGTCCCTTAAGACTTCTTGTTGCTGTTTCCTTTTTCATGCTTCTTCTCATTCTTGGGTTTGAAAGTCAAATTTTCTTTTCAGCTCTGGTTTTTTCATTAAGAATGATTGAAAGTCCTCTGTTTCATCGAAAGACCATATTTTCCCTTGAAGTATTATACTCGGCTTAGCTGGGTAGGTGATTCTTTCTTTGAGTCCTAGTTCCTTTGCCTTCTGGAATATTCTATTCCACGCCCTTCGATCCCTTAATGTAGAAGCTGCTAGATCTTGGGTTATCCTGATTGTATTTCCACAGTACTGGAATTGTTTCTTTCTAGCTGCTTGCAAGATTTTTTCCTTGAGCTGGGAGTTCTGGAATTTGGCCACAATGTTCCTAGGAGTTTCTCTTTTTGGATCTCTTTCAGGTGGTGATCGATGGATTCTTTCAATACTTATTTTGTCCTCTGGTTCTAGAATGTCAGGGCAGTTTTCCTTGATAATTTCATGGAAGATGATGTCTAGGCTCTTTTTCTGATCATGAGTTTCAGGTAGTCCCATAATTTTTAAATTGTCTTTCCTGGATCTATTTTCCAGGTCAGTTGTTTTTCCCATGAGATATTTCACAATCTCTTCCAGTTTTTCGTTCTTTTGGTTTTGTTTGGTGATTTCTTGGTTTCTCGTAAAGTCATTAGACTCCATCTGTTCCATTCTAATTTTGAGAGAACTATTAAATTCAGTGAGCTTTTGAGCTTCTTTTTCCATTTGGCTCATTCTGCTTTTGAAAACATTCTTCTCCTCATTGGCTTTTTGAACCTCCTTTCCCAATTGAGTGAGCCTATTTTTCAAGGTGTTAATTTCCTCAGCATTTCTTGGGGTCTCCTTTACCAAGGTATAGACCCGATTTTCATACTTTTCTTGTTTCTCTCTCATTTCTCTTCCCAGTTTTTCCTCCACCTGTCTAACTTGCTTTTCAAAATCCTTTTTGAGCTGTTCCAGGGCCTGAGCCCACCCGCCACCCCCCTGGGGTGTTTGGGGGTACTGAGGCTCCGCCCTCCACGTCTTTCCCTGATGGCAAGGATACGTCCTCGTCATCAGATCCGAAGGTCGGGATCATTTGTATTTGTTGGAAAAAACTCTCTATAGTCTTATTTCTCTTCCCTTTTCTAGGCATTTTCCCAGCCAGTTACTTGACTTCTGAGATTCCTTTCCACCCGCGCCTGGATCCGCCCAGCTACTGCTTGGCCTCAGAGATTTAAATGGGCTTGCCTCCTGCCGGCTGTCAATCAGTGAGCTTTAGTTCAGGTGCTGGGGTGGGGGCAGGGCGGCCTCCCAGACTCTGATCCCTCGGGGGCTTTATGCAGAGACTTTCAGGAATGGAGCGGGTGGGGGCGGGGTGGGGGGCCGCCTCCCAATCTCAGTTCCCTTGGGGGCTTTGAGCAGAAGCCTTCAGTAATAGAGCGGGGTGGGGGCAGGGCCGTCTCCCAGGCTCAGCTCTGTCAGGTTTTATGCGGGAATCTTCCGTAATGAAGATCCTGCCTGCTGTTGGGGGATTCCTGAGTCCTGGGCCGCTGCCGCCTCAGCTACCGCCCACACCTCGGCCTCTGCCGCTTCCTGCCCCCGTCTCTGTCGCCGCCGCTTCCCCCCCGAGGGGCCCGAGTCACGGAGACGCCCTGCTGCGCCTCTCGTCCAGCCCAGCCTTCTTTCTCACTGACCTGTAGCTTCTGTGGGCAGAGGGACTTTCCCGGCTGTCGGAGCTTCCGTCTCCGAAGCCGGCTCGGATCAGCTTCTCTGGGGCCGCGGCCAGGGCAGCGCTGGGGGTGGGGTCAACTCTCCGGGGCGGGCCGGACCCTGAGGAGGGGTTTCCAGGGCTCCCGGGAATGGAAATCTCTTCCACTCTGCTTCTGCACACCTTGTATTGAGCCAGAAGTTATGGGGGACTTTTTTTACATTAGTTCTATTGGCTTTTGGTTTCAGAGCTCGTAAACGTGCGTGCTTCTACTCCCCAATTTAATATCTTCTTAGTACACATTGTATCTGATGGGTTATATTCAAATACACCTTCCAAGTAGGCCAATGGAGAAATTGACAATAGTGCACTTGCAAGTATCTTCCAGGTACACTAGCATAGCTTGTACTGACTTCACTGCTATAGATAATATATGTGGATTTTTAGCCTTTTAAGACATTAATTCAGAGTTGTATCTTTAGGGGAAATGAGAAAATGCGTTACTTTGGATTTCTATAGGCCGCAACAGGGAAAAGGTTAAATACTGATAACACAAGCAGGAAAAAGATCCAAGAGCCAAATTGATAGGATACTTGTAGAGAGTTTAAGGTGTCAGTGATGACATTATAATATCTTCTTAGCATACATTGTATCTCTTGAGTTATCTTCAAATACACCTTCCAAGTAGGCCAATGGAACAATTGACAATGGTGTCCTTGCAAGTATATTCCTGGTACACTAGAATATCTTCCATTGTTTTCACTGCTCTTGATAAAATATGTGAATTTTTGACCTTTATAAACTTTTCTTCTGCGTTGTCTCTTCAGGAGGAACTGCCAAAATGGCTTTATTGAGATTCATATATGCCTCAACAGGGAAAAGGCTAAATACTGATATCACAAACAAGATAAAGATAGAGGAGTCAAATTGATAGGAGAGATGTAGAGAGTTTAGGGTGTCAGTGGTGACAATTTAATATCTTCTCAGGATGCACTGTATCCCTTGAGTTATCTTCAAATACACCTTCCAAGTAGACCAATGGAGAAATTGACAATGGTGTACTTCCAAGGATCTTCCAGGTACACTAGCAAAGCTTGTACTGACTTCACTGCTGCAGATAATATATGTGGAATTTTACCTTTTTGATCTATCTATCTATCTATCTATCTATCTCTCTCTCTCTCTCTCTCTCTCTCTCTATATATATATATATATATATATATATATATATATATATATATATATATATATTTAAATATTACTTCACTGTTGTCTGTTATGGAGGAACTACCAAAATGCCTTCATTTAGATTCCTATATGCCTGAACAGGGAAAAGGCTAAATACTGATATCACAAGCAGGATAAAGATAGAACAGTCAAGTTGATAGGACACTTGTAGAGAGTTTAGGGTGTCAGTGCTGACAATGTAATATCTACATAGTATCCAATGTATTTCTTGAGTCATCTTCATATACATTTACCATTGTGGTCAAGGAAGGAAGGGACAAGTGTGGACTTGCAGTTATGTTCCAGGTACTATAGCACAGCTTCTACTGACTTCACTGTTGAAGATAAGGTATATGGATTTTTAACCTTTACATATATTACTTCAGAGTTGTCACTTTAGGAGAAGTGAGAAAATGCGTTTCTTTAGATTTCTATAGGCCTCAACAGGGAAAAAGCTAAATACTGATATCACAAGCAGGAAAAAGATCGAAGAGTCAAATTAATAGGATACTTGCAGAGAGTTTAAGGTGTCAGTGATGGCAATATAATATCTTCTTAGCATACATTGTATGTCTTGAGTTATCTTCAAATACACCTTCCAAGTAGGCCAATGGAGCAATGGACGATGGTGTACTTGCAAGTATCTTCCAGGTACACTAGAATACCTTGAATTGTTTTCACTGCTCTCGATAAAATATGTGGATTTTCCCCCTTTATATCCCTTACTTCAGTGTTTCCTCTTAAGTAGGAACAGCCAAAATGCCTTTATTTAGATTCCAATAGGCCTCAACAGAGAAAAGGCTAAATACTGATATGAAAAGCAGTATAAAGATAGAAGAGTAAAGTTGATAGGATACTTGGAGAGACGTTGGGTGTCAATGGTGACAATTTAATGTCTTCTTAGTATACATTGTATCTCTTGATTTATCTTCAAATACACCTACCAAGTAGGCCAATGGAGAAATTGACAATAGTGTGCTTGCAAGTATCTTCCAGGTACACTAGCATAGCTTGTACTGACTTCAATGCTATAGATAATAAATGTGGATTTTTACCCTTTATATATATATATATATATACATATAACTTCAGTGTTGCCTCTTAAGTAGGAACAGCCACAATGCCTTTATTTAGATTCCAATAGGCCTCAACAGGGAAAAGGATAAATACTGATATCACAAGCAGGATAAAGGTAGAAGAGTCAAGTTGATAAGATACTTGTAGAGACTTTAGGGTGTCAGCGGTGACAATTTAATATCTTCTTAGTATACATTGTATCTCTTGAGTTATCTTCAAATACCCTTTTCAAGTAGGCCAATGGAGAAATTGACTATAGTGTACTTGCAAGTATCTTCCAGGTCCACTAGCACAGCTTGTACTGAATTCACTGCTGTAGAAAAGATATGTGGATTTTCACCCTTTACATATATAATTTCACAGTTTTCTCTTAGAGGAAGCGACAAACACCATTTCTTTGGTTGCCTATAGGACTCAACAAGGAAAAGGCAAAATACTGATATTATAAGCAGGAAAAAGATATAAGAGTCAAGTTGATATGAGACGTGAAGAGAGCTTAGGGTGTCAGCGGTAACAATTTAATATCTTCTTAGTATACATTGTATCTCTTGAGTTATCTTAAAATACGCCTTCCAAGAAGGACAATGGAGAAATGGACAAGGGTGTACTTGCAAGTATCTTCCAGGTACAGTAGAATACCTTGCATTGTTTTCACTACTCTCGATAAAATATGTGGATTTTCACCCTTTATATACCTTATTTCAGTGTTTTCTCTTAAGGAGGAACTGCCATAATGCCTTTATTTAGACTCCTATATGCCTCAACAGGGTAAAGGCTAAACACTGATATCAAAAGGAGGATAAAGATAGAAGAGTCAAGTTGATGGGATACTTGTAGAGAGTTTAGGGTGTCAGTGATCACAATTTAATATCTTCTTAGTATATATTGTATCTCTTGAGTTATCTTCAAATACCCCTTCCAAGTAGGCCAATGGAGAAATTGACAATAGTGTACTTGCATGTAGCTTCCAGGTACACTAGCATAGCTTGTACGGACTTCACTGCTGTAGATAATATACGTGGATTTTTACCCTTTTTGATATCTATGTATGTATATATATATATATATATATATATATATATATATATATATATATATATATATATTTACGTATTACTTCAGTGTTGTCTCTTAAGGAGGAACTGCCAAAATGCCTTCGTTTAGATTCCTATATGTCTGAACACGGAAAAAGCCAAATAGAGACATCACAAGCAGGATAAAGATAGAAGAGTCAAGTTGATGGGATACTTGTAGAGAGTTTAGGGTGTCAGTGATCACAATTTAATATCTTCTTAGTATATATTGTATCTCTTGAGTTATCTTCAAATACCCCTTCCAAGTAGGCCAATGGAGAAATTGACAATAGTGTACTTGCATGTAGCTTCCAGGTACACTAGCATAGCTTGTACGGACTTCACTGCTGTAGATAATATACGTGGATTTTTACCCTTTTTGATATCTATGTATGTATATATATATATATATATATTATATATATATATATATATATATATATATATATATATATATATATATATATATATATATATATATATATATATATTTACATATTACTTCATTGATGTCTCTTAAGGAGGAACTGCAAAAATGCCTTCATTTAGATTCCTATATGCCTGAACAGGGAAAAAGCTAAATACTGACATCACAAGCAGGATAAAGATAGAAGAGTCAAGTTGATAGGATACATGTAGAGAATTTTAGGAGTCAGTGCTAAAAATGTAATATCTACTTAGGATCCAAAGTATTTCTTGAGTCATCTTCATATAAACTTACCATTTTGGTCAAGGGAGGAAGGGACAGTTGTGTACTTGCAATTATGTTCCAGATACTCTAGCACATCTTGTAGTGACTTCACTGTTGCAGATAAGGTATATGGATTTTTAGCCTTCACATACATTACTTCAGAGTTGTCTGTTTAGGGGAAGTGACAAAACGTGTTTCTTTAGATTTCTATAGGCCGCAACAGGGAAAAGGCTAAATACTGATATCACAAGCAGGAAAAAGATCGAAGAGTCAAATTGATAGGATACTTGCAGAGAGTTTAAGGTTTCAGCGATGACAATATAATATCTTCTTAGTATACATTGTATCTCTTGAGTTATCTTCAAATACCCTTTCCAAGTAGGCCAATGGAGAAATTGACAATAGTGTACTTGCAAGTATCTTCCAGGTACACTATCACAGCTTGTACTGAATTCACTGCTGTAGAAAAGATATGTGGATTTTCACCCTTTACATATATAATTTCACAGTTTTCTCTTTAGAGGAAGTGACAAACACAAATTTTTTCGTTGCCTAAAGGACTCAAGAAGGAAAGGGCAAAATACTGATATTATAAGCAGGAAAAAGATATAAGAGTCAAGTTGATATCAGACGTGAAGAGAACTTAGGGTGTCAGCGGTGACAATTTAATATCTTCTTAGTATACATTGTATCTCTTTAGTTATCTTAAAATACGCCTTCCAAGAAGGACAATGGAGAAATGGACAAGGGTGTACTTGCAAGTATCTTCCAGGTACAGTAGAATACCTTGCATTGTTTTCACTGCTCTCGATAAAATATGTGGATTTTCACCCTTTATATACCTTATTTCAGTGTTTTCTCTTAAGGAGGAACTGCCATAATGCCTTTATTTAGACTCCTATATGCCTCAACAGGGTAAAGGCTAAACACTGATATCAAAAGGAGGATAAAGATAGAAGAGTCAAGTTGATGGGATACTTGTAGAGAGTTTAGGGTGTCAGTGATCACAATTTAATATCTTCTTAGTATATATTGTATCTCTTGAGTTATCTTCAAATACCCCTTCCAAGTAGGCCAATGGAGAAATTGACAATAGTGTACTTGCATGTAGCTTCCAGGTACACTAGCATAGCTTGTACGGACTTCACTGCTGTAGATAATATACGTGGATTTTTACCCTTTTTGATATCTATGTATGTATATATATATATATATATATATATATATATATATATATATATATATATATATATATATATTTACATATTACTTCATTGATGTCTCTTAAGGAGGAACTGCAAAAATGCCTTCATTTAGATTCCTATATGCCTGAACAGGGAAAAAGCTAAATACTGACATCACAAGCAGGATAAAGATAGAAGAGTCAAGTTGATAGGATACATGTAGAGAATTTTAGGAGTCAGTGCTAAAAATGTAATATCTACTTAGGATCCAAAGTATTTCTTGAGTCATCTTCATATAAACTTACCATTTTGGTCAAGGGAGGAAGGGACAGTTGTGTACTTGCAATTATGTTCCAGATACTCTAGCACATCTTGTAGTGACTTCACTGTTGCAGATAAGGTATATGGATTTTTAGCCTTCACATACATTACTTCAGAGTTGTCTGTTTAGGGGAAGTGACAAAACGTGTTTCTTTAGATTTCTATAGGCCGCAACAGGGAAAAGGCTAAATACTGATATCACAAGCAGGAAAAAGATCGAAGAGTCAAATTGATAGGATACTTGCAGAGAGTTTAAGGTTTCAGCGATGACAATATAATATCTTCTTAGTATACATTGTATCTCTTGAGTAACCTTTAAATACACCTTCCAAGTAGGCCAATGGAGCAATTGACAATGGTGTACTTGCAAGAATCTTCCAGGTTCACTACAATACCTTGCATTGTTTTCACTGCTCTCGATAAAATTTGTGCATTTTCACCCTTTATATACCTTATTTCAATGTTGTCTCTTAAGGAAGAACTGCCAAAATGCCTTTATTTAGATTCCTATACGCCTCAACAGGGAAAAGGCTAAACACTGATATCACAAGCAGGATAAAGATAAAAGAGTCAATTGACAGGATACTTGTAGAGATTTTAGGGTGTCAGTGATGACACTTTAATATCTTCTTAGTATACATTTTATCTCTTCAATTATCTTCAAATACACCTTCCAAGTAGGCCAATGGAGAATTTGACAATAGTGTGCTTCCAGGTATCTTCCAGGTACACTAACATAGCTTGTACCAACTTCACTGATGTAGATAATATATGTGGATTTTTGCCCTATATATATATATATATATATATATATATATATATATATATATATATATATATATATGTATATATATATATATATATATATATATATATATATATATATTTACATATTACTTCAGTGTTGTCTCTTAAGGAGGAACTGCCAAAATGCCTTCATTTCGATTCCTATGTACCACAACGGTAAAAGGCTAAATAATGATATCACAAGCAGCATAAAGATAGAAGAGCCAAGTTTACAGGACACTTGTAGAGAATTTAGGGATTCAGTGCTGACAATGTAATATCTACTTATTATCCAAAGTATTTCTTCAGTCATCTTCATATACATTAACCATTTTGGTCAAGGGAGGAAGGGACAATTGTGTTCTTGCAATTATATTCCAGGCACTCTAGCACAGCTTGTAATGACTTCACTTTTGCAGATACGTTATATGGATTTGTAGCCTTTACATACATTACTTCAGAGTTGTCTCTTTAGGGGAATTGACACAACGCGTTTCTTTGGATTTCTATAGTCCTCAACAGGGAAAAGGCTAAATACTGATATCACAAGCATGAAAAAAGATCGAAGAGTCAAATTGATAGGATACTTGTAGGGAGTTTAAGGTGTCAGTGATGATAATATGGTATATTCTTAGTATACATTGTATCTCTTGAGTTATCTTCAAATACACTTTGCAAGTAGGCCAATGGAGCAATGGACAATGGTGTACTTACAATTGTCTTCCAGGTACACTAGAATACCTTGCATTGTTTTCACTGCTCTCGATAAAATATGTGGATTTTCACCCATTATATAACTTACTTCAGTGTTGTCTCTTAAGGAGGAACTGCCAAAATGCCTTCATGTAGATCCCTATATGTCTGAACAAGGAAAAGGTTGGCCAGTGTAGGTATGGAGAATTTTGTACTAGCAAGTGTCTTACAGGTACTCTAGCACAGATTGTACTGAATTCACTGCTGTAGGAAAGATATGTGGCTTTACACCCTTTACATATATTATTTCACAGTTTTCTCTTTAGAGGATGTGACAAACACCATTTCTTTGGATGGTTATAGGGCTCAACTAGGAAAAGGGAAAATACAGATATCACAAGCAGGAAAAATGGGAGAGTCAAGTTGATATGGGACTTGCAGATAGCATATGGAGAAAGTGTTGAAAATGTAATATCTTCTTAGTATACATTGTATTTCTTGAGTTATGTTCATATACACTTACCATTTTGGTCAAGGGAGGAAGGGACAATTGTGGACTTGCAATTATGTTCCAGGTACTATAGCACAGCTTGTACTGACTTCGCTGTTGTTGATAAGGTATATGAATTTTTAGCCTTAACATACATTCCTTTAGACTTGTCTCTTTAGGGGAAGTGACAAAATGCGTTTCTTTGGATTTCTATAGGCCTCAACAGGGAAAATGCTAAATAGTGATATCACAAGCAGGATAAAGATAGAAGAGTCAAGTTGACAGGACACTTGTAGAGAATTTAGTGAGTCAGTGCTGACAATGTAATATCTACTTGGTATCCAATGTATTTCTTGTGTCATCTTCATATACACTTACCATTTTGGTCAAGGGAGGAAGGGACAATTTTGGACTTGCAATTATGTTCGAGCTACTCCAGCACAGCTTGTACTGACTTCACTGTTGCAGCTAATGCATATGGATTTTTCGTCTTTACATACATTACTTCAGAGTTGTCTCTTTAGGGGAAGTGAGAAAATGTGTTTCTTTGGATTTCGATAGGCCTCAACAGGGAAAAGGCTAAATACTGATATCACAAGCAGTAAAAAGATCAAAGAGTCAAATTGATAGGATACTTGTAGAGAGTTTAAAGTGTCAGTGATGACAATATCATATCTTCTTAGTATACATTGTATCTCTTGAGTTATCTTGAAATACACCTTGCAAGTAGGCCAATCGAGCAATGGACAATGGTGTACTTGCAAGTATCTTCCAGGTGCACTAGAATACCTTGTATTGTTTTCACTGCTCTCGATAAAATATGTGGATTTTCACCCTTTATATACCTTACTTCAGTGTTGTCTCTTAAGGAGGAACAGCCAAAATGCCTTTATTTATATTCCAATAGGCCTCAACAAGGAAAAGGCTAAATACTGATATCAAAAGCTGGATAAAGATAGAAGAGTCAAGCTGATAGGATACTTGTAGAGACTTTAGGGTGTCAATGGTGACAATTTAGTATCTTCTTATTACACATTGTATCTCTTGAGTTATCTTCAAATACTCCTTCCAAGTAGGCCAATGGAGAAATTGACAATAGTGTGCTTGCGAGCACTTTCTAGGTACACTAGCGTAGCTGGTACTGACTTCACTGCTCTAGATAATATATGTGGATTTTTACCCTTTATAAATATATATATATATATACATATACATATCTATATCTATATCTATATATATATATATATATATATATATATATTTATATATTACTTCAGTGTTGTCTCTTAAGGAGGAACTGCCAAAATGCCTTTATTTAGATTCCTATATGCCTGAACAGGGAAAAGGCTAAATACTGATTTCACAAGCAGGAGAAAGGTAGAAGAGTCAAGTTGACAGGTCACTTGTAGAGAATTTAGAGAGTAAGTGCTGACAATGTAATATCTACTTAGTATCCAATGTATTTCTTGAGTCACATTTATATACACTTACCATTTCGGTCAAGGGAGGAAGGGATAATTGTGTACTTGCAATTATGTTCCAGCTACTCTAGCACAGCTTGTACTGTCTTCACTGTTGTAGGTAAGGTATATGGATTTTTAGCCTTTACAGACATTACTTCAGAGTTCTCTCTTTAGGGGAAGTGAGAAAATGCGTTTCTTTGGATTTCTATAGGCCTCAACAGGGAAAATGCTAAATACTGATAACACAGGCAGGATAAAGATAGAAGAGTCAACTTGACCGGATACTTGTAGAAAGGTTAGGGTGTCAGGGCTGACAATGTAGTATCTTCTTACTATACATTGTATTTCTTCAGTTATCTTCAAATACACCTTCAATGTTGGCCAGTGGAGGTATGGAGAATTTTGTACTAGCAAGTATCTTACAGGTACTCTAGCATAGGTTGTATTAAATTCACTGCTGTAGGAAAAATATGTGGAGTTACACCCTTTACATATATTATTTCACAGTTGTCTCTTTAGAGGATGTGACAAACACCATTTCTTTGGATGGCTGTAGGGCTCAACTAGGAAAAGGGAAAATAAATATATCACAATCAGGAAAAATGGGAGAGTCAAGCTGATATGAGACTTGCAGATAGCTTAGGGAGAAAGTGTTGAAAATGTAATATCTTCTTAGTATACATTGTATTTCTAGAGTTATCTTCATATACACTTACCATTTTGGTCAAGGGAGGAAGGGACATTTGTGGACTTGCAATTATGTTCCAGGTTCTATAGCACAGCTTGTACTGACTTCGCTGTTGTTGATAAGGTATATGGATTTTTAGCCTTTACATAAATTACTTTAGACGTGTCTCTTTAGGGGAAGTGACAAAATGCGTTTCTTTGGATTTCTATAGGCCTCAATAGGGAAAATGCTAAATAATGATATCACAATCAGGATAAAGATAGAAGAGTCAAGTTGACAGGACACTTGTAGAGAATTTAGTGAGTCAGTGCTGACAATGTAATATCTACTTGGTATCCAATGTATTTCTCGTGTCATCTTCATATACACTTACCATTTTGGTCAAGGGAGGAAGGGACAATTTTGGCCTTGCAATTATGTTCGAGCTACTCCAGCACAGCTTGTACTGACTTCACTGTTGCAGATAAGGTATATGGATTTTTCGCCTTTACATACATTACTTCAGTGTTGTCTCTTTAGGGGAAGTGAGAAAATTTGTTTCTTTGGATTTCGATAGGACTCAACAGGGAAAAGGCTAAATACTGATATCACAAGCAGGAAAAAGATCGAAGAGTCAAAGTGATAGGATACTTGTAGAGAGTTTAAAGTGTCAGTGATGACAATATCATATCTTCTTAGAATACATTGTATCTCTTGAGTTATCTTGAAATACACCTTGCAAGTAGGCCAATGGAGCAATGGACGATGGTGTACTTGCAAGGATCTTCCCGGTGCATTAGAATACCTTGCATTGTTTTCACTGCTCTAGATAAAATATGTGGATTTTCACCCTTTATATACCTTACTTCAGTGTTGTCTCTTAAGGAGGAACAGCCAAAATGCCTTTATTTATATTCCATTATGCCTCAACAAGTAAAAGGCTAAATACTGATATCAAAAGCTGTATAAAGATAGAAGAGTCAAGTTGATAAGATACTTGTAGAGACTTTAGGGTGTCAATGGTGACAATTTAGTATCTTCTTATTATACATTGTATCTCTTCAGTTATCTTCAAATACACCTTCCGAGTAGGCCAATGCAGAAATTGACAATAGTGTGCTTGCGAGCATCTTCCAGGTACACTAGATTAGCTTGTACTGACTTCACTGCTCTAGATAATACATGTGGATTTTTACCCTTTATAAATATATATATATATATATATATATATACATATATATATCTATATCTATACATATATTTACACATTACTTCAGTGTTGTCTCTTCAGGAGGACCTGCCAAAATGCCTTCATTTAGATTCTTATATGCCTGAATAGGGAAAAGACTAAATACTGATATCACAAGCAGGATAACGATAGAAGAGTCAAGTTGAAAGGATACTTGTAGAGAGTTTAGGGTGTCAGGGTGACAATTTAATATCTTCTTAGTATACATTCTATCTCTTGATTTATCTTCAAATACACCTTCCAAGTAGGCCAATGGGGAAATTGAAAATAGTGTACTTGCAAGTATCTTCCAGGTACACTAGCATAGCTTGTACTGACTTCACTGCTGTAGATAATATATGTGGATTTTTACCCTTTTTTATCTATCTATCTATCTGTCTATCTATCTATCTGTCTATATATCTATATCTATCTATCTATCTATCTATCTATCTATCTATATATATATATATATTTAAATATTACTTCACTGTTTTCTGTTATGAAGGAACTGCCAATATGCCTTCAATTAGATTCCTATATGACTGAACAGGGAAAACGGTAAATACGGATATCACAAGCAGGAAAAAGATCGAACAGTCAAACTGATAGGATAGTTGTAGAGCGTTTAAGCTGTCAGTGATGACAATATAATATCTTGTTAGTATACATTGTATCTCTTGAGTTCTCTTCAAATACACCTTCCAAGGAGGCCAATGGAGCATTTGACAATGGTGTACTTGCAAGTATCTTCCAGGTACACTAGAATTCCTTGTATTGTTTTCACTGCTCTCGATAAAATATGTGGTTTTTCTCCCTTTACACACGTTACTTCAGTGTTTTCTATTAAGGAGGAACTGCCAAAATGCCTTTATATAAATTCCTATATGCCTCAACAGGGAAAAGGCTAAATACTGATATCACAAGCAGGATAAAGATAGAAGAGTCAACTTGATAGGACACTTGTAGGGAGTTTTGGGTGTCAGGGCTGATAATGTAATATGTTCTTATTATACATTGTATTTTGTGAGTTATCTCCAAATACACATTCCATGTTTGTCAAAGGAGGAATGGACAATTGTGTACTAACAAGAATATTCCAGATACTCTAGCATAGCTTGTACTGACTTCATTGCTGTAAAAAAGATATGTGGATTTTCACACTTTACATATATTATTTCACAGTTGTCTCTTTAGAGGAAGTGACAAACACCATTCCTATGGATGGCTATAGATCTCAACTAGGAAAAGGAAAAATACTGATATCACAAGCAGGAAAAAGATAGAAGAGTCAATTTCACATGAGACTTGCAGACAGCTTAGGGAGACAGTGTTGACAATGCAATATCTTCTTAGTATAAATTGTATTTCCTGAGTTATCTTCAAATACACGTTCCATGTTGGCCAATGGAGCAATGGACGATGGTATACTTGCAAGTGTCTTCCAACTACACTCGCATATCTTGTATTGACTTCACTGTTGTCCAAAAGATAGGTGCATTGTTACCTTTTAAATACATGACTTCAATGTTGTCTCTTAAATAGGAACTCTTGAAATGCCTTTATTTAGATCCCCATAGGCCTCTACAGGGAAATGGCTACGTACTTATATCACAAGAAGGATAAAGATAGAAGAGTGAAGTTGATAGGACACTTGTAGAGGGTTTAGGGTGTCAGTGGTGACAATTTAATATCTTCTTAGTATACATTGTATCTGTTGAGTTATCTTGAAATACACCTTCCAAGTAGGCCAATGGAGAAATTGACAGTATTGTCCTTGCAAGTACCTTCCAGGTACACTAGCATAGTTTGTACTGACTTCCCTGCTGTAGATAATATATGTGGATTTTTACCATTTATATATATGTTTACCTATTACTTCAGTGTTGTCTCTTAAGGAGGAACTGCCAATATGCCTTCATTTAAATTCCTGTATGCCTGAACAAGAAATGGGGTAAATACTGATATCTCAAGCAGGATAAACATAGAAGAGTTAAGCTGACAGGACACTTGTAGAGAATTTAGGGAGTCAGTGCTGACAATCTACTATGTACTTAGTATCCAATGTATTTCTTCAGTCATCTTCATATACACTGCCCAATTTGGTCAAGGGGGGAAGGGACAATTGTGTACTTGAAATTATGTTCCAGGTACTCTAGCACAGCTTGTCCTGAATTCACTGTTGTAGATAAGTTATATGGATTTTTAGCCTTCACATACATTACTTCAGAGTTGTCTCTTTAGGGGAAGTGACAAAATGCGTTTCCTTGGATTTCTATAGGCCTTAATAGGGAAACGGCTACATACTGATATCTCAAGCAGGATAAAGATCGAAGAATAAAATTGAAAACATACTTGTAGAGGGTTTAGGGTATCAGTGGTGACAATTTAATATCTTCTTTGTCTACAGTGTATCTCTTGAGTTATCTTCCAATACACCTTCTAAGTAGGCCAAAGGAGAAAATGACCGTATTGTACTTGCAAGTATCTTCCATATCTTCCAGGTACACTAGCATAGCTTTCACTGACTTCACTGCTGTAGATAATATATGTCGAACTTTACCCTTTATATATATATATATATATATATATATATATATATATATATATATATATATATATATATATATATATATATATATATATATATATATATATATATATATATATATATTTACATATTACTTCAGTGTTGTCTCTTAAGGAGGAACTACCAAAATGCCTTCATTTAGATTCCTATATGCCTGAACAGGGATAAGGCTAAATACTAATATCACAAGGAGGATATACATAGAAGAGTCAAGTACACAGGACACTTGTAGAGAATTTAGAGAGTCAGTGCTGAGAAGGTAATATCTACATTTTGTGCAATGTATTCCTTCAGTCATCTTCATAGTCACTTACCATTTTAGTCAAGAGAGGAAGTGACAATTGTGTACTTGCAATTATGTTCCAGGTACTCTAGCACAGCTTCTACTGATTTCACTGTTGTAGATAAGTTATATGGATTTTTAGCCTTTACATACATTACTTCAGAGTAGTCTCTTTAGGGGAAGTGAGAAAATGTTTTTCTTTGGATTACTATAGCCCTCAACAGGGAAAAGGTTAATACTGATATTACAAGCAGGAAAAAGATCGAAGAGTCAAATTTTTAGGATACTTGTAGAGAGTTTAATCTGTCAGTGATGACAATATAACATCTTCTTATTATACATTGTGTCTCTTGATTTATCTTCAAATTCACCTTCCATGTTGGCCAAAGGAGGAATGGACAATAGTGTACTAGCAAGTATCTTCCAGATACTCTAGCATAGCTTGAACTGACTTCACTGCTGTAGAAAAGATATGTGGATTTTTACCCTTTACATATATTATTTCACAGTTGTCTCTTTAGAGGAAGTGACAAATACCGTTCCTCTGGATGGCAATAGTCCTCAACTAGGAAAAGGCAAAAAACTGATATCACAAGCAGGAAAAAGATAGAAGAGTCAAGTTGATATGAGACTTGCAGACAGCTTAGGGAGACAGTGTTGACAATATAATATCTTTTAGTATACATTGTATTTCCTGATTTTTCTTCAAATACAACTTCCATATTGGCCAATGGAGCAATGGACCATGGGGTACTTGCAAGTGCCTTCCAGCTACACTCGCATACCTTGTAGTGACTTCACTGCTGTCGAAAAGATATGTGGATTTTTACCTTTTACATACATGAAGTCAATGTTTACTTTGAAAGAGGAATTGATAAAATGCCTTTATTTAGATCCCCATAGGCCTCATCCGGGAAATGGCTATATACAGATATCACAAGCAGGATAAGGTTAGAAGAGTCAAGTTGATAGGATACTTGTAGAGAGTTTAGGGTGTAAGTGGTGACAATTTAATATCTTCTTAGTATACAGTGTATCTCTTGAGTTATCTTTAAATACACCTTCCAAGTACTCCAATGGAGCAATAGAAAATAGTGTACTTGCAAGTATCATTCAGGTACACTAACATAGCTTGTACTGACGTCACTGCTGTAGATAATATATGTGGAGTTTTACCCTTTATGTTACATATTACTTCAGTGTTGTCTCTTAAGGCGGAACTGCCAAAATGCCTTCATTTAGATTCCTATATGCCTGAACAGGGAAAAGGCTAAACACTGATATCACAAGCAGGATAAATATAGAAGAATCAAGTTGAAAGGACACTTGTAGAGAATTTAGGGAGTCAGTGCTGACAATGTAATATCTACTTAGTATCCAATGTATTTCTTCTGTCACATTCATATACACTTACCATTTCGGTCAAGGGATGAAGGGATAATTGTGTACTTGCAATTATGTTCCAGCTACTCTAGCACAGCTTGTACTGTCTTCACTGTTGTAGATAAGGTATATGGATTTTTAACCTTTACAGACATTATTTCAGAGTTGTCTCTTTAGAGGAAGTGAGAAAATGCGTTTCTTTGGATTTCTATAGGCCTCAACAGGGAAAATGCTAAATACTAATAACACAGTCAGGATAAAGGTAGAAGAGTCAACGTGATCGGACAGTTGTAGAGAGGTAAGGGTGTCAGGGCTGACAATGTAATATCTTCTTACTATACATTGTATTTCTTCAGTTATCTTCAAATACACCTTCAATGTTGGCCAGTGGATGAATGGAGAATTTGGTACTAGCAAGTACCTTACAGGTTCTCTAGCAGAGGTTGTACTGAATTCACTGCTGTAGGAAAGATATGTGGATTTACACCCTTTACAAATATTATTTCACAGTTGTATCTTTAGAGGATGTGACAAACACCATTTCTTTGGATGGCTATTGGCCTCAAGCAGGAAAAATTATGTTCTAGATACTATGGGACTGCTTGTTCTGACTTCGCTGTTGTTGATAAGGTATATGGATTTTTAGCCTCTACATACATTACTTTAGACTTGTCTCTTTAGGAGAAGTGACAAAATGCGTTTCTTTGGATTTTTATAGGCCTCAACAGGGAAAAGGTTAAGTAATGATATCATAAGCAGGATAAAGATAGAAGAATCAAGTTGACAGGACACTTGTAGAGAATTTAGTGAGTCAGTGATGACAGTGTAATATCTACTTGGTATCCAATGTATTTCTTGTGTCATCTTCATATACACAAACCATTTTGGTCAAGGCAGGAAGGGACAATTTTGGACTTGCAATTATGTTCGAGGTACTCTAGCACAGCTTGTACTGATTTCACTGTTGCGGATAAGGTGTATGGATTTTTGGCCTTTACATACATTACTTCAGAGTTGTCTCTTTAGGGGAAGTGAGAAAATGTGTTTCTTTGGATTTAGATAGGCCTCAACAGAGAAAAGGTTAAATACTGATATCACAAGCAGGAAAAAGATTGAAGAGTCAAATTGATAGGATACTTGTAGAGAGTTTAAAGTGTCAGTGATGACAATATAATATCTTCTTAGTATACATTGTATGTCTGGAGTTATCTTCAAATACACCTTGCAAGTAGGCCAATGGAGCAATTGACAATGGTGTACTTGCAAGTATCTTCCAGGTACACTAGAATACCTTGCACTGTTTTCATTGCTCTCGATAAAATATGTGTTTTTCACCCTTTATATACCTTACGTCAGTGTTGTCTCTTAAGGTGGAACAGCCAAAATGCCTTTATTTAGATTCCAATAGGCCTCACCAAGGAAAAGGCTAAATACTGATATAAAAAGCTGGAAAAAGATAGAAGAGTCAAGTTGATAGGATACTTGTAGAGACTTTAGGGTGTCAATGGTGACAATTTATTATCTTCTTATTATACATTGTAACTCTTGAGTTACCTTCAAATACACCTTTCGAGTAGGCCAATGGATAAATTGACAATAGTGTACTTGAAAATATCTTCCAGATACTCTAGCATAGCTTGAACTGACTTCACTGCTGTAGAAAACATATGTGGATTTTCACCCTTTACATATATTATTTCACAGTTGTCTCTTTAGAGAAAGTGACAAACACCATTCCTATGCATGGCTATAGGCCTCATCTACGAAAAGGCAAAATACTGATATCAGAAGCAGGAAAAAAATAAAAGGTTCAAGTTGATATGAGACTTGCAGACAGCTTAGGGAGATAGTGTTGACAATGTAACATCTTCTTATTATACATTGTATTTCCTGAGTTATCTTCAAATACACCTTCCGTGTGGCCAATGGAGCAATGGACGATGGTGTACTTGCAAGTGTCTTCCAGCTACACTCGCATACCTTGTAATGACTTCACTGTGCTCGAAAAGATACGTGAATTTTTACCTTTTACATAGAAGATTTCAATGTTGTCTCTTAAATAGGAACTGTTAAAATCCCTTTATTTAGAAACCCGTAGGCCTCAACAGGGAAATGGCTACATACTGATATCACAAGCAGGATAAAGATCGAAGACCCAAGTTTATAGGATAATTGTTAGAGTTTAGGGTGTCAGGGGTGACAATTTAATATCTTCTTAGTGTACATTGTATCTCGAGAGTTATCTTCAAATACACTTTCGAAGTAGGCCAATGGAGAAATTGATAAGAGTGTACTTGCAAGTATCTTCCACGTACACTAGCCTAGCTTGTACTGGCATCACTTTTGTAGATAATATATGTGGATTTTTACCCTTTATATGCCTTTATTTAAATTCCTATATGCCTCAACAGCGAAAAGGTTAAATAATGTTATCACAAGCAGGATAAATATAGAAGAGTCAACTTGATAGGACACTTGTAGAGGGTTTAGGTTGTCAGGGCTCACAATGTAATATCTTTTTATTATACATTGTATTTCTTGAGTTATCTCCAATACACATTCCATGTTGGCCAAAGGAGGAATGGAAAATTGTGTACTTGCAATTATGTTCCAGGTACTCTCGCACAGCTTTTACTAACTTCACTGTTGTAGATAACTTATATGGATATTTGTCCTTTACATACGTTAATTCAGAAGTGTCTCTTAGAAGAAGTGACAAAATGTGTTTCTTTGGATTTCTATAGGCCTCAACAGGGAAAAGGCTAAATCCCGATATCACAAGCAGGAAAAAGATCGAAGAGTCAAATTTATAGGAAACTTGTAGAGAGTTTAAGGTGTCAGTGATGACAACATAATATCTTCTTAGTACACATTGTATCTCTTGAGTTATCTTCAAATTCACCTTCCAAGTAGGCCAATGGAGCAATTGACAATGGTGTACTTGCAAGTATCATCCAGGTACACTAGAATACCATGTATTCTTTTCACTGCTCTCGATAAAATATGTGGATTTTCTCCCTGTACGTATCTTACTTCAGTGTTGTCTGTTAAGTAGGACCTGCCAAAATGCCTTTATTAAATTGCCATATGCCTCAACAGGGAAACGGTTAAATACTGATATCACAAGCAGGATAAAGATAGAAGCTTCAACTTGATAGGACCCTTGTAGAAAGTTTAGGGTGTCAGAGCTCATCAAGTAATATCTTCTTATTATACATTGTATTTCTTGAGTTATCTCCAAATACACCTTCCATGTTGGATAATGGAGGAATGGACAATTGTGTACTAGCAAGTGTCTTCCAGATACTCTAGCATAGCTTGTACTGACTTCACTGCTGTAGAAATGATATGTGAATTTTCACCCTTTACATATATCATTTCACAGTTGTCTCTTTAGAGGAAGTGACAAACACCATTCCTTTGGATGTCTATAGGCCTCGACTAGGACAATGCAAAAAACTGATATCACAAGCAGGGAAAAATATAAAGGAGTCAAGTTGATATGAGACGTGTAGACAGCTTAGGGAGACAGTGTTGACAATGTGACATCTTCTTAGTATACATGGTATTTCCTGAGTTGTCTTCAAATACACCTTCCATGTTGCCCAATGGAGCAATGGACGATGGTGTTCTTGCAAGTGTCTTCCAGCTACACTCACTTATGTTGTATTGACTTCACTGCTGTCGAAAAGATATGTGGATTTTTATCTTTTACATACGTGACTTCAATGTTGTCTCTTAAATAGGAACTGTTAAAATGCCTTTATTTAGATCCCCATAGGCCTCAACAGGGAAAAGGCTAAATACTGATATCACAAGCAGGAAAAAGATCGAAGAGTCAATTTGATAGGATACTTGTAGAGAGTTTAAGGTGTCAGTGATGACAATATAATATCTTCTTAGTATACATTGTATCTGTTCAGTTATCTTCAAATACACCTTCCAAATAGGCGAATGGAGCAATTGACAATGGTGTACTTGCAACTATCTTCCAGGGACACTAGAATACCTTGTATTGTTTTCACTGCTCTCCATAAAATATGTGGATTTTCACCATTTACATACCTTACTTCAGTGTTGTCTCTTAAGGAGGAACTGCCAAAATGCCTTTATTTAGATACCTATAGGCCTCAACAAGGAAAAGGATAAATACTGATATCACAAGCAGGATAAAGATAGAAGAGTCAAGTTGACAAGACACTTGTAGAGGATTTAGGAAGTCGGTGCTGTCAATGTAATATCTGCTTAGTGTCCAATGTATTTCTTGAGTCATCTTCATATATACCTGCCATTTTGGTCAAGGGAGGAAGGGACAATTGCGTACAGCAATTATGTTCCAGGTACTCTAGCACAGCTTGTACTGACTTCACTGTTGTAGATAAGTTCTATGGATTTTTAGCCTTTACATACATTTCTTCAGAATTGTCTCTTTAGGAGAAGTGACAAAATGTGTTTCTTTGGATTTCTATAGGCCTCAACAGGGGAAAGGTTAAATACTGATATCACAAGCAGGAAAAAAGATCGAAGACTCAAATTCATAGGATACTTGTAGAGAGTTTAAGGTGTCAGTGATGACAATATAATATCTTCTTAGTATGCATTGTATCTCCTGAATTATCTTCAAATACACCTTCGAAGTAGGTCAATGGAGCATTTGTCAATGGTGTACTTGCAAATATCTTCCAGGGACACTAGAATACCTTGTATTGTTTTCACTGCTCTAGATAAAATAGGTGAATTTTCACCCATTGCATACCTTACTTCAGTGTTGTCTCTTAAGGAGGAACTGCCAAAATGCCTTTCTTTAGATTCCTATAGGCCTCAACAAGGAAAAGGATAAATACTGATATCACAAGCAGGATAAAAATGGAAGAGTCAACTTGATAGGACATTTGTAGAGAGTTTACGGGGTCAAGGTTGACAATGTAATATCTTCTTATTATACATTGCATTTCTTGAGTTATCTCCAAATACACCTTCCATGGTGGAAAATGGAGGAATGGACAATTGTGTACTAGCAAGGGTTTTCCAGATACTCTAGCATAACTTGTACTGACTTCACTGCTGTAGAAAACATATGTGGATTTTCACCCTTTACAGATATTATTTCACAGTTGTCTCTTTAGAGGAAGTGACAAACACCATTCCTTTGGATGGCTAGAAGCCTCAACTAGGAAAATGCAAAAAACTGATATCACAAGCAGGGTAAAGATAGAGGAGTCAAGTTGATATGAGACTTGCAGACAGCTTAGGGAGACAGTGTTGACAATGTAATATCTTCTTAGTATACATGTTTTTTCCTGAGTTGCCTTCAAATGCACGTTCCATGTTGGCCAATGGAGCAACGGACAATGGTGTTCTTGAAAGTGTCTTCCAGCTACACTCGGATATGTTGTATTGACTTCACTGCTGTCGAAAAGATATGTGGATTTTTACCTTTTACATACATGACTTCAATGTTGTCTCTTAAATAGAAACTTTTAAAATGCCTTTATTTAGACCCCCGTAGGCCTCAACAGGGAAATGACTATATACTGATACCACAAGCAGGATAAAGATAGAAGAGCCAAGTTGATAGGATACTTGTAGCGAGTTTAAGGTGTCATTGGTGACAATATAATATCTTCTTAGTATACATTGTATCTCTTTAGTTATCTTCAAACACACCTTCCAATAGGCCAATGGAGCAATTGACAATGGTGTACTTGCAAGTATCTTCCAGGTACACTAGAATACCTTGTATTGTTATCACTGCTCTCCATAAAATATGTTGATTTTCACCATTTACATACCTTACTTCAGTGTTGTCTCTTAAGGAGGAACTGCCAAAATGCTTTTATTTAGATTCCTATCGGCCTCAACAAGGAAAAGGATAAATACTGATATCACAGGCAGGATAAAGAGGGAAGAGTCAACTTGATAGGACACTTGTAGAGAGTTTACGGTGTCAAGGCTGACAATGTAATATCTTCTTATTATACATTGCATTTCTTGAGTTATCTCCAAATACACCTTCCGTGGTAGACAATGTAGGAATGGACAATTTTGTACTAGCAAGTGTTTTCCCGATAGTCTAGCATAGCTTGGACTGACTGCACTGCTGTAGAAAACATATGTGGATTTTCACACTTTATAGATATTATTTCACAGTTGTCTCTTTAGAGGAAGTGACAAACACCATTCCTTTGGATGGCTAGAGGCCTCAATTAGGAAAAGGCAAAAAACTGATATCACAAGCAGGAAAAAGGTAGAGGAGTCAAGTTGATATGAGACTTGCAGACAGCTTAGGGAGACAGTGTTGACAATGTGACATCTTCTTAGTATACATGGTATTTCCTGAGTTGTCTTCAAATACACCTTCCATGTTGCCCAATGGAGCAATGGACGATGGTGTTCTTGCAAGTGTCTTCCAGCTACACTCACTTATGTTGTATTGACTTCACTGCTGTCGAAAAGATATGTGGATTTTTACCTTTTACATACGTGACTTCAATGTTGTCTCTTAAATAGGAACTGTTAAAATGCCTTTATTTAGATCCCCATAGGCCTCAACAGGGAAAAGGCTAAATACTGATATCACAAGCAGGAAAAAGATCGAAGAGTCAATTTGATAGGATACTTGTAGAGAGTTTAAGGTGTCAGTGATGACAATATAATATCTTCTTAGTATACATTGTATCTGTTCAGTTATCTTCAAATACACCTTCCAAATAGGCGAATGGAGCAATTGACAATGGTGTACTTGCAAGTATCTTCCAGGGACACTAGAATACCTTGTATTGTTTTCACTGCTCTCCATAAAATATGTGGATTTTCACCATTTACATACCTTACTTCAGTGTTGTCTCTTAAGGAGGAACTGCCAAAATGCCTTTATTTAGACACCTATAGGGCTCAACAAGGAAAAGGAGAAATACTGATATCACAAGCAGGATAAAGATAGAGGAGTTAAGTTGACAAGACACTTGTAGAGGATTTAGGGAGTCAGTGCTGTCAATGTAATATCTGCTTAGTGCCCAATGTATTTCTTGAGTCATCTTCATATACACCTACCATTTTGGTCAAGGGAGGAAGGGACAATTGTGTACGGCAATTATGTTCCAGGTACTCTAGCACAGCTTGTACTGACTTCACTGTTGTAGATAAGTTCTATGGATTTTTAGCCTTTACATACATTTCTTCAGAATTGTCTCCTTAGGAGAAGTGACAAAATGTGTTTCTTTGGATTTCTATAGGCCTCAACAGGGGAAAGGTTAAATAGTGATATCACAAGCAGGAAAAAAGATCAAAGACTCAAATTGATAGGATGCTTGTAGAGAGTTTACGGTGTCAGTGATGACAATATAATATCTTCTTAGTATACATTGTATCTCTTGAATTATCTTCAAATACACCCTCGAAGTAGGTCAATGGAGCAATTGTCAATCGTGTAATTGCAAGTATCTTCCAGGGACACTAGAATACCTTGTATTGTTTTCACTGCTCTTGCTAAAATATGTGGATTTTCACCGTTTATGTACCTTCCTTCAGTGTTGTCTCTTAAGGAGGAACTACCAAAATGCCTTTATTCAGATCCCTATAGGCCTCAACTAGGAAAAGGCAAAATACTGATATCAGAAGCAGGAAAAAGATAGGAGTCAAGTTGATATGAGACTTGCAGACAGCTTAGAGAGACAGTGTTTACAAGGTAATATCTTCGTAGTATACATGGTATTTCCTGAGTTATCTTCAAATACACCTTCCATTTTGGCCAAAGGAGCAATAGACCATGGCGTACATGCAAGAGTCTTCCAGCTACAATCGCTTATCTTGTATTGACTTCAGTGCTGTCGAAAAGATATGTCGATTTTTTTCCTTTTACATACACGATTACAATTTGTCTCTCAAAAGGGAACTCGTAAAATGCCTTTATTTAGATCCCCATAGGCCTCAACAGGGAAATGACTATATAATGATATCACAAGCAGGATAAAGATAGAAGAGCCAAGTTGATAGGATACTTGTAGCGAGATTAAGGTGTCGGTGGTGACAATATAATATCTTCTTATTATACATTGTATCTTTTTAGTTATCTTCAAATACACCTTCCAAGTAGGCCAATGGAGCAATTGACAATGGTGTACTTTCAAGTCTCTTCCAGGTACACTAGAATACCTTGTATTGTTTTCACTGCTCTCTATAAAATATGTGGATTATCACCATTTACATACCTTAGTTCAGTGTTGTGTCTTAAGGAAGAACTGCCAAAATGCCTTTATTAAATTCCTATAGGCCTCAACAAGTAAAAGGATAAATACTGATATCACAGGCAGGATAAAGATGGAAGTGTCAACTTGATAGGACATTGTAGAGAGTTTACAGTGTCAAGGCTGACAATGTAATATCTTCTTACAATACATTGCATTTCTTGAGTTATCTCCAAATACACCTTCCATGGTGGACAATGGAGGAATGGACAATTATGTACTAGCAAGTGTTTTCCAGATACTCTAGCATAGCTTGTACTGACTTCACTGCTGTAGAAAACATACGTGGATTTTCACCCTTTACAGATATTATTTCACAGTTGCCCAATAGAGCAATGGACGATGGTGTTCTTGCAAGTGTCTTCCAGCTACACTCGCATATGTTGTATTGACTTCACTGCTTTCGAAATGATATGTGAATTTTTACCTTTTACATACATGACTTCAATGTTGTCTCTTAAATAGGAATTAAATTGATAGGATACTTGTAGAGAGTTTAAGGTGTCAGTGATGACAATATAATATCTTCTTAGTATACACTGTATCTCTTGAGTTATCTTCAAATACACCTTCCAAATAGGCGAATGGAGCAATTGACAATGGTGTACTTGCAAGTATCTTCCAGGTACACTAGAATTCCTTGTATTGTTTTCACTGCTCTCGATAAAATATGTGGATTTTCACCATTTACATAGCTTACTTCAGTGTTGTCTCTTAAGGAGGAACTGCCAAAATTCCTTTATTTAGGTATCTATACGCCTCAACAAGGAAAAGGATAAATACTGATATCACAAGAAGGAAAAAGATAGAGGAGTCACGTTGATATGAGACTTGCAGACAGCTTAGGGAGACAGTGTTGACAATGTAATATCTTCTTAGTATACATGTTATTTCCTGAGTTATCTTCAAATACACCTTCCAAGTAGGCCAATGGAGCAATTGACAGTAGTGTACTTGCAAGTATCTTCCAGGTACACTAGCATAGCTTGTAGTGACTTTACTGCTGTAGATAATAGATGTGGATTTTTACCCTATATATATATATATATATATATATATATATATATATATATATATATATATAAATTTACATATTCCTTCAGTGTTTTCTCTTAAGGAGTAACTGCCAAATTGCCTTCATTTAGAGACCTATATGCCTGAACAGGGAAAAGGCTAAATGCTGATATCACAAGCAGGATAAAAATAGAAGAGACAAGTTCACAGCACACTCTTAGGGAATTTAGGGAGTCAGTGCTGACAATGTAATATCTGCTTATTGTCCAATGTATTTCTTGAGTCATCTTCATATACACCTACCATTTTGGTAAAGGGAGAAAAGGACAATTGTGTACGGCAATTATGTTCCAGGTACTCTAGCACAGCTTGTACTGACTTCACTGTTGTAGATAAGTTCTATGGATTTTTAGCCTTTACATACATTTCTTCAGAGTTGTCTCTTTGGGAGAAGTGACAAAATGTGTTTCTTTGGATTCCTATAGGCCTCAACAGGGGAAAGATTGAATACTGATATCACAAGCAGGAAACAGATCGAAGAGTCAAATTGATAGGGTACTTGTAGACAGTTTAAGGTGTCAGTGATGACATTATAATATCTTCTTAGTATACATTGTATCTGTTCAGTTATCTTCAAATACACCTTCGAAGTAGGCCAATGGAGCAAATGTCAATGGTGTACTTGCAATTATCTTCCAGGGACACTAGAATACCTTGTATTGTTTTCACTGCTCTTGCTAAAATATGTGGATTTTTACCGTTTACATACCTTATTTCAGTGTTGTCTCTTAAGGAGGAACTGCCAAAATGCCTTTATTTAGAACCCTATAGGCCTCAACTAGGAAAAGGCAAAATCCTGTTATCAGAAGCAGGAAAAAGATAGAAGAGTCAAGTTGATATGATACTTGCAGACAGCTTAGGGAGACAGTGTTCATAATGTAATATCTTTTTAGTATACGTGGTATTTCCTGAGTTATCTTCAAATACCCGTTCCATGTTGGCCAATGGAGCAATGGACGATGGTGTTCTTGCAAGTGTCTTCCAGCTACACTAGCATATGTTGTATTGAATTCACAGCTGTCGAAAAGATATGTGGATTTTTTCCTTTTACATACTTGACTTCAATTTTGTCCCTTAAGTAGGAACTGTTAAAGTGCCTTTATTTAGATCTCCATAGGCCTCAAAAGGGAAATGACTACATACTGATATCAAAAGCAGGATAAACATAGAAGAGTCAAGTTTATAGGATACTTGTAGAGAGTTTAAGGTGTCAGTGATGACAATATAATATCTTCTTAGTATACATTGTATCTCTTCAGTTATCTTCAAATACACCTTCGAAGTAGGTCAATGGAGCAATTGTCAATGGTGTACTTGCAAGTATCTTCCAGGGACACTAGAATACCTTGTATTGTTTTCACTGCTCTTGCTAAAATATCTGGATTTTCACTGTTCTTATACCTTACTTCATTGTTGTCTCTTAAGGAGGAACTGCCAAAATGCCTTTATTTAGATCCCTATAAGCCTCAACTAGGAAAAGGCAAAATACTGTTATCAGAGGCAGGAAAAAGATAGAAGAGTCAAGTTGATATGAGACTTGCAGACAGCTTAGGGAGACAGTGTTGACAATGTAATATCTTTTTGGTATACATGGTATTTCCTGAGTTATCTTCAAATGCACCTTCCATGTTTGCCAGTGGAGCAATGGACGATGGTGTTCTTGTAAGTGTCTTCCAGCTACACTCGGATATGTTGTATTGAATTCACTGCTGTCGACAATATATGTGGATTTTTTCCTTTTACATGCTTGACTTCAATTTTGTCCCTTAAATAGGAACTGTTAAAATGCCTTTATTTAGATCTCCATAGGCCTCAAAAGGGAAATGAATACATACTGATGTCACAAACAGGATAAACATAGAAGAGTCAAGTTGATAGGATACTTGTAGAGAGTTTAAGGTGTCAGTGGAGACAATATATTATCTTCTTAGTATAAATTGTATGTCTTGAGTTATCTTCAAATACACCTTCCAAGTAGGCAAATGGAGAAATTGACAGCAGTGTACTTGCAAGTATCTTCCAGGTACACTACCATAGTGGATTTTTACCCTTTATATATATCTATATATCTATATATTTACATATAACTTCAGTGTTGTCTCTTAAGAAAGAACTGCCAAAATGCCTTCATTTAGATTCCTATATGCCTGAACAGGAAAATGGCTAAACACTAATATCACAAGCAGGATAAAGATAGAAGAGTCAAGTTGACAGGACAATTGTAGAGAATTTAGGGAGTCAGTGCTGACAATGTAATATCTGCTTAGTATCCAATGTATTTCTTGAGTCATCTTCATATACACCTACCATTTTGGTCAAGGGAGGAAGGGACAATTGTGTACTTGCAATTATGTTCCAGCTACTCTAGCACAGCTTGTACTAACTTCACTGTTGTTGATAAGGTCTATGGATTTTTAGCCTTTACATACATTACTTCAGAGTTGTCTCTTTAGGAGAAGTGACAAAATGTGTTTCATTGGATTTCTATAGGCCTCAACAGGGAAAAGGGTAAATACTGACATCAAATTAACAAGAGTGCACTTGCAAGTATCTTCCAGGTACACTAGCATAGCTTGTACTGACTTCACTGCTGTAGATAATATATGTGGATTTTTACCATATATATATAAATATATATATATATATATTTACATATTACTTCAGTGTTTTCTCTTAAGGATGAACTGCCAAAATACCTTCATTTAGATTCCTTTACGCCTGATCTGTGAAAATGCTAAATACTGATATCACAAGCAGGATAAACGTAGAAGCGTCAAGTTGATAGGTCACTTGTAGAGAATTTAGAGAGTCAGTGCTGACAATGTAATATCTACTGGGTATCCAATGTATTTCTTGAGTCACCTTCATATACACTTACCATTTTGGTCAAGGGAGGAAGGGACAATTGTGTACTTGCAATTATGTTCCAGGTAATCTAGGACAGCTTGTACTGTCTTCACTGTTGTAGATAAGGTATATGGATTTTTAGCCTTTACAGACATTACTTCAGAGTTGTCTCTTTAGGGGAAGTGAGAATATGCGTTTATTTGGATTCCTATATGCCTCAACAGGGAAAGGGTTAATACTGATATCACAGGCAGGATAAAGATATAAGAGTCAACTTGATTGGACTCTTGTAGAGAGTTTAGGGTGTCAGGGCTGACAATGTTATATCTTACTATACATTGTATTTCTTGAGATATCTTCAAATACACCTTCCATGTTGGCCAATGGAGGAATGTACAATTGTGTACTAGCAAGTATCTTCCAGATACTCTAGCATAGCTTGTAATTAATTCACTGCTGTGGAAAAGATATGTGGATTTTCACCCTTTACACATATTTTTTCACAGTTGTCTCTTTAGAGGATCTGACAAACAACATTTCTTTGGATGGCTATAGGCCTGAACAAGGAAAAGGGAAAATACAGATATCACAAGCAGGAAAAAGATAGGAGAGTTAAGTTGAGTTTACTGTGTCAGTGGTGACAATGGAATATCTTCTTAATATACATTGTATCTCTTGAGTTATCTTCAAATACTCCTTCCAAGTAGGCCAATGGATGAATTGACAATAGTGCACTTGCAAGTATCTTCCAGGTACACTAGCATTCCTGGTACTGACTTCACTGTTGTAGATAATATATGTGGATTTTTAACCTTTTTATCTATCTGTCTATCTATCTATCTATCTATTTATCTATCAATCTCTCTCTATATATATATGCATACATATATATTATATATATATATATACATATATATATATATATATATATATATATATATATATATATATATATTACTTCAGTGTTGTCTCTTAAGGAGGAACTGCTAAAATGCCTTCATTTAGATTCCTATATGCCGGAACAGGGAAAGGTCTAAATACTGATATCACAAGCAGGATAAAGACAGAAGATTCAAGTTGACAGGTCATTTGTAGAGAACTTAGGGAGTCAGTGCTGGCAATGTAATATCTACTTAGTTTCCAATTTATTTCTTGAGGCATCTTCATATACAATTACTATTTTGGTCAAGGTAGGAAGGGACAATTGTGGACTTGCAATTATGTTCCAGGTACTCTACCAGAGCTTGTGCTGACTTCACTGTTGCAGATAAGTTATACGGATTTTTAGCCTTCACATACATTACTTCAGAGTTGTCTCTTTAAGGGAAGTGAGAAAATGCGTTTCTTTGGATTTCGATAGGACTCAACAGGGGAAATGCTAAATACTGATATCACGAGCAGGAAAGAGATCGAAGAGTCAAATTGATAGGATTCTTGTAGAGAGTTTAAGGTGTCAGTGATCACAATATAATATCTTCTTAGTATACATTGTATCTCTTGAGTTGTCTTAAAATACACCTTCCAAGTAGGCCAATGGAGCAATGGACAATGGTGTACTTGCAAGAATCTTCCAGGTACCCTAGAATACCTTTCATTGTTTTCACTGATCTCGATAAAGTATGTGGATTTTCACCCTTTATAAACTTAGTTCAATGTTGTCTCTTAAGGAGGAACAGACAAAATGCCTTCATTTAGATTCTTATATGCCTCAACAGGGAAAAGGCTTAATACTGATATCACAAGCAGGACAAAGACAGAAGAGTCAAGTTGACAGGTCACTTGTAGAGATTTCAGGGAGTCAGTGATGATAATGTAATATCTACTTAGTATCCGATGTATTTCGTGACTCATCTTCATATAGACTTACCATTTTGGTAAAGGGAGGAAGGGACAATTGTGTAATTGCAATTATGTTCCAGGTGCTCTTGCACACCTTGTACTGACTTCACTTTTGTAGATAAGGTATTTGGATTTTTAGCCTTAACAGACATTACTTCAGAGTTGTCCCTGAGAGTTAAAGGTGACAATAATGACAATATAATATCTTCTTACTATACATTGTATCTCTTGAGTTATCTTCAAATAAACCTTCCAAGCAGGCCAATGGAGAAATTCAAATTGAGTACTTGTAAGTATCTTCCATGTACACTAGCATAGCTTGTACTGACTTCACTGCTGTAGATAATATATGTGGATTTTTGCCATATATATATATATATATATATATATATATACACACACACACACATATAAATAGATATGTATATATATATATATATATATATATATGTATACTTCCATATTAGTTCAGGGTTGTCTCTTAAGGAGGCACTGCCAAAATGCCTTTATTTAGATTCCTATATGCCTCAACAGGGAAAAAGGATAAATACTGAGGAGAATAAAGATAGAAGAGTCAAGTTGATAGGATACTTGTAGAGAGTTTCGGGTATCAGTGGTGACAATTTAATATTTTCTTAGTGTACATGGTATCTCTTGAGTTATCTTCAAATACACCTACCAAGTAAGCCAATGAAGAAATTGATAATAGTGTACTTGCAAGTATCTTCCAGGTACACTAGCATAGCTTGTACTGAATTCACTGCTGTAGGTACTATATGAGGATTTTTACCCTTTAAATATATATATATATATATATATATATATATATATACATATACATATACATATATATGTATACATATATTTACATGTTACACCATTGTTGTCTCTTATGAGGGAACTCCCAAAATGCCTTCAGTTAGATTCTTATATGCCTGAACACGGAAAAAGCTAAATACTGATATCACAAGCAGGATAAAGATAGAAGAGTCAAGTTGATAGGTCTCTTGCAGAGAATTTAGGGAGTCAGTGCTAACAATGTAATATCTACTTAGTATCCAATGTATTTCTTGAGTCACATTCATATACACTTACCATTTTGGTCAAGGGAGGAAGGGACAATTGTGTACTTGCAATGATGTTCCAGTTACTCTAGCACAGCTTGTACTGACTTCACTATCGTAGATAAGGTATATGGATTTTTAGCCTTTACAGACATTACTTCAGAGTTGTCTCTTTAGGGGAAGTGAGAAAATGCGTTTCTTTGGATTTCTATAGGTCTCAACAGGGAAAAGGCTAAATACTGATATGACAAGAAGGAAAAAAACGAAGAGTCAAATTGATAGGTCACTTGCAGAGAGTGTAGGCTGTCAGGGCTGACAATGTAATATCTTCTTATTATACATTGTATTTCTTGAGCTATCTTCAAATAAACCTTCCAAGTAGGCCAATGCAGAAATTGACAATAGTGAACTTGCAAGTATCTTCCAGGTACACTAGCATAACTTGTACTGACTTCACTGCTGTAGATAATATAAGTGATTTTTACTCTTTTTTATCTATCTTTCTATCTATCTATCTATCTAAATATATATTTACATATTACTTCACTGTTGTCTCTTAAGGGGGAACTGCCCAAATGCCTTCATTTAGATTCTTATATGCCTGAACAGGGAAAAGGCTAAATACTGATATCACAAGCAGGATAAAGATAGAAGAGTCAAGTTGATAGGATACTTGTAGAGAGTTTATCGTGTCAGTGGTGAAAATTTAATATCTTCTTAGTATACATTGTATCTCTTGAGTTATCTTCAAATACACCTTCCAAGTAGGCCAATGCAGAAATAGACAATAGTGCACTTGCAAGTATCTTCGAGGTACACTAGCATAAATTGTACTGACTTTACTGCTGTAGATAATATATGTGGATTTTTACTCTTTTTTCTCTATCTATCTATCTATCTATCTATCTATCTATATATATATATATATATATATATATATATATATTTACATATTACTTCACTGTTGTCTATTATGGTGGAACTGCCAAAATGCCTTCATTTAGATTTCTATATGCCTGAACAGCGAAAAGGCTAAATACTGATATCACAAGCAGTATAAACATAGAAGACTCAAGTTGACAGGTCACTTGTAGAGAACGTAGGGAGTCAGTGCTGACAATGTAATATCTACTTAGTATCCAATGTATTTCCTGAGTCATCTTCATATACACTTACCATTTTGGTCAAAGGAGGAAGGGACAATTGTGTAGTTGCACTTATATTCCAGGACCTCTAGTACATCTTGTACTGACTTCACTTTTGTAGATAAGGTATATGGATTTTTAGCCTTTAAAGACATTACATCAGAGTTGTATCTTTAGGGGAAGTGAGAAAATGCGTTTCTTTGGACTTCTGTAAGTCTCATCAGGAAAAAGGCTAAATACTGCTATCAGAAGCAGGAAAAAGATCGAAGAGTCAAATTGATATTATACTTGAAGAGAGTTTAAGGTGTCAATAATGACAATATAATATCTTCTTAGTATACATTGTATGTCTTGATTTATCTTCAAATACGCCTTCCAAGTAGGCCAATGGAACAATTGACAATGGTGTACTTGCAAGTATATTCCAGGTACACTAGAATACCTTGCACTGTTTTCATTGCTCTCCTTAAAATATGTGGATTTTTACCCTTTATGTACGTTACTGCAGTAGTGTCTCTTAAGGAGGAACTGCCAAAATGCCTTTATTTAGATTCCTATATGCCTCAACGGGAAAAGGGTAAATACTGATATCACAAGCAGGACAAAGATAGAAGAGTCAAGTTGACAGGTCACTTGTAGAGAATTTAGGGAGTCAGTGCTGACAATGTAATACCTACTTAGTATCCAATGTATTTCTTGAGTCATCTTCATATACACTTACATTTTGGTCAAGGGAGGAAGGGACAATTGTGTACTTGCAATTATGTTCCGGGTGCTCTCGCACAGCTTATACTGACTTCACTTGTGTAGATAAGGTATATGGATTTTTGGCCTGTAAAGACATTAATTCAGAGTTGTCTCTTAAGGAAAGTGGGAAAATGCGTTTCTTTGGAATTCTATAGGCCTCCACAGGGAAAAGGCTAAATACTGATATCACAAGCAGGAAAAAAGATCGAAGAGTCAAATTGAAAGGATACTTGTAGAGAATTTAAGGTGTCAGTAATGACAATATACTATCTTTTTAGTATACATTGTATCTCTTGAGTTATCTTCAAATACACCATCCAAGTAGGCCAATGGAGAAATTAAAATAGTGTACTTGTAAGTATCTTCCATGTACACCAGCATAGTTTGTACTGACTTCCCTGCTGTAGATAATATATGTGAATTTTTACCCTTTATATTTATATATTTACATATTACTTCAGTGTTGTCTCTAAAGGAGGAACTGCATAATGCCTTCATTTAGATTCCTACATGCCTGAACAGGGAAAAGGCTAAATACCGATATCACAAGCAGGATAAGGGTAGAAGATTCAAGTTGAGAGGATACAGGTAGAGAGTTTAGGGTGTCAGTGGTGACAATTTAATTATCTTCTTAGTATACATTGTATCTCTTGAGTTACGTTCAAATACAACTTCCAAGTATGCCAAAGGAGAAATTGACAATAGTGTGCTTGCAAGAATCTTCCAGGTACCCTAGCATAGCTTGTACTGCCTTCACTGCTGTAGATAATATATGAGGAATTTTACCCTTTATATATATATATATATATATATATATATATATATATATATATATATATATATATATATATATTTACATATTATTTCAGTGATGTCTCTTAAGGAGGAACTGCCAAAATGCCTTCATTTAGATTCTTATTTGCCTGAACAGGGAAAAGGCTAAACACTGATATCACAAGCAGGACAAATATAGAAGAATCAAGTTAACAGGTCACTTGTAGAGAATGTAGGGAGTCAGTGCTGACAATGTAATATCTACTCAGTATCCAATGTATTTCATGAGTCATCTTCATATACACTTACCATTTTGGTCAAGGTAGGAAGGGACAATTGTGTAGTTGCACTTATATTCCAGGAACTCTAGTACAGCTTGTACTGACTTCACTTTTGTAGATAAGGTATATGGATTTTTAGCCTTTAAAGATAATACTTCAGAGTTGTCTCTTTAGGGAAAGTGAGAAAATGCGTTTCTTTGGACTTCTGTATGCCTCATCAGGGAAAAGGCTAAATACTGATATCAGAAGCAGGAAGAATATCGAGGAGTGAAATTGATAGGATACTTGGAGAGAGTTTAAGGTGACAATAATGACAATATAATATCTTCTTAGTATACATTGTGTCTCTTGAGTTATCTTCAAATACACCTTTCATGTTCGGAAATGCAGCAATGCACCTTGTTGTACTTGAAAGTGTCTTCCAGCTACACTCGCATAACTTGTATTGGCTTCACTGCTGTCGAAAAGATATGTGGATATTTACCATTTACATACATGACTTCAATGTTGTCTCTTAAATAAGAAGCGAAAAAATGCCTTTATTTAGATCCCCATAGGCCTCAAAAGGGAAATGGTATATACTGATATCACAAGCAGGATAAAGGTAGAAGAGTCAAGTGGATTGGATACTTGTAGAGGGTTTAGGGTGTCAGTGGTGACAATTTAACATCTCCTTAGTGTACATTGTATCTCTTGAGTTATCTTGAAATACACTTTCCAAGTAGGGCTATGGAGAAATTGACAATAGTGTACTTGCAAGTATCTTCCAGGTACACTAACATAGCTTGTACTGACTTCACTGCTGTAGATAATATATGTGGATTTTTCCCCTTTAGCTTGTACTGACTTCACTGCTGTAGATAATATATGTGGATTTTTTCCCCTTACATATACATATATATATATTTACTTATTACTTAAGTGTTGTCCCTTAAGGAGGAACTGCTAAAATGCCTTCATTTAGATTCCAATATGCCTGAACAGGGAAAAGGCTTAATACTGATATCACAAGCAGCACAAAGATAGAAGAGTCAAGTTGAAAGGTCACTTGTAGAGAATTTAGGGAGTCAGTGTTGACAATGTAATATCTACTTAGTATCCAATGTATTTCTTGAGTCATCTTCATATACACCTACCATTTTGGTCAAGGGAGGAAGGGACAATTGTGTACTTGCAATTATGTTCCAGGTACTCTAGCACAGCTTGTACTGACTTCACTGTTGTAGATAAGGTATATGGATTTTTAGCCTTTACGGACATTACTTCAGAGTTGTCTTTTTACGGGAAGTGAGAAAATGCATTTGTTTGATTCTCTCTAGGACTCAACAGGGAAAAGGCTAAATGCTGATATCACAGACAGGATAAAGATAGAAGAGTCAACTTGATAGGACACTTGTAGAGAATTTAGGGTGTCAGGGCTGACAATGTAATGTCTTCTTACTATACATTGTATTTCTTGAGTTATCTTCAAATACACTTTCCATGTTAGCCATTGGATTAATGCTCAATTGTGTACTAGCAAGTATCTTCCAGATACTCTAGCATAGCTTATACTGACTTCACTGCTGTAGAAAATATATGTGGATTTTCACCCTTTACATATATTATTTCACAATTGTCGCTTTAGTGGCAGTGACAAACACCATTTCTTTGGATGGCTATAGGCCTCAACAAGGATTAGGGAATAAACAGATATCACAAGCAGGAAAAAATAGAAGTGTCAAGTTGATATGAGACTTGCAAACAGCTTAGGGAGACAGTGTTGACAATGTAAGATCTTCTTAGTGTACATTGTATTTCTTGAGTCATCTTCAAATACACCTTTCATGTTGGGAAATGCAGCAATGCACCATGGTGTACTTGAAAGTGTCTTCCAGCTACACTCGCATAACTTGTATTGGCTTCACTGCTGTCGAAAAGATACGTGGATATTTACCATTTACATACATGACTTCAATGTTGTCTCTTAAATAGGAAGCATTAAAATGCCTTTATATAGATCCCCATAGGCCTCAACAGGGAAATGGTACATACTGATATCACAAGCAGGATAAAGATAGAAGAGTCAAGTGGATAGGATACTTGTAGAGGGTTTAGTGTGTCAGTGGTGACAATTTAACATCTCCTTAGTATACATTGTATCTCTTGAGTTATCTTGAAATACACTTTCCAAGTAGGGCAATGGAAAAATTGACAATAGTGTACTTGCAAGTATCTTCCAGGTACACTAGCATAGCTTGTACTGACTTCACTGCTGTAGATAATATATGTGGATTTTTGCCATATATATATATATGTATATATATATATATATATTTACTTATTACTTAAGTGTTGTCCCTTAAGGAGGAACTGCTAAAATGCTTTCATTTAGATTCCAATATGCCTGAACAGGGAAAAGGCTAAATACTGATATCACAAGCAGCACAAAGATAGAAGAGTCAAGTTGAAAGGTCACTTGTAGAGAATTTAGGGAGTCAGTGCTGACAATCTAATATCTACTTATCATCCAATGTATTTCTTGAGTCATCTTCATATACACCTACCATTTTGGTCAAGGGAGGAAGGGACAATTGTGTACTTGCAATTATGTTCCAGGTACTCTAGCACAGCTTGTAATGACTTCACTGTTGCAGATAAGGTATATGAATTTTTAGCCTTTACAGACATTACTTCAGAGTTGTCTCTTTAGGGGAAGTGAGAAAATGCGTTTCTTTGGATTTCTGTAGGCCTCAACGGGGAAAAGGCAAAATACTGATATCACAAGCAGGAAAAGGATCGAAGAGTCAAATTGATAGTATACTTGTAGAGAGTTTAAGGTGTCAGTGATAACAATATAATATCTTCCTAGTATACATATACATTGTATCTCTTGAGCTATCTTAAAATATGCCTTCCAAGTAGGCCAATGGAGCAAAGAGCAAGGGTGTTCTTGCAATATCTTCCAAGTACACTAGAATACCTTGCATTGTTTTCACTACTGTAGAAAAATATGTGGATTTTCACCCTTTATATACCTTACTTCTGTGTTGTTTCTTAAGGAGGAACTGTCAAAATGCCTTTATTTAGATTTTTACATGCCTCAACAGGGAAAAGGCTAAATACTGATATCACAAGCAGGATAAAGATAGAAGAGTCACGTTGATAGGATACTTGTAGAGAGTTTAGGGTGTCAGTCGTGACAATTCAATATCTTCTTAGTATACATTGTATCTCTTCAGTTATCTTCAAATACCCCTTCCAAGTAGGCCAATGGAGAAATTGCCAATAGTGTACTTGTAAGTATCTTGCAGGTACACTAGCATAGCTTGTACTGGCTTCACTGGTGTAGATAATATATGTGGATTTTTACCTTTTATATATATATATATATATATATATATATATATATATATATATTTATATATATATATATATATATATATATATATATATTTACCTATTACTTCAGTGTTGTCTATTAAGGAGGAAATGCCAAAATGCTTTCATTTAGATTCCTATATGCCTGAACACTGAAAAGCCTAAATACTGATATCACAAGCAGGATAAAGGTAGAAGAGTCAAATTGACCGGTCGCTTGTAGAGAATTTAGAGAGTCAGTGCTGACAATGTAATATCTACTTGGTATCCAATGTATTTCTTGAGTCACCTTCATATACACTTACCATTTTGGTCAAGGGAGGAAGGGACAATTGTGTACTTGCAATTATGTTCCAGCTACTCTAACACAGCTTGTACTGACTTCACTGTTTTAGACAAGGTATATGTTTTTAGCCTTTACAGACATTACTTCAGAGTTGTCTCTTTAGGGGAAGTGAGAAAATGCGTTTCTTTGGATTTCTATAAGCCTCAACAGGGAAAAGGCTAAATACTGATATCACAGGCAAGATATTTATAGAAGAGGCAACTTGATAGGACACTTGTAGAGACTTTAGTGTGTCAGGGCTGACAGTGTAATATATTCTTACTATACATTGTATTTCTTGAGTTATGTTCAAGTATACCTTCCATGTTGGCCAATGGAGCATTGTACAATGGTGTACTTGCATGTATCTTCAAGGTTCACTAGAATACCTTGCATTGTTTTCACTACTCTCGAACAATTATGTGGATTTTTACAATTTATATACCTTACTTCAGTGTTGTCTCTTAAGGAGGAACTGCCAAAATGCCTTTATTAACATTCCTATATACCTCAACAGGGAAATGGTTAATATTGATATCACAAGCAGGATAAAGGTAGAAGAGTCAAGTTAATAGGATACATGTAAGTAGTTTAGGGTGTCAGTGGTGACAATTTAATATCTTCTTATTATACATTGTATCTCTTCAGTTATCTTCAAATACACGTTCCAAGTACGCCAATGAAGAAATTGACAATAGTGTGCTTACAAGTATCTTCCAGGTACACTAGCATAGCTTGTACCAACTTCACTGCTGTAGATAATATAAGTGTATTTTTACCCTTTTTTATCTATCTATCTATCTATCTATCTATCTATCTATCTATCTATCTATCTATATATATATATATATATATATATATATATATATTTACATATTACTTCGCTGTTGTCTATTATGGAGGAACTGCCAAAATACTTTCATTTTGATTCCTACATGCCTTAACAGGGAAAAGGCTAAATACGGATATCACAAGCAGGATAAAGGTAAAAGAGTCAATTTGACAGGTCACTTGTAGAGAATTTAGAGAGTCAGTGCTTACAATGCAATATCTACTTAGTATCTAATGCATTTCTTGAGTCACCTTCATATACACTTAACATTTTCTTCAAGAGAGGAAGGGACAATTGTGTACTTGCAATTATGTTCCGGGTACTCGAGCTCAGCTTGTACTGTCGTCACTGTTGTAGATAAGGTATATGGATTTTTAGCCTTCACATGCATTACTTCAGAGTTGTCTCTTTAGGGGAAGTGAGAAAATGCGTTTCTTTGGATTTCTATAGGCCTCAACAGGGAAAAGGCTAAACACTGATATCACAAGCAGGAAAAATATTGAAGAGTCAAATTGATAGGACACTTGTAGAGAGTTTAAGGTGTCAGTGATTAAAATATAATATCTTCTTAGTATACATTGTATCTCTTGAGTTATCTTCAAATACACCTTCCAAGTAGGCCAATGGAGAAAGTGACAATAGTGTGCTTGTAAGTATATTCCAGGTACACTAGCATAGCTTGTACTGATTTCACTTCTGTAGATAATATATATGGATTTTTACGCTTTTTTACATCTATCTATCTATCTATCTATCTATCTATCTATCTATCTATCTATCTATCTATCTCTATCTATCACTATCTATCTAATTATCTATCTATCTCCATCTATCTCTATCTATCTATCTATCTATGTATAAATTATATATATATATATATATATATATATATATATATATATATATATATATATATATATATATATATATATACATATTACTTCGGTGTTGTCTCTTAAGGAGAAACTGCCAAAATGCCTTCATTTAGATTCCTATATGCCTTAACAGGGAAAAGGCTAAATACTGATATCACAAGCAGGACAAAGATAGAAGAGTCATGTTTACAGGTCTCTTGTAGAGAATTTAGGGAGTCAGTGCTGACAATGTAATATCTACTTAGTATCCAAAGTATTTCTTGCGTCATCTTCGTATATACTTACCATTTTGGAGAAGGGAGGAAGGGACAATTGTGTACTTGCCATCATGTTCCAGGTACTGTAGCAGAGCTTGTACTGACTTCACTGTTGTAGATAAGGTATATGGATTTTTAGCCTTTACAGACATTATTTCAGAGTTGTTTCTTTACGGGAAGTGAGAAAATGCGTTTCTTTGGATTTCTATAGGCCTCAACACGGAAAAGGATAAATAATGATATTACAAGCAGGAAAAAGATCGAAGAGTCAAATTGATCAGATACTTGTAGATCGTTTAAGATGTCAGTGATGACAATATAATATCTTCTTAGTATATGTTGTATCTCTTGAGTTATCTTCAAATACGCCTTCCAAGTAGGCCAATGGAGCAAAGGACAAGGGTGTACTTGCAAGTATCTTCCAGGTACATTAGAATACCTTGCATTGTTTTCACTGCTCTCGATAAAATATGTGGATTTTCACCCTTTATATACCTAACTTCTGTGCTTTCTCTTAAGGAGGAACTGCCAAAATGCCTTTATTTAGATTCCTAGAAGACTCAAGAGTGAAAAGGCTAAGTACTGATATCACAAGCAGGATAAAGAGAGAAGAGTCAAGTTGATAGGATACTTGTAAAGAGTTTAGGGTGTCAGTGGTGACAATTCAATATCTTCTTAGTATACATTGTATCTCTTGAATTATCTTCAAATACCCCTTCTAAGTAGGCTAATGGAGAAATTGACAATAGTGTACTTGCAAGTATCTTCCAGGTACACTAGCGTAGCTTGTACTGACTTCACTGCTGTAGATAATATATGTGGATTTTTACGCTTTTTTATATCTATCTGTCTATCTATCTATCTATCTATCTATATATGTATATATATATATATATATATATATATATATATATATATATATATATATATATATATATATATATATTTACATATAAGTTCAGTGTTGTCTCTTAAGGAGGATCTGCCGAAATGCCTTCATTTAGATTCCTATATGCCTGAACAAGGAAAAAGGTAAATACTGACATCACAAGCAGGATAAAGATAAAAGAGTCCACTTGCCAGGACACTTGTAGAGAATTTAGGGAGTTAGAGCTAAAAATATAATATCTACTTATTGTTCAATGTATTTCTTCCGTCATTTTTATATACACTTACCATTTTGGTCAAGAGAGGAAGTGCCAATTGTGTACTTGCAATTATGTTCCAGGTACTCTAGCACAGCTTGTAATGACTTCACTGTTGCAGATAAGGTATATGGATTTTTAGCCTTTACATACATTACTTCAGAGTTGTCTCTTAAGGAGGAACTGCCAAAACGCCTTTACTTAGATTCCTATATGCCTCAACAGGGAAAAGGCTAAATACTGATATTACAAGCAGGAAAGAAATCGAAGAGTCTAATTGATAGGATACTTGTAGAGAGTTAAAGTGTCAGTGATGACAATATAATATCTTCTTAGTATCCATGGTATCTCTTCAGTTATCTTCAAATACACCTTCCAAGTAGGCCAATGGAGAAATTGACATTAGTGTGCTTGCAAGTATCTTCCCGGTACACTAGCATAGCTTGGACTGCCTTCACTGCTGTAGATAACATATGTGGATTTTTACCTTTTAAATATATATATATATATATATATATATATATATATATATATATATATATATATATATATATATATTTACATGTTACTTCAGTGTTGTCTCTTTAGGAGGAACGGCCAAAATGCCTTCATTTAGATTCTTATGTGCCTAAACAGAGAAAAGGATAAACACTGATATCACAAGCAGGATAAAGATAGAAGAGTCAAGGTGATAGGACACTTGTAGAGAGTTTAGCGTGTCAGGGCTGACAATGTAATATCTTCTTATTATACATTGTATTTCTTGAGTTATCTCCAAATACACCTTCCATGTTGTCCAAAGGAGGAATGGTGAATAGTGTACTAGTAAGTATCTTCCAGATACTCTAGCATAGCTCGTACTGACTTCACTGCTGTAGAAAAGATATGTGCATTTTCACCCATTACATATATTATTTCACAGTTGTCTCTTTAGAGGAAGTGACAAACGCCATTCCTTTGGATGGCTATAGGCATCAACTAGGAAAAGACAAAAAACTGATATCACAAGCAGGAAAAAGATAGAAGAGTCAAGTTGATATGAGACTTGCAGACAGCTTAGGGAGACAGTGTTGACAATGTAATATCTTCTTAGTATACACTGTATTTCCTGAGTTATCTTCAAATACACCTTCCATGTTGGCCAATGGAGCAATGGACGATGGTGTACTTACAAGTGTCTTCCAGCTACACTCGCATATCTTGTATTGACTTCACTGTTGTCGAAAAGATATGTGGATTTTTATCTTTTACCTACAAGACTTCAATGTTGTCTCTTAAATAGAAACTGTTCAAATGCCTTTAGTTAGATCCCCATGGGCCTCAACAGGGAAATGGCTATATACAGATATCACAAGCAGGATAAACATAGAAGAGTCAAGTTGATAGGATACTTGTAGAGAGTTTAGGGTGTCAGTGCCGACATTTTAATGTCTTCTCAGTATACATTGTATCTCTTGAGTAATCTTCAAATACACATTCCAAGTAGGCAAATGCAGAAATTGACAGTAGTGTACTTGCAAGTATCTTCCAGGTACACTAGCATAGCTTGTACTGACTTCACTGCTGTTGAAAAGATATGTGGATTATTACCTTTTACATACATGACTTCAATGTGGACTCTGAAATACGAGCTCTTAAAATGCCTTCATTTAGATCCCCATAGTCCTCATCAGGGAATGGCTCTATACTGATATCACAAGCGGGAAAATGATAGAGGAGTGAAATTGATAGGATACTTGCAGAGAGTTTAGGGTTTCAGTGGTTACAATTTAATATCTTCTTAGTATGCATTGTATCTCTTGAGTTATCTTCAAATACCCCTTCCAAGTAGGCCAATGAATAATTTGACAATCAAGTCCTTGAAGCATCTTCCAGGTACACTAGCATAGCTTGTACTGACTTGACTGCTATAGATAATATATGTGGAGTTTTACCCGTTATATATATATATAAATTTTACCCTTTATATATATATATATATATATATATATATATATATATATATATTTACATATTACTTCAGTGTTGTCTCTTAAGGAGGAACTGCCAAAATGCCTTCATTTAGATTCCTATATGCCTGAACAGGGAAAAGGCTAAATAGTGATATCACAAGCAGGATAATGATAGAAGGGAGAAGTTAACAGGACACTTGTGGAGAATTTAGGGAGTCAGTGATGACAATGCAATATCTACTTAGTATCCAATTTATTTCTTGAGTCATCTTCATATACACTTTCCATTTTGGTCAAGGGAGGAAGTGACAATTGTGTACTTGCAATTATGTTCCAGGTACTCTAGCACAGCTTCCACTGACTTTACTCTTGCAGATAAGTTATATGGATTTTGAGCCTTTACATACATTACGTCAGAGTAGTCTCTTTAGGGGAAGTGACAAAATGTGTTTCTTTGGATTTCCATAGGCCTCAACAGGGAAAAGGTTAAACACTGATATCACAAGGAGGAAAAAGATCGAAGAGTCAAATTGATAGGATACTTGTAGACAGTTTAGGTTGTCACTGATAACAATATAATATCTTCTTAGTAAACTTTGTATCTCTTGAGGTATCTTTAAATACAACTTCCAAGTAGGCCAATGGAGTCATTGACAATGGTGTACTTGCAACTATCTTCCAGGTACACTAGAATAACTTATATTCTTTTCACTGCTCTCGATAAAATATGTGGATTTTCATCCTTTATATACCTTACTTCAGTGTTATCTCCTAACGATGAACTGCCAATATGCCTTTATACAGATTGCTGTATACTTCAAGAGGGAAAAGGCTATATACTGATATCACAAGCAGGTTAAAGATAGAAGAGTCAACTTGATAGGACACTTGAAGAGAGTTTAGGGTGTCAGGGCTGACAATGTAATATCTTCTTATTATACATTGTATTTCGTGGGTTATCTCCAAATACACATTCCATGTTGGCCAGTGGAGGAATGGACAATTGTGTACTAGCAAGTATCTTCCAGATACTCTAGCATAGCTTGTACTGACTTCACTGTTGTAGAAAAGATACGTGGATTTTCACCCTTTGCATATATTATTTCACAGTTGTGTTTTTAAAAGAATTTGCAAACACCATTCCTTTGGACGGCTATAGGTCTCAATTAGGAAAAGGCTAAATACTGATATCACAAGCAGGAAAAAGATCGAAGAGTCAAATTGATAGGCTACTCGTAGAGAGTTTACGGTTTCAGTGGTGACAATATAATATCTTCTTAGTATACATTGTATCTCTTGAGTTATCTTCAAATACTCCTTCCAATTAGGCCAATGGAGCAATTGACAATGGTGTACTTGCACATATCTTCTAGGTACCCTAGAATACCTTGTATTGTTTTCACTTCTCTCGATAAAAATGTTGATTTTGATCCTTTACATACCTTCCTTCAGTGTTGTCTATTAAGGAGGAACTGCCAAAATGCCTTTATTTAGATTCCTATAGGCCTCAATAGGGAAAAGGATAAACACTGAGATCACAAGCAGGGTAAAGATAGAAGAGTCAACTTGTTAGGACACTTGCAGAGAGTTTAGGGTGTCAGGGCTGACAATGTAATATCTTCTTATTTTACATTGTATTTCTTGAGTTATCTCCAAATACACCTTCCATGATGGCCAATGTAGGAATGGACAATTGTGTACTAGCAAGTATCTTCCAGATACCCTAGCATAGCTTGTACTGACTTACCTGCTGTAGAAGTGATATGTGGATTTTCACCGTTTACATATATTATTTCACAGTTTTCTCTTTAGGGGAAGTACCAAACACCATTCCTTTGGATGTCTAGAGGCTTCAACTAGGAAAATGCACAATACTGATATCAAAAGCAGGAAAAGATAGAAGAGACAAGTTGATGTGTGTCTTGCAGACAGCTTAGGGAGACAGTGTTGACAATGTAATATCTTCTTAGTATACATTGTATTTCCTGAGTTATCTTCAAATACACATTCCCGGTTGGCCAATGGAGCAATGGACGATGGTGTACTTGCAAGTGTCTTGCAGCTACACTCGCATATTTTGTATTGGCTTCACTGTTGTCGAAAAGATATGTGGATTTTTACATTTTACATACATGACTCCAAGGTTGTCTCTTAAAATGGAACTGTTAAAATGCCTTTGTTTAGATCCCCATAGGCCTCAAAAGGGAAATGGCTACATACTGATATCACAAGCAGCACAAAGATAGAAGAGTCAAGTAGATAGTATACTTCTAGAGAGTTTAGGGTGTCAGTGGTGACAATGTATTATCTTCTTAGTATACATGATATCTCTAGAGTTATCTTCAAATACACCTTAAATGTAGGCCAATGGAGAAATTGAGAATAGTGTGCTTGCAAGTATCTTCCAGGTACACTAGCGTATCTTGTACTGACTTCACTGCTGTAGATAATATATGTGGAGTTTTACCCTATATATATATATATATATATATATATATATATATATATATATATATATGTATATATATATATAATATAATATATAATAGTATATATAATAGTATATATAATATAATATATAATATAATATATATTAAATATATATATTGAAAGGGTAGAGCATTTAAGGTGTGATCACCATAGCCGTGGGTGATTATTAACCACCTGCTCGAGTCAAGCCCTCACTCATGACTCTAACTGTAACCCCACCTACACTCATTTTCATGCAATGCAATTTCTATTACCCTTTACCAAATTTCACCTGTGAATTCTACACTAAAATTCTGCCTCATTCCAATTATATCTTTGTAGTAGGAATTATACTGTCAAATACCAAATGCCAATTCATGTATCAAATGCCAACTCTATACTCATATGGCAATAAAAAATGAAAACTGACATCCACCTCATAACTCCTTTCACCGACTCTAACACCAGACAACCATTTCAAACTACTGTATAAAACTGTTATACCAAAAACTAGGTTCCTATAACATGTTTCACGTTAATACTACACACTAACATTTCATGTCGAACTTTTAACTGTAAAGTTTTACCAACAATTCTAATAGCAAACTCCATGTTTAAAGGTGCTGCATATCCACGTCGAAGCTCACACTTTTATTCCAAGTTAAGACTAAATTTCCAATTACAATATCTTCTTCAATAGCCTAATTCTAAATTCCAGTTCTTCATTCAAATTCCACATCTCAGTTCCACGTTCCAAATCCGAATCCTAATTCTAAATTCCACTTCCAAATTCCAAATCAAAATTCCACTTCTCAATTCCAGTTCCAAATTTCAACTCTAATTTCCACTCACAAGCTCCAGTTTCAAATTCTAAGTCAAAACTCCAGTTCCACATTAGAGTTCTAAATTCATCTTCCAAATTCCAATTCTGAATTCCACTTCTAAATTCCTCTTCCAGATTCCAATTCTAAATTCCACTTCTAAATTCCAGTTCCAAATTCCATTGCTTAGGTCCACTTCCATGTTCCAGTTCCAAATTCTAATTCCAAATTCTAGTTCCACATTCTAGTTCTAAATTGCACTCCGAAATTACCGATCCTAAAGCAAGTTTCAATTCTTACTCCAAATTCCCTTTCCGAAATGCTGCTCAGTAAATCACATTTCACTTCCAAAATACAATTGGGAACACAAAATCCAATCATTACTTATCAATACCAATTCTGTCTTCTAAACCTAACACTAAATGTGCTCATTTCTCTCAGTCTACTCTAAATCTAATCATAACCGTAAGCAGTGATTATGACCGTAGACGTGGGTGATTATTAACAACCTGCTCGAGTCAAGCCGTCACTCGGGACTCTAACTGTAACCCCAAATCCACGCAGTTTCATGCAATGCAATTTCTATAACCCTATAACAAATTGCACCTGTGAATTCTACAATTAAATTATGCCCCATTCCAATTGTGTCTTAGTAGTAGGTATTATTGTGTCAAATACCAAATGCCAATTCGTGATTCAAATGCCACCTCTATAGTCATATGGCAATAAAAATGAAAACTGACATCCCCATCAAAATTCCTTTCACCTACTCTAACACCAGACAACCATTTCAAACTACTCTATGAAATTGTAATACAAAAATCTAGGATCCTATAACATGTTTCTCGCTAATACTACACACTAACATTGCATGTCCAACTTTTAACCGTAAAGTTTACCAACAAATCCAATAACGAATTCCATGTTTAATGGTGCTGCATTTCATCGTCGAAGGTCACACTTCTATTACAAGTTACAAAATTTCCAATTACAATATCTTCTTCAATAGTCTAATTCTAAATTCCAGTTCTTCATTCAAGTTCCACATTGCAGTTCCACGTTCCATATCCGAATTCTAATTCTAAATTCCACTTCCAAATTCCAAATCTAAATTCCACTCTACTTTCCACTAACAAGCTCCAGTTTAAAATTCAAAGTCGAAATTCCACTTCCACATTAGAGTTCTAAATTCCTCTTCCAGATTCCAATTCTAAATTTCACTTAAAAATTCCTGTTCCAAATTCTGTTGCTAAGGTCCACTTCCATGTTCCAGTTCCAAATTCTATTTCCAAATTCTAGTTCCACATTCTAGTTCTAAATTCCACTCCCAAATTACAGATCCAAAAGCAAGGTTCATTTCTTATTCCAAATTGCCTTTCCAAAATGCTCCTCGGTAAATCACATTAAACTTCCAAAATAAAATTGGGAACACAAAATCCAATTATTTCTTATCAATCCCACTTCTGTCTTCTAAACCTAAGACTAAATGTGCTCATTTCTCTCATTCTATTCTGGATCTAACCATAACCCTAAGCAATGATTATTACCGTAGACGTGGCTGATTATTAACCAAATGCTCAAGGCAAACCCTCACTCTTGACTCTAAATTTAAGCCCAACTCCACTCTATTTCATCCAGTGCAATTGCTATAACCCTATCCCAAATTGCACATGTGAATTCTACATTAAATTATGCCTCATTCCAATTGTGTCTTAGTAGTAGGAATTATGCTGTCAAATACCAAATGGCAATTCGTGATTCAAATGCCAACTCTATACTCATATTGCAATACAAATGAAAACTGACATCCACATCATAATTCCTTTCACGTACTCTAACACCAGACAACCATTTCAAACTATTCTATCAAACTGTTATACCAAAATCTAGGATCCTATAACATGTTTCACGCTAATACTACACACTAACATTTCATGTCCAACATTTAACCGTAAAGTTTTACCAACAATGCTAATAACAAATTCCATGTTTAATGGTGTTTCATATCCACGTCGAAGCTCACAATTCTATTCCAAGTTAAGACAAAATTTCCAATTACAATATCTTCTTCAATAGTCTATTTCTTAATTCCAGTTCTTCATTCAAATTCCACATCTCAGACCCACGTTCCAAATCTAAATTCTAATTCTAAATTCCAATTCCACATTCAAAATCTAAATTCCACTTCTAAATTCCATGTCCAATTTCTAACTCTAATTTACACAAACAAGCTCCAGTTTCAAATTCAAAGTCGAAATTACAGTTCCACATTAGAGTTCTAAATTCCACTTCCAAATTTCAATTCTGAATTCCACTTCTAAATTCCACTTGCCAATTCCAATTCTAAATTCCACTTCTTTATTTCAGTTCCAAATTCCATTTGTAAGTTCCACTTACATGTTCCAGTTCCAAATTCTAATTCCAAATTCCAGTTCCACATTCTAGTTCCAAATTTCACTTCGAAATTGCCGATCCAAAAGAAACTTTGATTTTTTACTCCAAATTCTCTTTCCAAAATGCAGCTGTATAAATCAAATTTCACTACCAAAATACAATTTGGAACACAAGTTATAATTATAACATCTCAAACCAAATTCTGTCTTCTAAAGCAAACACTAAATGTGCTCATTTCTCTCACTGTATTCTAAATCTAACCATAACCCTAAGCCCTGATTATGACCATAGACTTGGGTGATTATTAACCACATGCTCGAGTCAAGCCGTCACTCTTGACTCTAACTGTAACCCCAACTCAACTCAGTTTCCTGCAATTCATTTTTTCTAACCCTATTCCAAATTGCACATGTGAATTCTCCACTACAATTATGCCTCATTCCAATTATGTCTTAGTAGTGGGAATTATACTTTCATATACCAAATGCCAATTCATGTTTCAAATGCCAACTCTATACTCATATTGCAATACAAAATGAAAACTGACTTCCACATCATAATTTCTTTCACACACACTAACACCAGACAACCATTTCAACCTGCTCTATCAAACTGTTATACCAAAATCTAGGTTCCTATAACATGTTTCACGCTAAAAATACACAATAACATTTCATTTCCAAATTTAACCATAACGTTTTGCCAACAATTCTAATAACAAATTCCATGTTTAATGGTGCTGCATATCCACGTCGAGGCTCACACTTTTATTCCAAGTTAAGACAACATTTCCAATTACAATATCTTCTTCAATAGTCCAATTCTAAATTCCAGTTCTTCATTCAAATTCCACATCTCAGTTCCACCGTCCAAACCTAAATTCTAATTCTAAATTCCACTTCTATATTCCAGTTCCAATTTCCAACTCTAATTTCCACTAACAAGCTCCAGTTTAAATTTCTAAGTCGACATTCCAGTTCCAAATTAGAGTTCTAAATTCACCTTCCAAATTCCAATTCTGAATTCCACTTCTAAATTCCTCTTCCAGATTCCAATTATAAATTCCACTTCTAAATTTCAGTTCCAAATTCCATTGCTAAGGTCCACTTCCATGTTCCAGTTTCAAATTCTAATACCAAATTCTAGTTCCACATTCTAGTTCTAAATTACACTCCAAAATTACAGATTCAAAAGCAAGTTTCATTTCTTATTCCAAATTCCCTTTCCGAAGTGCTGCTCGTTAAATCACATTTCACTTCCAAAATACAATTGGGAACACAAAATCCAATTATTACTTATGAATCCCAATTCCGTCTTCTAAACCTAACACGAAATGTGCTCATTTCTCTCACTCTATTCTAAATCTAATCATAACACTAAGCAATGATTATGACCGTAGACGTGGGTGATTACTAACTACATGCTCGAGTCAAGCCCTCACTCGTGACTCTAACTGTAACCCCAACTCCACTCAGTTTCATGTAATGCAATTTCTATAACCCTATAAGAAATTTCACCTGTGAATTCTACACTAAAATTATGCCTCATTCCAATTATGTCTTAGTAGTAGGAATTATACTGTCAAATACCAAATTCCAATTCATGTTTCAAATGCCAACTCTACACCCATATAGCAATTCAAAATGAAAACTGACATCCACATCATAATTCCTTTCACATACTCTAACACCAGACAACCATTTCAAACTACTCTATGAAATTGTAATACAAAAATCTAGGTTCCTATAACATGTTTCACGCTAATACTACACACTAACATTGCATGTCCAACTATTAACCGTAAAATTTTACCGACAATTCTAATAAGAATTTGCAGGTTTAATGGTGCTGTAAATCCACGTCGAAGCTCACATTTCTATTCCCAGAAAAGACAAAATTTCCAACTACAATATTTTCTTCAATAGTCTAATTCTAAATTCCAGTTTTTCATTCAAATTCCACATCTCAGTTCCACGATCCAAATCCGAATCCTAATTCTAAATTCCACTTCCAAATTCCAAATCTAAATTCCACTTCTAAATTCCAGTTCCAAATTCCAACTCTAATTTCCACTCACAAGCTCCAGTTTCAAGTTCTAAGTCGAAATTCCAGTTCCAAATTAGAGTCCTAAATTCATCTTCCAAATTCCAATTCTGAAGTCCACTTCTAAATTCCTCTTCCAGATTCCAATTCTAAATTCCACTTCTAAATTCCAGTTCCAAATTCCATTGCTAAGGTCCACTTCCATGTTCCAGTTCCAAATTCTACTTCCAAATTCTAGTTCCACATTCTAGTTCTAAATTGCACTCCGAAATTACAGATCCTAAAGCAAGTTTCATTTCTTATTCCAAATTCCCTTTCCAAAATGCTGCTCCGAAAATCACATTTCACTTCCAAAATACAATTGGGAACACAAAATCCAGTTATAATTAATCAATCCCAATTCTGTCTTCTAAAGCAAACACTAAATGTGCTCATTTCTCTCACTCTATTCTGAATCTAACCATAACCCTAAGCAATAATTATGACCATAGACGTGGCTGATTATTAACCAAATGCTCAAGGCAAACCCTCATTCTTGACTCTAACTCTAAGCCCAACTCAACTCTATTTCATCCAATGCAATTGCTATAACCCTATCCAAAATTGCACATGTGAATTCTCCACTAAAATTTTGCCTCATTCCAATTATGTCTTAGTAGTAGGAATTATACTTTCAAATCCCGAACGCAAATTCTTGTTTCAAATGTCAACTCTATACTCATATTGCAATACAAATTAAAACTGGCATCCACATCAGAATTCCTTTCACATACTCTAACACCAGACAACCATTTCAAACTATTCTATCAAACTGTTATACCAAAATCTAGGATCCTATAACATGTTTCACGCTAATACTACACACTAACATTTCATGTCCAATTTTTAACCGTAAAGTTTTACCAACAATTCTAATAACAAATTCCATGTTTAATGGTGCTTCATATCCACGTCGATGCTCACACTTCTATTCCAATTTAAGACAAAATTTCCAATTACAATATCTTCTTCAATAGTCTCATTCTAAATTCCAGTTCTTCATTCAAATTCCACATCTCAGTTCCACGTTCCAAATCCAAATTCTAATCCAAATCAAAATTGTTATTCTAAATTCCATTTCCACATTCAAAATCTAAATTCCACTTCTAAATTCCAGTTCCAATTTCTAACTCCAATTTCCACTAACAAACTCCAGTTTCAAATTATAAGCCGAAATTCCAGTTCCACATTAGAGTTCTAAATTCCAGGTCCAAATTTCAATTCGGAATTCCACTTCTAAATTCCACTTGCCAATTCCAATTCTAAATTCCACTTCTGTATTTCAGTTCCAAATTCCATTTCTAAGTTCCACTTCCATGTTCCAGTTCCAAATTCTAATTCCAAATTCCAGTTCCACATTCTAGTTCTAAATTTCACTTCGAAATTGCCGATCCAAAAGAAAGTTTGATTTTTTACTCCAAATTCTCTTTCCAAAATGCAGCTGTATAAATCAAATTTCACTACCAAAATACAATTTGGAACACAAGTTATAATTATATCATCTCAAACCAAATTCTGTCTTCTAAAGCAAACACTAAATGTGCTCATTTCTCTCACTGTATTCTAAACCTAACCATAACCCTAAGCCCTGATTATGACCATAGACTTGGGTGATTATTAACCACATTCTCGAGTCAAGCCGTCACTCTTGACTCTAACTGTAACCCCAACTCAACTCAGTTTCCTGCAATTCAATTTTTCTAACCCTATTCCAAATTGGACATGTGAATTTTCCACTACAATTATGCCTCATTCCAATTATATCTTAGTAGTGGGAATTATACTTTCATATACCAAATGCCAATTCATATTTCAAATGCCAACTCTATACTCATATTGCAATACAAAATGAAAACTGACTTCCACATCATAATTTCTTTCACACACACTAACAACAGACAGCCATTTCAAACTGCTCTATCAAACTGTTATATGAAAATGTAGGTTCCTATAACATGTTTCACGCTAAAAATACACACTAACATTGCATTTCCAAATTTAACCATAACGTTTTGCCAACAATTCTAATAACAAATTCCATGTTTAATGGTGCTGCATATCCACGTCGAGGCTCACACTTCTATTCCAAGTTAAGACAACATTTCCAATTACAATATCTTCTTCAATAGTCCAATTCTAAATTCCAGTTCTTCATTCAAATTCCACATCTCAGTTCCACCTTCCAAATCTAAATTCTAATTCTAAATTCCTCTTCTATATTCCAGTTCCAATTTCCAACTCTAATTTCCACTAACAAGCTCCAGTTTAAATTTCTAAGTCGACATTCCAGTTCCAAATTAGAGTTCTAAATTCACCTTCCAAATTCCAATTCTGAATTCCACTTCTAAATTCCTCTTCCAGATTCCAATTATAAATTCCACTTCTAAATTCCAGTTCCAAATTCCATTGGTAAGGTCCACTTCCATGTTCCAGTTCCAAATTCTAATTCCAAATTCTAGTTCCACATTCTAGTTCTAAATTGCACTCCGAAATTACAGATCCTAAAGCACGTTTCATTTCTTATTCCAAATTCCCTTTCCAAAATGCTGCTCCGAAAATCACATTTCACTTCCAAAATACAATTGGGAACACAAAATCCAATTAGTACTTATCAATGCAAAATCTGTCTTCTAAACCTAAGACTAAATGTGCTCATTTCTCTCACTCTATTCTGAATCTAACCATAACCATAAGCAATAATTATGACCATAGACGTGGCTGATTATTAACCAAATGCTCAAGGGAAACCCTCATTCTTGACTCTAACTCTAAGCCCAACTCCACTCTATTTCATCCAATGCAATTGCTATAACCCTATCCAAAATTGCACATGTGAATTCTACACTAAAATTTTGCCTCATTCCAATTATGTCTTAGTAGTAGGAATTATACTTTCAAATACCGAACGCAAATTCTTGTTTCAAATGTCAACTCTATACTCATATTGCAATACAAATGAAAACTGGCATCCACATCAGAATTCCTTTCACATACTCTAACACCAGACAACCATTTCAAACTATTCTATCAAACTGTTATACCAAAATCTAGGATCCTATAACATGTTTCACGCTAATACTACACACTAACATTTCATGTCCAATTTTTAACTGTAAAGTTTTACCAACAATTCTAATAACAAATTCCGTGTTTAATGGTGCTTCATATCCACGTCGAAGCTCACACTTCTATTCCAATTTAAGACAAAATTTCCAATTAAAATATCTTCTTCAATAGTCTAATTTTAAATTCCAGTTCTTCATTCAAATTCCACATCTCAGTTCCACCTTCCAAATCAAAATTGTTATTCTAAATTCCATTTCCACATTCAAAATCTAAATTCCACTTCTAAATTCCAGTTCCAATTTCTAACTCCAATTTCCACTAAGAAACTCCAGTTTCAAATTCTAAGTCGAAATTCCAGTTCCACATTAGAGTTCTAAATTCCAGGTCCAAATTTCAATTCTGAATTCCACTTCTAAATTCCACTTGCCAATGCCAATTCTAAATTCCACTTCTTTATTTCAGTTCCAAATTCCATTTCTAAGTTCCACTTCCATGTTCCAGTTCCAAATTTTAATTCGAAATTCCAGTTCCACATTCCAGTTCTAAATTTCACTTCGAAATTGCCGATCCAAAAGAAACTTTGATTTTTTACTCCATATTCTCTTTCAAAAATGCTGCCCTGTAAATCACATTTCACTACCAAAATACAATTTGGAACACAAGTTATAATTATAACATCTCAATCCCAATTCTTTCTTCTACAGCAAACACTAAATGTGCTCATTTCTCTCACTTTATTCTAAATCTACCCATAACCCTAAGCCTTGATTTTGAACATAGACATAGGTGATTATTAACCACATGCTCGAGTCAAGCCCTCACTCGTGACTCTAACTGTAACCCCAACTCCACTCTGTTTCATGTAAATCAATTTCTATAACCCTATATCAAATTTCACCTGTGAATTCTACACTAAAATTACGCCTCATTCCAAATATGTCTTAGTAGTAGGAATTATACTGTCAAATATCAAATGCCAGTTCATGTTTCAAATGCCAAATCTATACTCATATGGCAAGACAAAATGAATTCTAACATCCACATCATAATTCCTTTCACATACTCTAACACCAGACAACCATTTCAAACTATTCTATGAAATTGTAATGCAAAATCTAGGTTCCTATAGCATGTTTCACGCTAATACTACACACTAACATTGCATGTCCAACTTTTAACCGTAAAGTTTTACCGACAATTTTAATAACAAATTGCATATTTAATGGTGCTGTATATCCACGACGAAGCTCACATTTCTATTCCCAGTTAAGACAAAATTTCCAACTACAATATCTTCTTCAATAGTCTAATTCTAAATTCCAGTTCTTCATTCAAAATCCACATCTCAGTTCCACGTTCCAAATCCGAATCCTAATTCTAAATTCCACTTCCAAAATCCAAATCTAAATTCCACTTCTAACTTCCAGTTGAAATTCCAACTCTAATTTCCACTCACAAGCTCCAGTTTCAAATCCTAATTCGAAATTCCAGTTCCAAATTAGAGTTCTAAAGTGATCATCCAAATTCCAATTCTGAAGTCCACTTCTAAATTCCTCTTCCAGATTCCAATTCTAAATTCAACTTCTAAATTCCAGTTCCAAATTCCATTTCTAAGTTCCACTTCCATGCTCCAGTTCGAAATTCTAATTCAAAATTCTAGTTCCACATTCTAGTTCTAAACTGCACTACGAAATTACAGATCCAAAAGCAAGTTTCATTCCTTCTTCCAAATTCCCTTTCCAAAATGCTGCTCCGAAAATCACATGTCACTTCCAAAATACAATTGGGAACACAAAATCCCGTTATAACGTATCAATCCCAATTCTCTCTTCTAAACCTAACACTAAATGTGCTCATTTCTCTCACTCTATTCTGAATCTATCCATAACCCTAAGCAATGATTATGACCATAGACGTGGCAGATTATTAACCAAATGCTCGAGGCAAACCCTCAATCTTCACTCTAACTCTAACCCCAATTCCACTGTATTTCATCCAATGCAATTTCTATAACCCTATCGCAAATTGCACATGTGAATTCTACACTAAAATTATGCCTCATTTAAATTATGTCTTGATAGTAGGAATTATAATTTCAAACACCGAATGCCAATTCATGCTTCAAATGCCAACTCTATACGCATATTGCAATACAAATGAAAACTGACATCCACATCATAATTCCTTTCACATACTCTAACACCAGACAACCATTTCAATCTACTCTATCAAACTGTTATAACAAAATCTAGGATACTATAACATGTTTCACACTAATACTACACACTAACATTACATGTCCAACTTTTAACTGTAAAGTTTTACCAACAATTCTAATAACAAATTCCATGTTTAATGGTGCTGCTTATCCACGTCGAAGCTCACATTTCTATTCCAAGTTAAGACAAAATTTCCAATTACAATATCTTCTTCAATAGTCTAATTCTAAATTCCAGTTCTTCATTCAAATTCCACTTCTGAGTTCCACGTTCCAAATGCAAATTCCAATTCTAAATTCTACATCCAAATTCCAAATCTAAATTTCACTTCTAAATTCTAGTTCCAATTTCCAAATCTAATTTCCACTCACAAGCTCCAGTTTCAAATTCTACGTCGAAATTAGAGTTCCACATTAGTGTTCTAAATTGATCTTACAAATTCCAATTCTGAATTTCACTTCCAAATTCCTGTTCCAGATTCCAAATCTAAATTCCACTTCTGTATTCCAGTTCCAAATTTCATTTCTAAGTTCCACTTCCATGTTCCAGTTCCAAATTCTAATTCCAAATTCCAATTCCACATTCTAGTTCTAAATTTCACTTCGAAATTGCCGATCCAAAAGACAGATTCATTTTTTACTCCAAATTATCTTTCCATAATGCTGCTCTGTAAATCACATTTCACTTCCAAAATACAATTGGGAACACAAAATCCAATTATAACTTCTCAATCCCAATTCTGTCTTCTAAACCAAACGCTAAATGTGCTCATTTCTCTCACTTTATTCTAAATCTAACCATAACCCTAAGCCTTGATTATGACCATATACATGGGTGATTATTAACCACATGCTCGAGTCAAGTCCTCACTCTTGACTCTAACTGTAACCCCAACTCAACTCAGTTTAATGCAATGCAATTTTTATAACCCTATCCCAAATTGCACATGTGAATTCTCCCCTACAATTATGCCTCATTCCAGTTATGTCTTAGTAGTGGGAATTATACTTTCAAATATCAAATGCCAATTCATGTTTCAAATGACAACTCTTTACTCATATTGCAATACAAAATGAAAACTGACATCCACATCATAATTTCTTTCACACACACGAACACCAGATAACCATTTCAAACTACTCTTTCAAACTGTTATACCAAAATCGAGGTTCCTATAACATCATTCACGCTAAAAATACACACTACCATTGCATTTCCAAATTTAACCATAACATTATACCAACAATTCTCATAACAAATTCCACGTTTAATGGTGCTGCATGTCCAAGTCGAGGCTCACACTTCTATTCAAAATTGAGACAAAATTTCCAATTACTATATCTTCTTCAATAGTCTAATTCTAAATTCCAGTTCTTCATTCAAATTCCACATCTCAGTTCCACGTTCCAAATCCAAATCCAAATTCTAATTCTAAATTCCACTTCCACATTCAAAATCTAAATTCCACTTCTAAATTCCCGTTCCATTTTCTAACTCTAATTTCCACTAAGAAGCTCCACTTTCAAATTCTAAGTAGAAATTCCAGTTCCACATTAGAGTTCTAAATTCCTCTTCCAAATTCCAATTCTGAATTCCACTTCTAAATTCCACTTGTCAATTCCAATTCTAAATTCCACTTCTGTATTTCAGTTCCAAATTCCATTTCTAACTTCCACTTCTATGTTCCAGTTCCAAATTCTGATTCAAAATTCCAGTTCCACATTCTAGTTCTAAATTTCACTTCGAAATTGCAGATCCAAAAGAAACTTTGATTTTTTACTCCAAATTCTCCTTCCAAAATGCAGCTCTGGAAATCACATTTCACTACCAAAATTTAATTTGGACCAGAAATTATAATTATAACTTCTCAATCCCAATTCTGTCTTCTAAAGAAAACACTAAATGTGCTCATTTCTCTCACTTTCTTCTAAATCTAACCATAACCCTAAGCCTTGATTACGACCATAGACATAGGTGACTATTAACCACATGCTCGAGTCAAGCCGTCACTCTTGACTCTAAGTGTAACCCCAACTCAACTCAGGTTCATGCAATGCAATTTTTCTAACCCTATTCCAAATTGCACATGTGAATTCTCCACTACAATTACGCCTCATTCCAATTATGTCTTAGTAGTGGAAATTATACTTTCAAATACCAAATGCCAATTCATGTTTCAAATGCCAACTCTATACTCATATGGCAATTCAAAATGAAAACTGACATCCACATCATAATTCTTTTCACATACTCTAACACCAGACAACCACTTCAAACTACTCTATGAAATTATAATATAAAAATCTAGGTTCTGATAACATGTTTCACGCTAATACTACACACTAACATTGCATGTCCAACTTTTAACCGTAAAGTTTTACCAACAATTCTAATAACAAATTCCATGTTTAATGGTGCTGCATATCCACCTCGAAGCTCACACTTCCATTTCAAGTTAAGACAAAATTTCCAATTACAATATCTTCTTCAATAGTCTAAATCTAAATTCCAGTTCTTCATTCAAATTCCACATCTCAGTTCCACATTCCAAACCCAAGTTCTACTTCTAAATTTCACTTCCAAATTCGAAAGCTAAATTCCACTTCTAAATTTCAGGTCCAAATTCCAACTCTAATTTCCACTAACAAGCTCCAGTTTCAAATTCTAAGTCGAAATTCCACTTCCAAATTAGAGTTCTAAATTCATCTTCCAAATTCCAATTCTGAATTCCACTTCTGAATTCCTCTTCCAGATTCCAATTCTAAATTCCATTTCTATATTCCAGTTCCAAATTCCATTCCTAAGGTCCAGTTCCATGTTCCAATTCCAAATTCTAATTCCAAATTCTAGTTCCACTTTCTAGTTCTAATTTCCACTCCGAAATTACAGATCCAAAAGAAAGATTCAATTTTTACTCAAAATTCTCTTTCCAAAATGCTGCTCCCTAAATCACATTTCACTTCCAAAATACAATTGGGAACACAAAATCCAATTATAACTTATCAATCCCAATTCTGTCTTCTAAACCAAAGGTAAATCTGCTTATTTCTCTCACTTTATTCTAAATCTAACCATAACCCTAAGCCTTGATTATGACTACAGACATGGGTGATTATTAACCACATGCTCGAGTCAAGCCGTCACTCTTGACTCTGACTGTAACCCCAACTCAACTCAGTTTCATGCAATGCAATTTTTATAACCCTATCCCAAACTGCACATGTGAATTCTCCACTACAATTATGCCTCATTCCAATTATGTCTTAGAAGTGGGAATTATACTTTCAAATACCAAATGCCAATTCATGTTTCAAATGCCAACTCTATACTCCTATTGCAATACAAAATGAAAACTTACATCCACATCATAATTCCTTTCACATACTCTAACACCAGACAACCATTTCAAACTACTCTATCAAACTGTTATACCAAAATCTAGGTTCCTATAACATGTTTCATGCTAATAATACAAACTAACATTGCATTTCCAAATTTAACCATAACGTTTTACCAACAATTCTAATAACAAATTGCATGTTTAATGGTTCTGCATGTCCACGTCGAGGCTCACACTTCTACACAAAACTGAGACAAAATTTCCAATTACAATATCTTCTTCAATAGTCTAATTCTAAATTCCAGTTCTTCCTTCAAATTCCACATCTCAGTTCCACCTTCCAAATCTAAATTCTGATTCTAAATTCCACTTCCAAATTCTATATCTAAATTCCACTTCTAAATTCCAGTTCCAATTTCCAACTCTAATTTCTACTAACAAGCTCCAGTTTCAAATTCTAAGTCGAAATTCCAGTTCCACATTAGAGTTCTAAATTCCACTTCCAAATTTCTATTCTGAATTCCACTTCTAAATTCCACTTGCCAATTCCAATTCTAAATTCCACTTCTGTATTTCAGTTCCAAATTCCATTTCTAAGTTCCACTTCCATGTTCCAGTTCCAAATTCTAATTCCAAATTCCAGTTCCACATTCTAGTTCTAAATTTCACTTCGAAATTGCCGATCCAAAAGAAAATTTGATTTTTTACTCCAAATTCTCTTTCCAAAATGCTGCTCTGTAAATCACATTTCACTACCAAAATACAATTTGGAACACAAGTTATAATTGTAACATCTCAATCCCAATTCTGTCTTCTAAAGCAAACACTAAATATGCTCATTTCTCTCACTTTATTCTAAATCTAACCATAACCCTAAGCCTTAATTATGACCATAGAAATGTGTCGGGGGCTCACGGTCCCCGTTCGACCCTCCCGGTGAGTAGTAACCCCTCACTCTGCTTCACGCAGCTTCAGACGTCTCTGGACCCGTCCCCGGGGGCCGGAACTCGGGCGGAAACCAAGCACCAGCCAGAGTGGTAGAGCAAAGCAGATGTTTATTCAGTAGTTCACATCAGTCCAGTTCCCCCAAACCTTTTGGGGCGTTGCCTTATATTCCTTATCCTTTCCGGGTTCTAGCCCTTAGTTCCCTGATTGGTGGTTAAGCCTTGGTCAGCCCTCAGCACCTGTTCTTACGGCCACGTTATCGACCTGGCTGATCGTGTCCTACTATGATAGTTGGGGGCCCCACTAGTACCTCCCCGAGGGCGATGCCGTACCTTGTCCACGAGCCTTCCTTGCGCCCAGAATGAGGAAGTCACGGGTAAAGCGCGTGACCGCCAGTTAGGGCGGGTATAGACTCCCGGCCGTCTCCTATCCACCCAGGAGGTCTGGTGGCGGCCCCTCACAACTCCCCCTTTTTGTTTTCTAAGAAGGGGTCTTTTGGGTGCTGAGGGACTAACTGCTAGGGCGGGGCCTAGCTTCTCTCCAGGGCTGCAACCCAAATTTGTGGGTTACTTTGGTTTGCTAAAGAGCGGAGGGACCAGGCGGTATATTGCCGCTGTTGCGTTTGCCTTTGCCGAACTCGGCGTAAGCAGAGCAAGAAGCCCACGGCAAGGAGGAGGAATAAAGAGGCGGAGCCCGCATAGCCTTTCACCCATTTAGATAGAGTAGAAAAGATAGAACTAAAGGTGGTGGCAACAGCGGGATCAATTCGGGTGGCATTGATGTTGGCAACCTGGTGCCGGAGGGTGTGGAGGGTGCACTCAAAGTTGTCGGACCAATTTCCTGTGAGCATCTGCGATAGCTCGCGGGACAAATTGGCAGCATGGGAGAGGTTTTGATAGGGGATAGAGGTGAGACATAACCCGGTAAGAGAATATGTGCACCCCAGATGAAGGAGGTGAACAATAATGTCCACTTGTTCCTGCAACAGGTCGATCCGTTGATTGGTCAGCATTAACCCCCCCGGATCGCGGCTAGAAGCTGTGTGTTAGTGTCTAGGGCTGAAAGATCGTTAAGTGTAGCAACAGTGTTGGCGCTCATGGCTAGGGAGGTGGTTGCCGCGGCGGCGGCAACAGCGGCGACAGAGAGTGCTGTTACTAAAGCTGTCACGCCAAAGTCTCTTTTCTTTCGATGGAATGGTTGGGGTTGGAAGCCTTCCATGTTGACAGGAACAGGTACCCAGGTGGGCACTCTCGTTATCACAGCCATCTGGTGCCGGGTGCCATTCCAGCAGGAAGCATAGTTACAAGTCTTATTTGTACAACGCAGAAGGGGGCCATTAGAGGTGTTGGCCACAATGAAAACGAACGGGGGTGTAACACATACCGGGGTGGGGCCAAAGGGCAAGGAGTAGTTGGGAGCGGAGTTTTGGGTCAAAGTGTCCTCAAATTTTTTGGAGTTGCTCCAGGAGAAGGAGCCATTGTAAATTCTCCCTCCCTGGAGCATGGAAAAAGGGGAAAGGTCCATGCACGTGTGTTCGGGCCCGCACAGCACCCAGGTATGGAATGGGTTAGAGGATCCTGTCATAGCGGGGTCTTGATATGTCCAGTTTTTGTACCCCGTTAGATTGGTAGCATTTAAGAAAGATCCTATGTGAGGGGAAAAACTCCAACCTCCTCCCAAGCTCTGACTTACGGGGGCCTGGCACCCAGTCCATGGAATCTTAGCGTCCCTTCTGGATCCCACGCATCGGGGTCCCCATGTAGGCTGAAGACCTCTTCCCCCCCTCAGGTCTCCTGTGTAATTATTCATCAGGGGCCATCGGCCTTCTATGGCCGTGCCGCTTGCTGTGTTACTCTTAGGACGTTCTAACCAAACCGCTTTCTGTGGGGCTAGGACTATGCAGGGGTTCGCATTAGTGAGGTTTAGCCGGAAACAGAGGGCACCGTTTAGGGTGATGTTGAATGTAGGGGTGGGAGCTTCCTCGTCCTGGAGAGGGTAGTAAGGGAGATCAAGGCTTTCGTTAGTGGTGAAAAGGCACGGGTATAGGGTGGCATTCTGAGAGACGGGCATGGGGAAGGGGAAATCGTCTAGGAGGCCCCATCGAATCTCGTGTGCGTGCGCGTTGGGGACGGGCCATAGCGTCAGATGCAGCTGGGCGAGGGCGAACAGGGCCTCCCTGACTGCCCTAGCCGCAGCCCTCCGGGTCCGGTTCTTTCTCTTGCGCCGGCCCCGCTTCCTTCGTGTTGTCGGCAGGAGCGGCTGTTCTGGTCCATCTGGTGGGCACCCATCGCGCGCCTTGTCCGGATCCGATTCCATTGTTATCGGTATCTGGGGAGACACAAAGAAAGCCTCTGCCTCTCACAATGACCGGGTGAGGGCCGTGCCAGTTGTCCTCCTCATCCCTCCACCATACCATCTCGTTTTCTGGATGGTTAGGCATCTGTCCTACCCCTGCCGGGTTTTTTGGATTAGAAACGGCTGGGGGTGTTGTGAAAAATTTAATGGCCAGTGTTAGGCCGTTTTCCCGCACTTGGAGGAAGTTGGCGGTAAATGTGACTTTTGCTAATTGGGCTCTTGTTAGCCTCCCCGGAACTCCCCCTCTTTGTTTTTGCAAGATAAGCTTTAATGTCTGATTTGCCCTCTCAACTATGGCTTGCCCTGTAGGGTTATATGGGATACCTGTGATGTGTTGGAGGCCCATTTCTTGAATAAAGGTCTGGAAAGCTTTAGATCGGTATCCTGGGCCATTATCAGTTTTTATGAGGGCTGGGAGGCCTACAGTGGCTGCACATTCTAAAAGGTGGTGGATGATGCATTTGGCACTTTCTCCAGGCTGTAGGGTGGCCATAATGAAGCCTGAGAAGGTGTCGATGGACACATGAATTAGCGAGGATTGAAAATGTGTCACGTCCATTTGCCAGATTTCGTTGGGAGCGTGGCCACGGGGATTGGACGCCTGATCACGGGGTGGGGGTCGGAAAGGGACACAATGGGAACATCTTCGGACAATATCTTGGGCTTCCTCACGGTTGATACCATAAAGGTGTCGTAAGGTTCGGGCTGAGAGGTGAAAGCGGCGGTGAGCAAGATCTGGTGAGCTATAGAACACTCCTAGGGTTTCTGGGGTGACTTCTGTGAGGGCATGATCGGCAACTGCATTGCCTCGATAGAGAGGGCCTGCTGTAGAAGTGTGGGACCTGACATGAAGGACATAGATGGGTGCTCTCCTGACTATGAGCAGATTGCGTATGCGAGTTTGGAGATCATAAACAGTGGAGGTGGTTGTGGTGAGGTCTGCTCCAGGGAGTTGGGGGATGGTTAGAGCGCAGTACATGCTATCGGTTATGAGGTTAAAGGGCTCGGTGGGTAATAATTGTAGCGCAGCATAAATGGCAAATAATTCATTCTTTTGGGCGGAGGAGTAGGGGGTACTTATCACTTTTATGATATTCTTGGCTGGAATATATATAGCGGCTCGCTGATGCTTGGTGGCATCAGTGAAGACGTTAATCCCTTCTACCGGCTCATTAACTATTACTTGTGGGGGTCTCTGGAGAGGCAAGGCATCCCAAACCCGGAGAGCATTGGGCAAGGCTGCACTTGTCAACTGATGTTGGGTAATTAAGATGGCCCAAGAGGTATACTCTTGGGTAAGTTTCTGTAGCAAACTGGGAGTTATATTAAGAAAGAGAACGGGAAGTTGGCCAAAGATCTGCCTGGCTCTGAGGCTGGCCTTGAGTAGTAGCCTCCCTTGTTCCTCAAGGTGATTGGGGATGCATTTTTTCTGTTTGTCTGGGTAGATCCACTCTATAACTCCCCACTGCTGGAAGATTGCTGCAATCCCCTCGGTGGTCCCACGGGAGAGGATGACCACGGCTAGGGGATACTGGGTATCTATTCTCTGGACTCGCATATTGGCCCTATCTCTAATTAGTTCCATAACTTCTCTTGCCTCGGGAGTCCAAGCTCTCGGTGAATTTAAGGTTGGGTCCCCTGACAGAATGGTATAAAGGGGTTGCATCTCCTTCTCTGAAAGGGGCAGCGCCGGCCGGAGCCACTGTATGGCTCCAACGAGTTTTTGGAAATCATTGAGGGTCTTGACCTTGGTGAGATCAAAGTTGGGGACAGGCCGAAGGATCTCATCGTTTAGGAGCCTGTGGCCAAGATATTTAAGGTCATCGCCCCTCTGGATTTTTTCTGGGGCAATTTTGAGCCCGTACTCACTGAGTCTCTCTGTAATGTCTTTGAGGGCCTTTTCTGCCTGTCTTGCTCGTGGGTGAGCAATTAAGATGTCATCCATGTAGTGGATGATCTGAACCTTAGGGAATTTCTTCCGAGAGGCATGTAGGATGGCTGCAACATACTTTTGGCATAATGTTGGACTATTTGCCATCCCTTGGGGCAGTACAGTGAAGTGGAAGCGTGAGGCTGGTTTTTGGAAATTGATAGAGGGGACAGGAAAGGCAAACTTTGGGGCATCATCAGGGTGAAGGGGAATGCTGTAAAAGCAGTCTTTTATATCTAAAATAATAACTTCCAACCTTCTTGGCACCATGGTTGGTGTCAGGAGACCCGGCTGCAAGGTGCCCATAGGTTGTAAGGCCGAATTGACCTGGCGGAGATCAATCAGCATTCTCCACTTGCCAGACCTTTTCTTTATGCAAAATACTGGGGAATTATAAGGGCTGGTGGAGGGCACAATGTGCCCTTCCTGCAAAAGTTCTTGCACTATGCTTTCTAGGGCTTGCAGTTTTTCTTTGGTGAGGGGCCACTGCTCCACCCAAATTGGTTGGGTGTTGATCCAAATCATCTTTACTGGGTGAGGTTTTTCGGGGTGGAATGTGGCCCTCATCAGTTTAAAGGATCGTTGGTAAGTATAAGGTGCATTTGTGAGAGGATGTCACGGCCCCACAAGGTTATGGGGAGGGAAGAGAGGCAGAGGGGGCGAAAACGCCCTTCCTCCTCCCCACATGTCCACCGCAATAGGCGTGTGGAGATAGCGGCGGCGCTGTTCCCGCCAACTCCTGAGACATGTCGGGGGGCGGTGTCCCTGCCCCATTGGGGCTGCCAGCTCGAACCGGCAATAACTGACACATCAGCCCCAGTGTCCATCATCCCCGTTATGGGCACTCCCTCGACCTCGATGATCAGTGTGGGCCGTTGGAGTGTAATAGCAGTTGACCAGGCCACGAAAGGGTCGGAGTGCTGTGGGGAATAATTGGGGTCCATCCAAGGAAGAGGGATGGCTTGAACAATCTCTTTCCTTTCTCCCAGGGGCACTGGGTAAGCGTGGGGGTTGGTCACAAAGACCTCTGTATCTCTTGGGGCGAGATACTTGGTGTGCACAATGACCTCCGGGAGTTTGTGGGTGCCAATTGCAAGCCGGGGGTGATCAGAGGGGTGAATTTTTATTGGGACAGTGGTCCAGGGAGCTATACTTTGTCCCTGGAGGGTGAAGATCTCATCTTTCAATTTCTGGGGCGGAAAGGATTTGCTCGGGGGTTCAATCTACGCGGGACAGCCTCCCCCCTCATGGGTCCCGCTCCCCCGTTTCCCTGGTTCTGGGAGGATCCCTGCCGCGTCTTTTTGTGGCGGCAATCGCGGGACACATGTCCCGTCTTCCCGCAAGAGAAACACTTTCCTCCTCTAGGGGGTGCTCTACAAGTGGCACGGAAGTGTCCTTCCTTGCCACAATTGTAGCACGGTTTCTGTTGGACTCCTTGCACTGCCATGGTGACAAGCTGCTCCGTTAAGGCTGCCATGGCTCGCGTCGAGTCCTCTGGCTCATCTAAACACCTTTCTATTATCTCTTGCAGTGTGGGATCGGGTGGTAGGGTAGCAAGGATGCCTCGGTGTCGGGAGCTCAAGCCATCTTTAATGAGCTGTATAGTTAGCTGCGTGGCGGTCTCTGACTTCCCGTACTGCCCTTCTATTCTTTCCTGTACTCTGGAGATGAATTGGATCAGGGTCTCCCCTGGCCGTTGTTTTAAATTGGATAGGGACCTGCCTCCAGTAGTTCCTAGCTTATCTAGAGCCCTTATGTGCACCACCTGAAGGGCCCTCAGGAGGTCCTCACTGAGCGTTAACTGCCGTTCAATTGTCTCCCATTCCCCAGATGCTATCATTTGGCTAACAAAGAGGTCCTCATTGGGAGAGTGTGTTTCTGAGGCATAACGGCGAGTCTCTCGGGTCACGTGGGCCAGGTATGTCATGGCTACGGGGGGGGTCAAATACAGCAGCCGTTATCTCCTTCCAATCATAGGGGAGCCATGCCGCCACAGCCGAGGAGGTGGTAAAGAGTCTTTTTACAAAGGCTGACCCGGGGCCGTATTTGGCGGCGGCCTCTTTAAGATCTCTTAGGAATTTGTAGGGGAACTGTCTATGCACCCTTTAAGGCTGCCCGTCCTGTCCTGGCTGAACAAACACGGGTAATAGGTTGGCCCCTTCCCAATCTACTTCCTCCCCGTCCTCTGCAGCTTGCTGAAGACACTTCCTCAAAACGCTCACGTATTTGGGCGGGGGGGGGGGGGTTCTGCTTCTCTATTTTCCTGCTGCTCTGGGATTTCCTCTTTTTGTATGTCCTGTGATTTCCTTTGGGGTCCCTCTCCTCTCTGCGGGAGAGGTTTTGTTCCTTATCTTTTCCCATGTCCCACTCCCTCCTCCCTGATTCCTTCCTGACTCTGTCTTTTCGCCTCTTGAACTACACTACCCAGACTTCTCCATGGATACAGCGGAGGCGGTTCCCGAGGGGGTGGGTCCTCGTTCTCATCCCCGGAACCACAGAGTGATTCACCTACTTGGGCCCCGCATTCCTGTGATAGCGGTGGTGGCTGTGGGTTTAGTGAGACGCCTACTGTTGCATAGATAACAAAGTCCTGGGGATTGAGGAAGTAGGGGTCCTCTTTTTGGTATGAAGCCATCTGCTGCCCTATTAATCGGCAACGGGTCGGATCAATTCCTGTATGCTCTACCCATGGACTGATGGTTATTATTTTCTCGACCCAATCTCGGCAAACTCTTATGTGTATTTTTATCCCATTCTGCTTGCAGAGTTTGTACACTTGGCAAGTGAGAATTCCCTTATCCTCTGGCTTAACTTCCCCTGCGGACTGAGCTTGTCCCATTTCTAGTTCTGCCTTCGGGGAGCCTCGGGCGAATTTTTAACTTTCGCTCCGCTTGGGCAATCCCCGGGTGCTTGGCTCTTCTACTCCTGCCTGCAGGAAGTAGGCGAGTTACTCACCTCACCACGTCCGTCACAGTCCCTGTTGGAGGCGCCAGTTGTCGGGGGCTCACGGTCCCCGATCGACCCTCCCGGTGAGTAGTAACCCCTCACTCTGCTTCACGCAGCTTCAGACGTCTCTGGACCCGTCGCCGGGGGCTGGAGCTCGGGCGGAAACCAAGCACGAGCCAGAGTGGTAGAGCAAAGCAGATGTTTATTCAGTAGTTCACATCAGTCCAGTCCCCCCGAACCCCTTGGGGCATTGCCTTATATTCCTTATCCTTTCCGGGTTCTAGCCCTTAGTTCCCTGATTGGTGGTTAAGCCTTGGTAAGCCCTCAGCACCTGTTCTTAGGGCCACGTTATCGACCTGGCTGAAAGTGTCTTACTATGATAGGTGGGGGCCCCACTAGTACCTCCCCGAGGGCGATGCCGTACCTTGTCCATGAGCCTTCCTTGCGCCCGGAATGAGGAAGTCACGGGCAAAGCGCGTGACCCCCAGTTAGGGCGGGTATAGACTCCCGGCCGTCACCTATCCACCCAGGAGGTCTGGTGGCGGCCCCTCACAGAAATGGGTGATTATTAACCACATGCTCGAGTCAAGCCGTCACTCTTGACTCTAACTGTAACCCCAACTCAAATCAGTTTCATGCAATGCAATATTTCTAACCCTATTCCAAATTGCACATGTGAATTCTCCCCTACAATTATGCCTCATTCCAACTGTGTCTTAGTAGTGGGAATTATATTTTCATATACCAAATGCCAATTCATGTTTCAAATGCCAACTCTTTACTCATATTGCAATACAAAATGAAAACTGACATCCACATCATAATTTCTTTCACACACACAAACACCAGATAAGCATTTCAAACTGCTCTATCAAGCTGTTATAACAAAATCTAGGTTCCTATAACATGTTTCACGCTAAGAATACACACTAACATTGCATGTCCAACTTTTAATCGTAAAGTTTTACCAACAATGCTAATAACAAATTCCATGTTTAATGGTGCTGCATATCCACGTCGAGGATCACATTCTATTCCAAGTTAAGACAAAATTTCCAATTACAATATCTTCTTCAATAGTCTAATTCTAAATTAAAGTTCTTCATTCAAATTCCACATCTCAGTTCCACGTTCCAAATCCAAATTCTAATTCTAAATTCCACTTCCACATTCAAAATCTAAATTCCACTTCTAAATTCCAGTTCCAATTTCCAACTCTAATTTCCACTAACAAGATTGAGTTCCAAATTCTAAGTGGAAATTCCAGTTCCACATTAGAGCTTTAAATTCATCTTCCAAATTCCAATTCTGAATTTCACTTCTAAATTCCTCTTCCAGATTCCAATTCTAAATTCCACTTCTAAATTTCAGTTCCCAATTCCATTGCTAAGGTCCACTTCCATGTTCCAGTTCCAAATTCTAATTCCACATTCTTGTTCCACATTCTAGTTCTAAATTCCTTTCCGAAATTACAGAACCAAAGAAAGATTCAATTTTTACTCCATATTCTCTTTCCAAAATGCTGCTCTGTATATCACATTTCACTTCCAAAATACAATTGGGAACCCAAAATCCAATTAATACTTATCAATCCCAATTCTGTCTTCTAATCCTAACACTAAATGTGCTCATTACTCTCACTTTATTCTAAATCTAACCACAAACCTAAGCAATGATTATGACCTTAGACGTGGCTGATTATTAACCAAATGCTCAAGGCAAACCCTCACTCTTGACTCTAACTCTAACCCCAACTGGATTCTATTTCATCCAATGCAATTTATATAACCCTTTCTCAAATTGCACATGAGAATTCTACAATAAAATTATGCCTCATTCCATTTACGTCTTAGTAGTAGGAATTATACTTTCAAATACCGAATGACAATTCATGTTTCAAATGCCAATTCTATACTCATATTGCAATACAAATGATAACTGACATCCTCATCATAATTTCTTTCACATACTCTAACACCAGACAACCATTTCAAACTACTCTATCAAACTGGTATACCAAAATCTAGGATCCTATAACATGTTTCACGCTATTACTACACACTAACATTGCATGTCCAACTTTTAACCGTAAAGTTTTGCCAACAATGCTAATAACAAATTCCATGTTTAATGGTGCTGCATATCCACGTCGAAACTCACACTTCTATTCCAAGTTAAGGCAAAATTTCCAATTACAATATCTTTTTCAATAGTCTAATTCTAAATTCCCGTTTTTCATTCAAATTCCACATCTCAGTTCCACGATCCAAATCCGAATTCTAATTGTAAATTCAACTTCCCAATTCCAAATCGAAATTCCACGTCTAAATTTCAGTTCCAAATTCCAACTCCCATTTCCACTAACAAGCTCCAGTTTCAAATACTAAGTCGAAATTCCAGTTCCATATTAGAGTTCTAATTTCATCTTCCAAATTCCAATTCTGAATTCCACTTCTAAATTACTCTTCCAGATTCCAATTCTAAATTACACTTCTAAATTCCAGTTCCAAATTCCATTGCTAGGTTCCAATTCCATGTTCCAGTTCGAAATTCTAATTCCACATTCTAGTTCCAAATTCTAGTTCTAAATTGCTCTGCGAAATTACAGATCCAAAAGCAAGTTTCATTTCTTATACCAAATTCCTTTTCCAAAATGCTGCTCTATAAATCACATTTCACTTCCAAAATACAATTGGGCACACAAAATCCAATTATTACTTATCAATTCCAATTCTGTCTTCTAAACCTAACACTAAATGTGCCCATTTATCTCACTCTATTCTGAATCTAACCATAACCCTAAGCAATGATTATGACCATAGACGTCACTGATTATTAACCAATGCTCGAGGCAAACCCCCACTCTTGACTCTAACTCTAACCCCAACTGCACTTTATTTCACCCAATGCAATTCCTATAACACTATCCCAAATTGCACATGAGATTTCTACCCTAAAATTATGCCTCATTCCAATTATGTCTTAGTAGTAGGAATTATACATTCAAATACCAAATGCCAATTCTTGTTTCAAATGCCAACTCTATAATCATATTGCAATACAAAATGAAAACTGACATCCACATCATAGTTTCTTTCACATACACTAACACCAGACAACCATTTCAAACTACCCTATCAAACTGTTATACCAAAATGTAGGTTCCCATAACATGTTTCATGCTAATACTACACACTAACATTGCATTTCCAAATTTAACCGTCACGTTTTACCAACAATTCTAACAACAAATTTCAGGTGTAATGGTGCTGCATGTCCATGACGAAGCTCACATTTCTATTCCAAGTTAAGACAAAATTTTCAATTACAATATATTCTTCAATAGTCTAGTTCTAAATTCCAGTTCTTCATTCAAATTCCACATCTCAGTTCCACGTTCCAAATTTAAATTCTAATTCCAAATTCCACTTCCAAATTCCAAATCTAAATTCCGCTTAAAGCCTCGTGTTCCAAATTCCAACTCTAATTTCCACTAACAAGCTCCAGTTCCAAATTCTAAGTCGAAATTCCAGTTCCACCTTAGACTTCTAAATTCCTCTTCCAAATTCCAATGCTGAACTCCACTTCTAAATTGCACTTCCAAAATCCAATTCTAAATTCCAGTTCCAAATTCCATTTCTAAGTTCCACTTCCGTGTTCCGGTGCCAAATTCTAATTCCAAATTCCAGTTCCACATTCTAGTTCCAAATTCCACTTCGAAATTGCAGATGCAAAAGAAAGTTTCATTTCTTACTCTAAATTCTCTTCCCAAAATGCTGCTCTGTAAATCACATTTCACTTCCAAAATACAATTGGTAACACAAAATCCAATTATAACTTCTCAATACCAATTCAGTCTTCTAAATCAAGCACTAAATGTCCTCATTTCTCTCACTTTCTTCTAAATCTAACCACAACCCTAAGCCTTGATTATGACCATAGACGTGGGTGATTATTAACAACAGGCTCGAGGCAAGCCCTCACTCTTAACTCTAACAGTAACCCCAAATCCACTCAGTTTCATGCAATGTAATTTCTATAACCCTATACCAAATTTCACCTGTGAATTCTACACTAAAATTATGACCCATTCCAATTATGTCTTAGTAGTAGGAATTGTACTTTAAAATACCAAATGGCAATTCATGTTTCAAATTCCTACTCTATACTCATATTGCAATACAAAATGAAAACTGACATCCACATCATAATTTCTTTCACATACTCTAACACCAGACAACCATTTCAAACTCCACTATCAAACTGTTATACCAAAATCTAGGTTCTTATAACATGTTGCATGCTAATATTACACACTAACATTACAGGTCCAACATATAACCGTAAAGTTTACATACAATTCTAATAAAAAAATTCCATGTTTAATGGTGCTTCATATCCACGTCGAAGCTCACACTTCTATTCCAAGTTAAGACAAAATTTCCAATTACAATATCTTCTTCAATAGTCTAATTCTAAATTCCAGTTCTTCATTCAAATTCCACATCTCAGTTCAACGTTCCAAATCCAAATTCTAATTCTAAATTCCACTTCCAAATTCCAAATCTAAATTCCACATTTAAATTCCTCTTCCAAATTCCAACTCTAACTTCCACTAACAAGCTCCAGTTTCAAATTCTAATTCGAAATTCCAGTTCCACCTTAGAGTTCTAAATTCCTCTTCCAAATTCCAATGCTGACGTCCACTTCTAAATTACACTTCCAAATTCCAATTCTAAATTCCACTTCTGCATTCCAGTTCCAAATTCCATTTCTAAGTTCCATTTCCATGTTCCAGTTCCAAATTCTAATTCCAAATTCCAGTTCCTCACCCTAGTTCTAAATTTCACTTCGAAATTGCCGGTCAAAGGAAACTTATATTTTTTACTCCAAATGCTCTTTCCAAAATACTGCTCTGTAAATCACATTTCACTTCCAAAAAAAATTGGGAACATAAAATCCAATTATTACTTATCAATCCCTATTCTGTCTTCTAAACCTCACACGATATGTGCTCATTTCTCTCACTCTATTCTAAATCTAATCATAACCATAAGCAATGATTATGACCGAAGACGTGGGTGATTATTAACAACATGCTTCAGTCAAGCCCTCAATCTTGACTCTAACAGTAGCCCCAAGTCCACTCAGTTTCATGCAATGCAATTTCTATAACCCTATACCAAATTTCACCTGTGAATTCCACACTAAATTAATACCTCATTCCAATTATGTCTCAGTAGTAGGAATTATACTTTGAAATACCGAATGCCAATTCATGTTTCAAAGGCCAACAGTATAGTCATATTGCAATAAAAATGAAAACTGACATCCACATCATAATTCCTTTCACGTACTCTAACAACAGACAACCATTTCAAACTACTCTATCAAACTGTTATATCAAAATATAGGATCCTATAACATGTTTCACACTAATACTATACACTAACATTGCATGTCCAACTTTTAATCGTGAAATTCTACCAACAATTCTAATAAGAAATTCGATGTTTAATGTTGCTTCCTATCCACGTCCAAGCTCACAGTTCTATTCCATGTTAAGACAAAATATCCAATTACAATATCTTCTTCAATAGTCTAATTCTAAATTCCAGTTGTCCATTCAAATTCCACATCTCAGTTCCACGTTCCAAATCCAAATTCTAATTCTAAATTCCACTTCCAAATTCCAAATCTAAATTCCACGTCTAAATTCCAGTTCCAAATTCCAACTCTAATTTCCACTACCAAACTCCAGGTTCAAATTCTAAGTCGAAATTCCATTTCCACGTTAGAGTTCTAAATTCTTGTTCCAAATTCCAATTCTGAATTCCACTTCTAAATTCCACTTGCGAATTCCAATTCTAAATTCCACTTCTGTATTCCAGTTCCAAATTCCATTGCTAAGTTCCACTTCCATGTTCCAGTGCCAAATTCTAATTACAAATTCCAGTTCCACATTCTCGTTCTAAATTTCACTTCAAAATTGACGATCCAAAAGAAAGATTTGTTTTTTACTCCAAATTCTCTTTCGAAAATGCTGCTCTGTAAATCACATTTCACTTCCAAAATACAATTGGGAACTCAAAATCCAATTATAACTTCTCAATACAAATTCTGTCTTCTAAACCAAACACTAAATGTCCTCATTTCTCTCACTTTATTCTAAATCTAACCATAACCCTAAGCCTTGATTATGACCATAGTCATGGGTGATTATTAACAACAGGCTCGAGTCAAGCCCTCACTCTTGACTCTAACAGGAAGCACAAATCCACTCAGTTTCATGCAATGCAATTTCTATAACCCTATACGAAATTTAGCCTGTGAATTCCACACTAAAATTATGCCTCATTCCAATTATGTCATAATAGTAGGAATTATACTGTGAAATAACAAATGCCAATTCATGTTTCTTTTTTTTTTTGTTTGTTTGTTTGGGGTTTTTTTTAATTTATTTATTTATTTAAGTTTTTTACATCCATTTTCACAAATTTTTGGGTTCCAAATTTTCTCCCCTTTTATCCCCTCCCCCCACCCCAATACCCCATGCAATCTAATTTTCCCTATCTCCAATGTGCCCTCTCTTCTGTCATCTCTCCCTTCTCTTGTCTCCATCTTCTCTTTTCTCCTGTAGGGCCAGATGACTTTCTCTTCCTCCTTAACTGTATGACTTCTTTCCTAGTTGCAACAACAATACTAAACAGTTGTTCCTAAATCTTTGAGTTCCAAATTCTCCTCATCCCTCCCTCCCCACCCATTCCCTTTGGGACAGCAGGTAATTCAATATAGGCCCTATCTGTGTAGTTTTGCCAATGACCTCCCTGATAGTCGTGTTGTGTAAGACCAACTGGATTACCATCCCTCCTAACCTGCCCCTCATTGTTTCTCTTCTGTCTCTTGATCCTGTCCCTCCCCAAGTGTTGACTTCAGATTGCTCCCTCCTCCCTTTGCCCTCCCTTCCATTATCCCCCCTTGCAATATCTCTTTCTCCCCCACTTTCTTATACCGTAAGATAGGTTTTCATACCAAAATGAGTGTGCATTTCACTCCTTCGTTTAGTCAGATGTGATGAGGGTAAACTTCTTGTTTTTTTTTTTTCTCAGCTCTCCTCTTTTTCCCTCCACTAAGAAAAACTCCTACCTGTCTCTTAAATGACATATAGTTACCCCCTTCCCTTTCCCACCCCCTACATTTCTCTCTCACCATTTACCCTAGTTTCTTCTAAGGTATGGTCCCATCCTATTCAGTTCAATCTGTGCTCTCTATCTCTGTATGTGTGTCCATGTGTGTATGTGTGTGCATGCGTGTACATGTGTATGTGTGGTCCCACCAACTACCCAGATACTGAAAAGTTTTAAGAGTTACAAATATTGTCTTTCCATGTAGGAATGTAAACAGTTCACTCATGGTAAATCCCTTAAGACTTCTCTTTGCTCTTTACTTTTTCATGCTTCTTCTCATTCTTGTGTTTGAAAGTCAAACTTTCTTTTCAGCTCTGGTTTTTTCATCAAGAATGATTGAAAGTCCTCTGTTTCATTGAAAGACCATATCTTCCCTTGAAGTATTATACTCAGTTTAGCTGGGTAGGTGATTCTTGCTTTGAGTCCTAGTTCCTTTGCCTTCTGGAATATCCTATTCCACGCCCTTTGATCCCTTAATGTAGAAGCTGCTAGATTCTGAGTTATCCTGATTGTATTTCCACAGTACTGGAATTGTTTCTTTATAGTTGCTTGCAAGATTTTTTCCTTCAGCTGGGAGTTCTGGAATTTGGCCACAATGTTCCTGGAGTTTCTCTTTTTGGATCTCTTTCAGGTGGTGATCGATGGATTCTTTCAATACTTATTTTGTCCTCTGGTTCTAGAATGTCAGGGCAGTTTTCCTTGATAATTTCATGGAAGATGATGTCTAGGCTCTTTTTTTGATCATGAATTCAGGTAGTCCCATAATTTTTAAATTGTCTCTCCTGGATCTATTTTCCAGTTCAGTTGTTTTTCCCATGAGATATTTCACATTATCTTCCATTTTTTCGTTCTTTTGGTTTTGTTTGGTGATTTCTTGGTTTCTCATAAAGTCATTAGACTCCATCTGTTCCATTCTAATTTTGAGAGAACTATTAAATTCAGTGAGCTTTTGAGCCTCTTTTTTCATTTGGCTCATTCTGCTTTTGAAAGCATTCTTCTCCTCATTGGCTTTTTGAACCTCCTTTGCCAATTGGGTGAGCCTATTTTTCAAGGTGTTAATTTCCTCAGCGTTTTTTTGGGTCTTCTTTACCAAGGTATTGACCTGTTTTTCATACTTTTGTTGCATCTCTGACATTTCTCTTCCCAGTTTTTCCTCCACCTGTCTAACTTGCTTTTCAAAATCCTTTTTGAGCTCTTCCAGGGCCTGAGCCCACCCGCCACCCCCCTGGGGTGTCTGGGGTACTGAGGCCCCGCCCTCCACGTCTTTCCCTGGTGGCAAGAATACGTCCTCATCTTCGTCAGATCCGAAGGTCGGGATCATTTGCATTTGTTGGAAAAATCTCTCTAAAGTCTTATTTTTCTTCCCTTTTCTAGGCATTTTCCCAGCCAGTTACTTGACTTCTGAGATTCCTTTCCACCCCCGCCAGCATCCGCCCAGCTAGTGCTTGGCCTCTGAGATTTAAATGGGCTTTCCTCCTGCCGGCTGTCAATCAGTGAGCTTTAGTTCAGGTGCTGGGGTGGCGCCAGGGCTGCCTCCGAGACTGATCCCTTGGGGGCTTTATGCAGAGGCTTTCAGGAATGGAACGGGTGGGGGCGGGGTGGGGGGCCTGCCTCCCAAATCCCACTCCTTTCGGGGCTTTAAGCAGGAGCCTTCAGTAACAGAGTGGGGTGGGGGCAGGGCCATCTCCCAGTCTCAGCTCCATCCGGTTTTATGCGGGAATCTTCCGTAATGAAGATCCTGCCTGCTGTTGGGGGATTCCTGAGTCTTGGGCCGCTGCCGCCTCAGCCGCCGCCCACAACTCCGCCTCCGCCGCTTCCTCCCGAGGGGGCCCGAGTCACGGAGATGCCCCGCTTCCCCTCTCTTTTAGCCCGGCTTTCTTTCTCACTGACCTGTAGCTTCTGTGGGCAGAGGGAATTTCCCGGCAGCTGGGGCTTCCGTCTCTGAAGCCTGCTCGGATCAGCTTCTCTGTGGCCTCGGCCAGGGCAGCGCTGGGGGTCGGGTTTACTTTCCGGGGCGCGCCGGACACTGGGGACCGGTCTTCAGGGCTCCCTGGAACGGAAATCTCTTCCACTCTGCTTCTGCACACCTTGTATTCACCCAGAATCTATGGGGGACTTTTTTACATTAATTCTATGGGCTTTGGTTTCGGAGCTCCTAAACGAGCGTCCTTCTCCTCCGCCATCTTGGCTCCGCCGGCAATTCATGTTTCAAATGCCAACTCTATACACATATTGGAATACAAAATGAAAACTGACATCCACATCATAATATCTTTCACATGCTCTAACACCAGACAACCATTTAAACTACTCTATCAAACTGTTATACCAAAATCTAGGTTCCTATAACATGTTTCACGCTAATACTACACACCAAGTTTGAATATACAACTTTTAACCGTAAAGTTTTACCAACAATCTTAATAAAAAATTCCAGATTTAATGGTGCTTCATATCCACGTCGAAGCTCCACTTCTATTCCAAGTTAAGAGAAAATTTCCAATTACAATATCTTCTTCAATAGTCTAATTCTAAATTCCAGTTCTTCATTCAAATTCCACATCTCAGTTCCACGTTCCAAATCCAAATTCTAATTCTAAATTCCACTTCCAAATTCCAAATCTAACTTCCACGTCTAAATTCCTCTTCCAAATTCCAACTCTAACTTCCACTAACAAGCTCCAGTTCCAAATTCTAAGTCGAAATTCCAGTTCCACCTTATACTTCTAAATTCCTCTTCCAAATTCCAATGCTGAAGTCCACTTCTAAATTACACTTCCCAATTCCAATTCTAAATTCCACTTCTGTATTCCAGTTCCAAATTCCGTTTCTAAATTCCACTTCCATGTTCCAGTTTCAAATTCTAATTCCAAATTCCAGTTCCACATTCTAGTTCTCAATTTCACTTCGAAATTGCCGATCCAAAAGAAAGTTTCATTTTTTACTCCAAATGCTCTTTCCAAAATGCTGCTCTGTAAATCACATTTCACTTCCAAAATACAATTGGGAACAAGAAATCCAATTATTACTTATCAATCCCTACTCTCTCTTCTAAACATCACACGAAATGTGCTCATTTCTCTCACTCTATTCTAAATCTAATCATAACCCTAAGCAATGATTATAAACGAAGACGTGGGTGATTATGAAGAACATGCTACAGTCAAGTCCTCGCTCTTGACTCTAACAGTAACCCCAAGTCCACTCAGTTTCATGCAATGAAATTTCTATAACCCTATACCAAATTTCACCTGTGAATTCTACACTAAAATTATGACGGATTCCAATCATGTCTTAGTAGTAGGAATTATACTTTCAAAAGCCGAATGCCAATTCATGTTTCAAATGTCAACTCTATACTCATATTGCAACTCAAAATGAAAACTGACATCCACATCATAATTTCTTTCACATACTCTAACACCAGACAACCATTTCAAACTACTCTGTGAAATTGTAATACAAAAATCTAGGTTCCTATAACATGTTTCACGCTAATACTACACAGTAACGTTGCGTTTCCAACTTTTAACCATAAAGTTTTACCGACAATTCTAATAACAAATTGCATGTTTAATAGTGCTGCATATCCACGTCGAAGCTCACACTTCTATTCCAAGTTAAGTCAAATTTTCCAATTACAATACCTTCTTTAACAGTCTAATTCTAATTTCCAGTTCTTCATTCAAATTCAACATCTCAGTTCCACGTTCCAAATCCAAATTCTAATTCTAAATTCCACTTCCAAATTCCAAATCTAAATTCCACTTCTAAATTCCAGTTCCAAATTGCAACTCTAATTTTCACTAACAAGTTTCAGGTTCAAATTATAAGTCGAAATTCCATTTCAACATTAGAGTTCTAAATTCTTCTTCCAAATTCCAATGCTGAAGTCCACTTCTAAATTACACTTCCCAATTCCAATTCTAAATTCCACTTCTAAATTCCAGTTCCAAATTCCATTTCTAAGTTCCACTTCCATGTCCCAGTTCCAAATTCTAATTCCAAATTCCAGTTCCACATTCTAGTTCTAAATTTCACTTCAAAATTGCCGATCCAAAAGAAAGTTTCATTTCTTATTCCAAATTCTCTTTCCAAAATGCTGCTCTGCAAATCCCACTTCACTTTCAAAATACAATTGGGAACACAAAATCCATTTATAACTTCTCAATCCCAATTCTGTCTTCTAAACCAAGCACTAAATGTGCTCATTTCTCTCACTTTACTCTAAATCTAAACATAACCCTAAGCCTTGATTATGACCATAGACATGGGTGATTATTAATCACATGCTTGAGTCAAGCCCTCACTCTTGACTCTAACAGCAACCCCAACTCAACACAGTTTCATGCAATGCAATTTTTATAATCCTATTCCAAATTGCACATCTGAATTCTCCACTACAATTATGCCTCATTCCAATTATATCTTAGTAGTAGGAATTATACTTTCAAATTCCAAATGCCAAGGCATGTTTCAAATGCCAATTCTATACTCATATTGCAATACAAAATGAAAACTGACATCGACATCATAATACCTTTCACATACTCTAATACCAGACAACCATTTCAAACTACTCTATCAAACCGTTATACAAAAATCTAGGTTCCTACAACATGTTTCACGCTAAAACTACACACCAACTTTGAATATCCAACTTTTAATAGTAAAGTTTTACCAACAATTCTAATAAAAAATTCCATGTATAATGGTGCTTCATATCCACTTCGAGGCTCACTTCTATTCCAAGTTAAGGCAAATTTTCCAATTACAATATCTTCTTTAACAGTCTAATTCTAATTTCCAGCTCTTCATTCAAATTCAACATCTCAGTTTCACGTTCCAAATCCAAATTCTAATTCTAAATTCCACTTCCAAATTCCAAATCTAAATTCCACGTCTAAATTCCAGTTCCAAATTGCAACTCTAATTTTCACTAACAAGTTTCCGGTTCAAATTATAAGTCGAAATTCCATTTCCACATTAGAGTTCTAAATTCCTCTTCCAAATTCCAACTCTAACTTCCACTAACAAGCTCCAGTTCCAAATTCTAAGTCGAAATTCCAGTTCCACCTTAGAGTTCTAAATTCTTCTTCCAAATTCCAATGCTGAAGTCCACTTCTAAATTACACTTCCCAATTCCAATTCTAAATTCCACTTCTAAATTCCAGTTCCAAATTCCATTTCTAAGTTCCACTTCCATGTCCCAGTTCCAAATTCTAATTCCAGATTCCAGTTCCACATTCTAGTTCTAAATTTCACTTCAAAATTGCCGATCCAAAGGAAAGTTTCATTTCTTATTCCAAATTCTCTTTCCAAAATGCTTCTCTGAAAATCACATTTCACTTCCAAAATACAATTGGGAACACAAAATCCATTTATAACTTCTCAATCCCAATTCTGTCTTCTAAACCAAACACTAAATGTGCTCATTTCTCTCACTTTACTCTAAATCTAAACATAACCCTAAGCCTTGATTATGACCATAGACATGGGTGATTATTAATCACATGCTTGAGTCAAGCCCTCACTCTTGACTCTAACAGCAACCCCAACTCAACGCAGTTTCATGCAATGCAATTTTTATAATCCTATTCCAAATTGCACATCTGAATTCTCCACTACAATTATGCCTCATTCCAATTATATCTTAGTAGTAGGAATTATACTTTCAAATTCCAAATGCCAAGGCATGTTTCAAATGCCAATTCTATACTCATATTGCAATACAAAATGAAAACTGACATCGACATCATAATACCTTTCACATACTCTAATACCAGACAACCATTTCAAACTACTCTATCAAACCGTTATACAAAAATCTAGGTTCCTACAACATGTTTCACGCTAAAACTACACACCAACTTTGAATATCCAACTTTTAATAGTAAAGTTTTACCAACAATTCTAATAAAAAATTCCATGTTTAAGGGTGCTTCATATCCACTTCGAGGCTCACTTCTATTCCAAGTTAAGGCAAAATTTTCAATTACAATATCCTCTTCAATAGTCCAATTCTTAATTCCAGTTCTTCATTCAAATTCCACATCTCAGTTCCACGTTCCAAATTCTAATTCTAATTCTAAATTCCACTTCCAAATTCCAATTCTGTATTCCACTTGCAAATTCCTGTTCCAAATTCCAACTCTAATTTCCGCTTCCAACCTCCAGTTCCAAATTCTAAGTCGAAATTCCAATTCCAATTTAGATTTCTAAATTCCTCTTATAAATTCCAATGCTGAACTCCACTTCTAAATTACACTCCCGAAATCCAATTCTAAATTCCACTTGTAAATTCCAGTACCAAATTCCATTTCTGAATTCCACTTCCATGCTCTAGTGCCAAATTCTCATTCCAAATTCCAGTTCCACATTCTAGTTCCAAATTCCACTTCCAAATTTCAGATGCAAAAGGAAGTTTCATTTTTTACTCCAAATTCTCTTTCCAAAATGTTGCTCTGTAAATCATATTTCACTTCCAAAATACAATTGGGAAAAAAAAATCCAATTATATCTTCTCAATCCCAATCCTGTCTTCTAAACCAAACACTAAATGTGTTCATTTCTCTCACTTTATTCTAAATCTAAAGATAACCCTAAGCCTTGATTATGACCATAGACATGGGTGATTATTAACCACGTGCTGGAGTCAAGCCCTCACTCTTGACTCTAACTGCCACCCCAATTCAACTCAGTTTCATGCAATGCAATTTTTATAACCCTATTACAAATTGCACATGTGAATTCTCCACTACAATTATGCCTCGTTCCAATTATGTCTTAGTAGTAGGAATTATACTTTCAAATACCAAATGCCAATTCATGCTTCAAATGCCAACTCTATATTCATATGGCAATACAAAATGAAAACTGACATCCAAATCATAATTTCTTTCACATTCTTTAACACCAGACAACCATTTCAAAGTACTCTATCAAACTGTTATACCAAAATCTAGGTTCCCATGACATGTTTCATGCTAAAACTACACACTAACATTGCCTTTCCAAATTTAACCATAACGTTTTACCAACAATTTTAATAACAAATTGCAGGTTTAATGATGATGCATAATCCATGTCGAAGCTCACATTTCTATTCCAAGTTAAGACAAAATTTCCAATTACAATATCTTCTTCAATAGTCTAATTCTAAATTCCAGTTCTTCACTCAAATTCCACATCTCAGTTCCACGATCCAAATCCAAATTATAATTCCAAATTCCACTTCCAAATTCCACTTATAAATTCCAGTTCCACATTCTAACCCTAATTTCCACTTCCAGCATCCAGTTCCAAATTCTAAGTCGAAATTCCAGTTCCACCTTAGATTTTTAAATTCCTCTTACAAATTCCAATGGTGAACTGCACTTCTAAATTACACTTCCAAAATACAATTCTAAATTCCACTTCTAAATTCCAGTTCCAAATTCCATTTCTAAGTTCCATTTCCATGTTCCAGTGCCAAATTCTAGTTCCAAATTCCAGTTCCACATTCCAGTTCCAAATTCCACTTCGAAATTGCAGATCCAAAAGAAAGTTTCATTTCTTACTCTAAATTCTCTTCCCAAAATGCGACTCTGTAAATGACATTTCACTTGCAAAATACAATTGGGAACACAAAATCCAATTATAACTTCTCATTACCAATTCGGTCTTCTAAACCAAACACTAAATGTCCTCATTTCTCTCACTTTATTCTAAATCTAACCATAACCCTAAGCCTTGATTATGACATTAGATGCGGGTGATTATTAACAACATGCTCGTGTCAAGCCCTCACTCTTGACTCTAAGAGTAATCCCAAATCCACTCAGTTTCAGGCAATGCAATTTCTATAACCCTATACCAAATTTCACCTGTGAATTCTACACTAAAATTATGACCCATTCCAATTATGTCTTAGTAGTAGGAATTATACTTTCAAATACCAAATGGCAATTCATGTTTCAAATGCCAACTCTATGCTCATATTGCAATACAAAATGAAAACTGACATCCATATCATAATTTCTTTCACATACTCTAACACCAGACAACCATTTTAAATTACTCTATCAAACTGTTATACCAAAATCTAGGTTCCTATAACATGTTTCCCGCTAATACTACATACCAACTTTGAATGTCCAAATTTTAATCGTAACGTTTTACCAGCAATTCTAATAACAAATTGCAGGTTTAATGGTGCTGCATATCCAATTCGAAGCTCACATTTCTATTCCAAGTTAAGACAAAATTTCCAATTATAATATCTTCTTCAATAGTGTAATTCTAAATTACAGTTCTTAATTCAAATTCAACATCTCCGTTTCACGTTGCAAATTCTAATTCTAATTCTAAATTCCACTTCCAAATTCCAATTCTATATTACACTTCCAAATTCCTGTTACAAATTCCTTTTCTAATATCCGCTTCCAAACTCCAGTTCCAAATTCTAATTCTAAATTCCACTTTCAAATTCCAAATCTAAATTCCAATTCTAAATTTCAGTTCCAATTTCCAACTCTAATTTCTATTAACAAGCTCCTGTTTCAAATTCCAAGTCGAAATTCCATTTCCGCATTATAGTTCTAAATTCCTCTTCCAAATTCCCAATTCTGAATTTCACTTCTGTATTCCAGTTCCAAATTCCATTTCTAATTTCGACTTCCATGTTCCAGTACCATATTCCAATTCCAAATTCCAGTTCGATATTCTAGTTCTAAATTCCACTTCGAAATTGCCGATCGAAAAGAAAGTTTCATTTTTTACTCCAAATTCTCTTTCCAAAATGCTGCTCTGTAAATCACATTTCACTTCCAAAATACAATTGTGAACACAAAATCCAATTATAACTTCTCAATCCCAGTTCTGTCTTCTAAACCAAACACTAAATGTGCTCATTTCTCTCACTTTATCCTAAATCTAACCATAACCCTCAGCCTTGATTATGACCATATACGTGGGTGATTACAACAACAGGCTCGAGTCAAGCCCTCACTCTTGACTCTAACAGTAACCCTCAAATCCACTCAGTTTCATGCAATGTAATTTCTTTAACCCTATACCACATTTCACCTGTGAATTCTACACTAAAATTATGACCCATTCCAATTATGTCTTTGTAGTAGTAATTATACTTTCAAAAAACAAATGCCAATTCATGTTTCCAACGCCAACTCTATACACATATTGCAATACAAAATGAAAACTGACATCCACATCATAATTTCTTTCACATACTCTAACACCAGACAACCATTTCAAACTACAATATCAAACTGTTATACCAAAATCTAGGTTACTATCACATGTTTCACGCTAATAATTCACACTAACATTACAGGTCCAACATTTAACCGTAAAGTTTACAAACAATTCTAATAAAAACTTCCATGTTTAGTTCTGCTTCGTATCCACGTCGAAGCTCACACTTCTATTCCAAGTTAAGAAAAAATTTCCAATTACAATATCTTCTTCAATAGTCTAATTCTAAATTCCAGTTCTTCATTCAAATTCCACATCTCAGGTCCACGTTCCAAATCCAAATTCTAATTCTAAATTCCACTTCCTAATTCAAAATCTAAATTCCACCTCTATATTTCAGTTCCAATTTCCAACTCTAATTTCTACTAACAAGCTCCAGTTTCAAATTCTAACTTCAAATTCCAGTTCCACATTCTAATTCTAAATTTCACTTCGAAATTGCCGATCCAAAAGAAAGTTTCATTTTTTACTCAAAATGCTCTTTCCAAAATGCTGCTCTGTAATCACATTTCACTTCCAAAAAAAATTGGGAACAAAAAATCCAATTATTACTTATCAATCCCTATTCTGTCTTCTAAACCTCACACGAAATGTGCTCATTTCTCTCACTCTATTCTAAATCTAATCATAACCCTAAGCAATGATTATGACCGAAGACGTGGGAGATCATTAACAACATGCTCGAGTCAAGCCCTCACGCTTGACTCTAACAGTAACCCCAAGTCCACTCAATTTCATGCAATGCAATTTCTATAACCCTATACCAAATTTCACCTGTGAATTCTATATTAAAATTATACCTCTTTACAATTATGTCTTAGTAGTAAATATTATACTTTGAAATCCCGAATGCCAATTAATGTGTCAAATGCCAAGTCTATACTCATATTGCAATACAAATGAAAACTGACCTCCACATCATAATTCCTTTCACGTACTCTAACACCAGGCAACCATTACAAACTACTCTATCAAACTGTTATATCAAAATCTAGGGTGCTATAACATGTTTCACGCTAATACTATACACTAACATTGCATGTACAACTTTAACCGTAAAGTTCTACCAACAACTATAATAACAAATTCCATGTTTAATGGTGCTTCGTATCCACGTCGAAGCTCACACTTCTACTCCAAGTTATGACAAAATTTCCAATTACAACATCTTCTTTAATAGTCTAATTCTAAATTCCAGTTCTTCATTCAAATTCTACATCTCAGTTCGACGTTCCAAATCCAATTTCTAATTCTAAATTCCACTTCCAAATTCCAAATCTAAATTCCACATCTAAATTCCAGTTGCAAATTCCAACTCTAATTTCCACTAAGAAGCTCTAGGTTCAAATTCTAAGTTGAAATTCCTTTTCCCCATTGGAGTTCTAAATTCCTCTTCCAAATTCCAATTCTAAATTCCACTTCTGTATTCCAGTTCCAAATTCCATTTCTAAGTTCCATTTCCATGTTCCAGTTCCAAATTCTAATTCCAAATTCCAGTTCCACATTCTAGTTCTAAATTTCACTTCGAAATTGCCGATCCAAAAAAAGTTTCATTTTTTACTCCAAGTGCTCTTTCCAAAATGCTGTTGTGTAATCACATTTCACTTCCAAAAAAAAGTTGGGAACAAAAAATCCAATTATTACTTATCAATCCCTATTCTGTCTTATAAACCTCACACGAAATGTGCTCATTTCTCTCACTCTATTCTAAATCTAATCTTAACCCTAAGCAGTGATTATGACCGAAGACGTGGGTGATGATTAACAACATGCTCGAATCAAGTCCTCACTCTTGACTTTAACAGTAACCCCAAGTCCACTCAGTTTCATGCAATGCAATTTCTATAACCCTATACCAAATTTCACCTGTGAATTCTGCACTAAAATTATACCTCATTCCAATTTTGTCTTAGTAGTAGGAATTATACTTTGAAATTCCGAATGCCAATTCATGATTCAAATGCCAACTCTATACTCATATTGCAATACAAATGAAAACTGACATCCACATCATAATCCCTTTCACATACTCTAACACCAGGCAACCACTTCAAACTACTCTATCAAACTGTTATATCAAAATCTAGGATCCTATAACATGTTTCACGCTAATACTATACACAAACATTGCATGTCCAACTTTTAACCGTAAAGTTCTAAAAACAATTCTAATAACAAATTCCATGTTTAATGATGCTTCGTTTCCACGTCGAAGCTCGCACTTCTATTCCAAGTTAAGAGAAAATTTCCAGTTACAATATCTTCTTTAACAGTGTATTTCTAAATTCCAATTCTTCATTCAAATTCCACATATCAGTTCCACGTTCCAAATCCAAATTATAATTCTAAATTCCACTTCCAAATTCCAAATCTAAATTCCACGTCTAAATTCCAGTTCCAAATTCCAACTCTAATTTCCACTAACAAGCTCCAGCTTCAAATTCTAAGTCGAAATTCCATTTCCACATTAGAGTTATAAATTCCTCTTCCAAATTCCAATGCTGAACTCCACTTCTAAATTACATTTCCAAAATCCAATTCTAAATTCCACTTCTGTATTCCAGTTCCAAATTCCATTGCTAAGTTCCACTTCCATGTTCCAGTGCCAAATTCTAATTTCAAATTCCAGTTCCACATTCTAGTTCCAAATTCCACGCCAAAATTGCAGATGCAAAAGCAAGTTTCATTTCTTATTCCAAATTCCCTTTCCGAAAGGCTGCTCCGTAAATCACATTTCACGTCCAAAATACAATTGGGAACACAAAATCCAATTATAACTTCTCAATCCCAATTCACTCTTCTAAACCAAACGTAAATGTGCTCATTTCTCCCCTTTACTCTAAATCTAACCATAACCCTAAGCCTTGATTATGACCTAAGTCGTGAGTGATTATTAACCACATGCTCGAGTCAAGCCTCACTATTGACTCTAACAGTAAACCCAAATCCACTCAGTTTCATGCAATGCAATTCCTATAAACCTATACCAATTTCACCTGTGAATTCCACACTAACATTTTACCTCATTCCAATTATGTCTTAGTAGTAGGAATTATGCTGTCAAATAACAAATGCCAATTCATGTTTCAAATGCCAACTCAATACTCATATTGGAAAACAAAATGAAAACTGACATCCACATCACAATTTCTTTCACATACTCTAACACCAGACAAGCATTTCAAACTACTCTATCCAACTGTTATACCAAAATCTAGGTTCCTATAACATGTTTCCCGCTAATACTACACACCAACTTTGAATGTCCAACAAAATGTGTTTCTTTGGATTTCTACAGGCCTCAACAGGGAAAAGGCTAAATACTGATATCACAAGCAGGAAAAAGATCAAAGAGTCAAATTGATAGGATACTTGTAGAGAGTTAAAATGTCAGTGATGACAACATAATATCTTCTTAGTATACATTGTATCTCTTGAGTTATCTTCAAATACACCATCCAAGTAAGCCAATGGAGCAATTGACAATGGTGTACTTGCAAGTATCGTTCAGGTACACTAGAATTCCTTGCATTTTTTTCACTGCTCTCCATAAAATATGTGGATTTTCACCGTTTACGTACTTTACTTCAGTGTTGTCTGTTAAGGAGGAACTGCCAAAACGCCTTTGTTTAGATTCCTATATGCTTCAATTGAGAAAAGGGTATATACTGATATCACAAGCAGGATAAAGATAGAAGAGTCAACTTGATAGGACACCTGTAGAGAGTTTAGTGTGTCAGGGCTGACAATGTAATATCTTCTTACTATACATTGTATTTCTTGAGTTATCTCCAAATACACCTTCCATGTTGGCCAATGGATGAATGGACAATTGTATACTAGCAAGTATCTTCCAGATACTATAGCATAGCTTGTACTCACTTCACTGCTGTATTAAAGATATGTGGATTTTCACCCTTTACATATATTGTTTCACAGTTGTCTTTTTAGCGGAAGCGACAAACACCATTCCTTTGGATGGCTACAGGCCTCAACTAGGAAAAGGCAAAACTCTGATATCACAAGCAGGAAAAAATAGAGGAATAAAGCTGATACGAGACTTGCAGATAGCTTAGGGAGACAGTGTTGACAATGTAATATCTTCTTAGTATACATTGTATTTCCTGAGTTATCTTCAAATGCACCTTCCATTTAGGCCAAAGGAGCAACCGACGATGGTGTACTTGCAAGTGTCTTCCACCTACACTTGCATATCTTGTATTGACTTCACTGCTGTCTAAACGATATGTGGATTGTATCCTTTTACATACATGACTTCAATGTTGTCTCTTAAATAGGAACTGTTGAAATGACTTTATTTAGATCACCATAGGCCTCAACAGGGATATGGCTACATAATGATATCACAAGCAGGATAAAGACAGAAGAGGCAAGTTGATAGGATACTTGTATTGAGTTTAGGTTGTCAGTGGTGGCAATTTAATATCTTCTTAGTATACATGGGATCGCTTGAGTTATCTTCAAATACACCTTCCAAGTAGGCCAATGGAGAAAATGACAATAGTGTGCTTGCAAGTATCTTCCAGGTTCACTAGAATACCTTGTATTGTTTTCACTGCTCTCGATAAAATATGTGGATTTTCACTGTTTGCGTACTTTACTTCAGTGTTGTCTGTTAAGGAGGAACTGCCAAAATGCCTTTATTTAGATTCCCATACGATTTAACAGGTTAAAGGCTAAATACTGATATCACAAGCAGGATAAAGATAGAAGAGCCAACTTGATAGGACACTGGTAGAGAGTTTAGGGTGTCAGGGCTGACAATGTATTATCTTCTTATTATACATTGTATTTCTTGAGTTATCTCCAAATACACCTTCGATGTTGGCCAATTGAGCAATGGACAATTGTGTACTAGCAAGTATCTTCCAGGTACACTAGCATAGCTTGTACTGACTTCCCTGCTGTAGATAATATATGTGGAGCTTTATCCTTTATATATATATATATATATATATATATATATATATATATATATATATATATATATATATATATTTACATATTACTTCAGGGTTGTCTCTTATGAAGGAACGGCCAAAATGCCTTCATTTAGATTCCTATATGCCTGAACAGAGAAAAGGCTAAATACAGATATCACAAGCAGGATAAGGATAGAAGAGTCAAGTTGACAGGACCCTTGTAGAGAATTTAGGGTGTCAGTGCTGACAATGTAATGTCTACTTAGTATTCCATGTATTTCTTGAGTTATCTTCATATATACTTACCAAATTGGTCAAGGGAGGAGTGGAAAATTGTGTACGTCCAATAATGTTCTAGGTACTGTAGCACAGCTTGTACTGACTTCACTGTTGTAGATAAGTTATATGGATTTTTAACCTTTACATACATTACCACAGAGTTGTCTCTTTAGGGGAAGTGTAAAAATCTATTACTTTGGATTTCTATAGGCCTCAACAGGGAAAAGGACAAATATTGATATCACAAGCAGGAAAAAGATCGAAGAGTCAAATTCATAGGATACTTGTAGAGAGCTTAAGGTGTCAGTGATGACAATATAATATCTTCTTAGTATGCATTGTATCTCTTGAGATATCTTTAAATATACCTTAACAGTAGGCCAATGGAGCAACTGACAATGGTGTACTTGCAAGTATCTTCCAGGTACACTAGAATATCTCGTATTGTTTTCACTGCTCTCGATAAAATATGTGGATTTTCACCCTTTCCATACCTTACATCAGTGTTGTCTCTTAAGGAGGAACTGCCAAAATGCCTATATTTAGATTCCTATAGGCCTCAACAGGGAAAGGGATAAATAGTGATATCAGAAGCAGGATATAGATAGAAGAGTGAACTTGATAGGACACTTGTAGAGATTTTACGGTGTCAAGGCTGAGAATGTAATATCTTCTTATTATACATTGTATTTCTTAAGTTATCTACAAATACACCTTCCATGTTGGACAATTGAGGAATGGACAGTTTTGTACTAGCAAATGGCTTCCAGATACTCTAGCATAGCTTGTACTGACTTCACTGCTGTAGAAACGATATGTGCATTTTCACCCTGGACATATATTATTTCACAGTTGTCTCTTTAGAGGAAGCGACAAACACCATTCCTTTGGATGGCTATAGGCCTCAACTAGGAAAATGAAAAAACTGATATCACAAGCAGGAAAAAGATAGAAGAGTCAAGTTGATATGAGACATGCAGACAGCTTTGGGAGACAGTGTTGACAACGTAATATCTTCTTAGTATACATTGTATTTCCTGAGTTATCTTCAAAGACACCTTCAATGTTGGCCAATGGAGCAATGGACAATGGTGTACGTGCAAGTGTCTTCGAGCTACACTCGCATATCTTGTATGAACTTCACTGCTGCCGAAAAGATATGTGGATTTTTACCTTTGACAAACTTGACTTCAAAGGTGACTCTGAAATAGGAATTGTTAAAATGCCTTTATTTAGATCCCCATAGGCTTCAGCAGGGAAATGGCTCTATACTGATATCACAAGCAGGATAAAGATAGAAGAGTCAAGTTGATAGGATACTTGTAGAGAGTTTAGGGTGTCAGTGGTGACAATTTAATATCTTCTTAGCATACATTGTATCTCTTGAGTTATCTTCAAATACAGCATCCAAGTAGGGCAATGGAGAAATTGACAGTAGTGTACTTTCAATTATCTTGCAGGTACTCTAGCATACTTTGTACTGATTTCACTGCTGTAGATAATATATGTGGATTTTTACCCTTTATATATATATATATATATATATATATATTTACATATTTCTTCAGTGTTGTCTTCATTTGGATTCCTATATACCTGAACAGGGAAGAGAATAAATACTGATATCACAAGCAGGATAAAAATAGACGAGTCAAGTTGACAGTACACTTGTAGAGAATTTAGGGTGTCAGGGCTGACAGTGAAATGCCTTCTTATAATACATTGTATTTCTTGAGTTATCTTCAAATAGACCTTCCATGTTCGCCAATGGAGGAATGGACAATTGTGTACTAGCAAGTATCTTCCAGATACTATAGCATAGCTAGTACTGACTTCACTGCTATAGAGAAGATATGTGGATTTTCACCCTTTACATATATTGTTTCACAGTTGTCTCTTTAGAGGAAGCGACAAACACCATTCCTTTTTATGGCTATAGGCCTCAACTAGGAAAAGGCAAAATACTGATTTCACAAGAAGGAAAAGGAGAGAACAGTCAAGGTGATATGAGACTTGCAGGGACCGTAGGGAGACAGTGTTGACAATGTGATATCTTGTTAGTATACATTGTATTTCCTGAGTTATCTTCAAATACACCTTCCATTTAGGCCAAAGGAGCAACGGACGATGGTGTACTTGCAAGTGTCTTCCAGCTACACTTGCATATCTTGTATTGACTTCACTGCTGTCGAAAAGATATGTGGATTTTTACCTTTCACATACATGACTTCAATGTTGTCTCTTACATAGGAACTGTTGAAATGCCTTTATTTAGATCACCATAGGCCACAACAGGGATATGGCTGCATAATGATATCACAAGCAGGATAAAGATAGAATTGTCAAGTCTATAGGATACTTGTAGAGAGTTTAGGGTGTCAGTGGTGACAATTTAATAACTTCTTAGTATACGTTGTATCTCTTGAGTTATCTTCAATTACACCTTCCAAGTAGGCCAGTGGAGAAATTGACAGTAGTGCCCTTTCAAGTATCTTCCAGGTACACTAGCATAGCTTGTACTGACTTCACTGTTGTTGATAATATATGTGGATTTTTACACTTCAAATATATGTATATATATATACATATATATGTATATACATATATATGTATATATATATATATATATATACATATATTTACATGTTACATCAGTGTTATCTCTTAAGGAGGAACTGCCAAAATGCCTTCATTTAGATTCTTATATGACCGAACAGGGAAAAGGCGAAATACTGATATCACAAGCAGGATAAATTTAGAAAAGCCAAACTGACAGGACACTTGTAAAGAATTTAGCGAGTCAGTGCTGACAATGTAATATCTACTTAGTATCCAGTGTATTTCTTGAGTCATCTTCATATACACTTACCATTTTGGTCAAGGGAGGAAGGGAAAATTGTGTATTTGCAATTATCTTCCAGGTACTCTAGCACAGCTTGTACTGACTTCATTGTTGTAGATAAGTTATATGGATTTTTGGCCTTTACATTCATTACTTCAGAGTTTTCTCGTTAGGGGAAGTGACAAAATGGTTTTCTTTGGATTTCTACAGGCCTCAACAGGGAAAAGGCTAAATACTGATATCACAAGCAGGAAAAAGATCAAAGAGTCAAATTGATAGGATACTTGTAGAGAGTTAAAATGTCAGTGATGACAACATAATATCTTCTTAGTATACATTGTATCTCTTGAGTTATCTTCAAATACACCATCCAAGTAAGCCAATGGAGCAATTGACAATGGTGTACTTGCAAGTATCGTTCAGGTACACTAGAATTCCTTGCATTTTTTTCACTGCTCTCCATAAAATATGTGGATTTTCACCGTTTACGTACTTTACTTCAGTGTTGTCTGTTAAGGAGGAACTGCCAAAACGCCTTTGTTTAGATTCCTATATGCTTCAATTGAGAAAAGGGTATATACTGATATCACAAGCAGGATAAAGATAGAAGAGTCAACTTGATAGGACACCTGTAGAGAGTTTAGTGTGTCAGGGCTGACAATGTAATATCTTCTTACTATACATTGTATTTCTTGAGTTATCTCCAAATACACATTCCATGTTGGCCAATGGAGGAATGGACAATTGTATACTAGCAAGTATCTTCCAGATACTATAGCATAGCTTGTACTCACTTCACTGCTGTATTAAAGATATGTGGATTTTCACCCTTTACATATATTGTTTCACAGTTGTCTTTTTAGCGGAAGCGACAAACACCATTCCTTTGGATGGCTACAGGCCTCAACTAGGAAAAGGCAAAACTCTGATATCACAAGCAGGAAAAAATAGAGGAATAAAGCTGATACGAGACTTGCAGATAGCTTAGGGAGACAGTGTTGACAATGTAATATCTTCTTAGTATACATTGTATTTCCTGAGTTATCTTCAAATGCACCTTCCATTTAGGCCAAAGGAGCAACCGACGATGGTGTACTTGCAAGTGTCTTCCACCTACACTTGCATATCTTGTATTGACTTCACTGCTGTCTAAACGATATGTGGATTGTATCCTTTTACATACATGACTTCAATGTTGTCTCTTAAATAGGAACTGTTGAAATGACTTTATTTAGATCACCATAGGCCTCAACAGGGATATGGCTACATAATGATATCACAAGCAGGATAAAGACAGAAGAGGCAAGTTGATAGGATACTTGTATTGAGTTTAGGTTGTCAGTGGTGGCAATTTAATATCTTCTTAGTATACATGGGATCGCTTGAGTTATCTTCAAATACACCTTCCAAGTAGGCCAATGGAGAAAATGACAATAGTGTGCTTGCAAGTATCTTCCAGGTTCACTAGAATACCTTGTATTGTTTTCACTGCTCTCGATAAAATATGTGGATTTTCACTGTTTGCGTACTTTACTTCAGTGTTGTCTGTTAAGGAGGAACTGCCAAAATGCCTTTATTTAGATTCCCATACGATTTAACAGGTTAAAGGCTAAATACTGATATCACAAGCAGGATAAAGATAGAAGAGTCAACTTGATAGGACACTGGTAGAGAGTTTAGGGTGTCAGGGCTGACAATGTATTATCTTCTTATTATACATTGTATTTCTTGAGTTATCTCCAAATACACCTTCGATGTTGGCCAATTGAGCAATGGACAATTGTGTACTAGCAAGTATCTTCCAGGTACACTAGCATAGCTTGTACTGACTTCACTGCTGTAGATAATATATGTGGAGCTTTATCCTTTATATATATATATTTACATATTACTTCAGGGTTGTCTCTTATGAAGGAACGGCCAAAATGCCTTCATTTAGATTACTATATGCCTGAACGGAGAAAAGGCTAAATACAGATATCACAAGCAGGATAAGGATAGAAGAGTCAAGTTGACAGGACCCTTGTAGAGAATTTAGGGTGTCAGTGCTGACAATGTAATGTCTACTTAGTATTCCATGTATTTCTTGAGTTATCTTCATATATACTTACCAAATTGGTCAAGGGAGGAGTGGAAAATTGTGTACGTCCAATAATGTTCTAGGTACTGTAGCACAGCTTGTACTGACTTCACTGTTGTAGATAAGTTATATGGATTTTTAACCTTTACATACATTACCACAGAGTTGTCTCTTTAGGGGAAGTGTAAAAATCTATTACTTTGGATTTCTATAGGCCTCAACAGGGAAAAGGACAAATATTGATATCACAAGCAGGAAAAAGATCGAAGAGTCAAATTCATAGGATACTTGTAGAGAGCTTAAGGTGTCAGTGATGACAATATAATATCTTCTTAGTATGCATTGTATCTCTTGAGATATCTTTAAATATACCTTAACAGTAGGCCAATGGAGCAACTGACAATGGTGTACTTGCAAGTATCTTCCAGGTACACTAGAATATCTCGTATTGTTTTCACTGCTCTCGATAAAATATGTGGATTTTCACCCTTTCCATACCTTACATCAGTGTTGTCTCTTAAGGAGGAACTGCCAAAATGCCTATATTTAGATTCCTATAGGCCTCAACAGGGAAAGGGATAAATAGTGATATCAGAAGCAGGATATAGATAGAAGAGTGAACTTGATAGGACACTTGTAGAGATTTTACGGTGTCAAGGCTGAGAATGTAATATCTTCTTATTATACATTGTATTTCTTCAGTTATCTCCAAATGCTCCTTCCGTGGTGGACAATGGAGGAATGGACAGTTTTGTACTAGCAAATGGCTTCCAGATACTCTAGCATAGCTTGTACTGACTTCACTGCTGTAGAAAGCTATGTGGATTTTCACCATTCACATATATTATTTCACAGTTGTCTCATTAGAGTAAGTGACAAACACCATTCCTTTGGTTTATTTAGATCCCCATAGGCGGATTTTTACCCTTTATATATATATATATATATATATATATATATATATATATATATATATATATATATATATATATATATATATATATATATATATATTTACATATTATTTCAGTGTTGTCTCTTAAGGAGGAACTGCCAAAATGCCTTCGTTTAGATTCCTTTATGCCTCAACAGGGAAAAGGCTAAATACTGATATCACAAGCAGGATAAAGATAAAAGAGTCAACTTGATGGGACACTTGTAGAGAGTTTAGGGTGTCAGGGCTGGCAGTGTAATATCTTCTTATTATACATTGTAGTTCTTGAGTTATCTCCAAATACACCTTCCATGTTGGACCATGGAGGAATGGACAATTGTGTACTAGCAAGTATTTTCCAGATACTCTAGCATAGCTTGTACTGACTTCACTGCTGTAGAAACGATATGTGCATTTTCACCCTGGACATATATTATTTCACAGTTGTCTCTTTAGAGGAAGCGACAAACACCATTCCTTTGGATGGCTATAGGCCTCAACTAGGAAAATGAAAAAACTGATATCACAAGCACGAAAAAGATAGAAGAGTCAAGTTGATATGAGACTTGCAGACAGCATTGGGAGACAGTGTTGACAACGTAATATCTTCTTAGTATATATTGTATTTTCTGAGTTATCTTCAAAGACACCTTCAATGTTGGCCAATGGAGCAATGGACGATGGTGTACGTGCAAGTGTCGTCGAGCTACACTCGCATATCTTGTATGAACTTCACTGCTGCCGAAAAGATATGTGGATTTTTACCTTTGACAAACATGACTTCAAAGGTGACTCTGAAATAGGAATTGTTAAAATGCCTTTATTTTGATTCCCCATAGGCTTCAGCAGGGAAATGGCTCTATACTGATATCACAAGCAGGATAAAGATAGAAGAGTCAAGTTGATAGGATACTTGTAGAGAGTTTAGGGTGTCAGTGGTGACAATTTAATATCTTCTTAGCATACATTGTATCTCTTGAGTTATCTTCAAATACAGCATCCAAGTAGGGCAATGGAGAAATTGACAGTAGTGTACTTGCAATTATCTTGCAGGTACTCTAGCATACTTTGTACTGATTTCACTGCTGTAGATAATAAATGTGGATTTTTACCCTTTATATATATATATATATATATATATATATATATATATATATATATATATATATATATATATATATATATATATATATATTTACATATTTCTTCAGTGTTGTCTTCATTTGGATTCCTATATACCTGAACAGGGAAGAGAATAAATACTGATATCACAAGCAGGATAAAAATAGACGAGTCAAGTTGACAGTACACTTGTAGAGAATTTAGGGAGTCAGGGCTGACAATGTATTGTCTACTTAGAATCCAATGTATTTCTTGAGTCATCTTCATATACACTTATCACTTTGGTCAAGGAGGAAAGGGACAATTGTGTACTTGCAATTATGTTCTATGTCCTCTAGCACAGCTTGTACTGACGTCACTGTTGTAGATAAGTTATATGGATTTTTAGCCTTTACATACATTACTTCAGAGTTGTCTCTTTCTGGGAAGGGAGAAAATGTGTTTCTTTGGATTTCTATAGGCCTCAAGAGGGAAAAGGATAAATACTGATATCACAAGCAGGAAAAAGATGGAATAGTCAAATTCATAGGATACTACTAGAGAGTTTAAGATGTCAGTGATGACAATATAATATCTTCTTAGTATACATTGTATCTCTTGAGTTATCTTCAAATACACCTTCCATGTTGGACAATGGAGGAATGGATAATTGGGTACCAGCAAGTGACTTCCCGATACTCTAGCCTAGCTCGTACTGACTTCACTGCTGTAGAAAACATATGTGGATTTTCACCTTTTACATATATTATTTCACAGTTGTCTCTTTAGAGGAAGTGACAAACACCATTCCTTTGGATGACTATAGGCCTCAACTAGGAAAAGCAAAAAACTGATTATCACAAGCAGGAAAAAGATAGAAGAGTCAAGTTGATATGAGCTTGCAGAGAGCTTGGGGAGACAGTGTTGACAATGTAATATCTTGTTAGTATACAATTTATTTCCTGTGTTATCTTCAAATACACCTTCCATGTTGGCCAATGGAGCAATGGACGATGGTGTTCTTGCAAGTGTCTTCCAGCTACACTCGCATATGTTACATTGGCTTCACTGCTGTCAAAAAGATATGTGGACATTTGCCTATTACATGCATGACTTCAATGTTGTCTGTTCAATAGGAACTGTTAAAATTCCTTTATTTAGATCCCCTTAGGCCTCAACAGGGAAATGGCTACATACTGATATCACAAGTAGGATAAACATAGCAGAGTCAAGTTGATAGGATACTTGTAGAGAGTTTAGCGTGTCAGTGGTGACAATGAAATAACATCTTAGTATATATTGAATCTCTTCAGCTATCTTCAAATACACCTTCCTAGTAGGGCAAAGGAGAAATTGACAGTAGTGTACTTGCAAATATCTTCCAGGTACACTAGCATAGCTTGTATTGACTTTACTGCTGTAGATAAGATATGTGAATTTTTACCCGCTTTATATATATATATATATATATATATATATATATATATATATATATATATATATGTTTACATATTACTTCAATGTTGTCTCTTAAGGAGGAACTGCCAAAATGCCTTCATTTAGATTCCTATATGCCTTAACAGGGAATAGGGTAAATACTGATATCACAAGCAGGACAAAGATAGAAGAGTCAAGTTGACAGGTCACTTGTAGAGAATTTAGGGAGTCAGTGCTGACAATGAAATATCTACTTAGTATCCAATGTATTTCTTGAGTCATCTTTGTATACACTTACCATTTTGGACAAGGGAGGAAGGGACAATTGTGTACTTGACATTATGTTCCAGGTACTCTAGCACAGCTTGTAGTGACTTCACTGTTGTACATAAGGTATATGGATTTTTAGCCTTTACAGACATTACTTCAGAGTTGTCTCTTTGCGGGAAGTGAGAAATGCGTTTCTTTGGATTTCTATAGGCCTCAACAGGGAAAAGGATAAATATTGATATCATAAGCAGGAAAAAGATCGAAGAGTCAAATTGATAAGATACTTGTAGAGAGTTTAAGGTGTCAGTGATGACAATATAATATGTTCTTAGTATAGATTGTATCCCTTGAGTTATCATCAATTACAACTTCCAAGTAGGCCAATGGAGCAATGGACAATGGTGTACTTGCCAGTATCTTCCAGTTACACTAGAATAACTTGTATTGTTTTCACTGCTCTCGATAAAATATGTGGATTTTCACACTTTACATTCCTTACTTCAGTGTTGTCTCTTAAGGAGGAACTGCCAAAATGTCTTTATTTAGATTCCTGTATGCCTCAACAGGGAAAAGGTTAACACTGATATCACAAGCAGGATAAAGATAGAAGATACAACCTGATAGGACACTTGTAGAGAGTTTAGGGTGTCAAGGCTGACAATGTAACATCTTCTTATTATACATTGTATTTCTTGAGTTATCTCCAAATACAACTTCCGTGTTGGACAATGGAGGAATGGACAATTGTGTACTAGCAAGTGCCTTCCACATACTCTAGCATAGATTGTACAGACTTCACTGATGTCGAAAAGATATGTGCATTTTTACCTTTTACATACATGACTTCCATGTTGTCTCTTAAATAGGAACTGTTAAAATGCCTTTATTTAGGTCCCCTTAGGCCTCAACAGGGAAATGGCTACATAGTGATATCACAAGCAGGATAAACATAGAGGAGTCAAGTTGATAGGATACTTGTAGACAGCTTAGTATGTCAGTGGTGACAATGTAATATCTTCTTAGTATAAATTGTATCTCTTGAGTTTTCTTCAAAAACACCTTACAAGTAGACCAATGGAGAAATTGTCAGCAGTGTACTTCCAAGTATCTTCCAGGTACACTAGCATAGTTTGTACTGACTTTCCTGCTGTAGATAATACATGTGGATTTTTACCCTTTATATATATTTATATATATATATATATATATATATATATATATATATATATATATATATATATTTACATATTACTTCAGTGTTGTCTCTTAAGGAGGAACTGCCAAAATGCCTTCATTTAGATTCCTATATGCCTGAAGAGGGAAAAGGCTAAAAACTGATATCACAAGCAGGATAAAGATAGAAGAGTCAACTTGATAGGACACTTGTAGAGATTTTAGGGTGTCAAGGCTGTCAATGCAATATCTTCTTTTTATGCATTGTATTTCTTGAGTTATCTCCAAATACACCTTCCATGTTGGACAATGGAGGAATGGACAATTGTGTACTAGCAAGTGTCTTCCAGATACGCTAGCATAGCTTGAACTGACTTCACTGCTGTAGAAAGCATATGTGGATTTTCACCCTTTACAGGTATTATTTCACAGTTGTCTCTTTAGAGGAAGTGACAAATACCATTCCTTTGGATGGCTATAGGCCTCACCTAGGAAAAGGCAAAAAACTGATATCACAAGCAGGAAAAAGATAGAAGAGTCAAGTTGATATGAGACTTGCAGACAGCATGGGGAGACAGTGTAGACAATGTAATATCTCCTTAGTTTACATTGTATTTCCCGAGTTATCTTCAAATACACCTTCCATCCTGGCCAATGAAGCAATGGACGATGGTGATCTTGCAAGTGTCTTCCAGCTACACTCGCATATGTTGTATTGACTTCACTGCTGTCGAAAAGATATGTGGATTTTTACCTTTTACATACATGACTTCAATGTTGTCTCTTAAATAGGAACTGTTAAAATGCCTTTATTTAGATCCCCATAGGCCTCAACAGGGAAATGGCTACATAGTGATATCACAAGCAGGATAAACATAGAGGAGTCAAGTTGATAGGATACTTGTAGACAGTTTAGTATGTCAGTGGTGACAATGTAATATCTTCTTAGTATAAATTGTACCTCTTGAGTTTTCTTCAAAAACATCTTACAAGTAGACCAAAGGAGAAATTGTCAGCAGTGTACTTCCAAGTATCTTCCAGGTACACTAGCATAGTTTGTACTGACTTTTCTGCTGTAGATAATGCATGTGGATTTTTACCCTTTATATATATTTATATATATATTTACATATTACTTCAGTGTTGTCTCTCAAGGAGAAACTGCCAAAATGCCTTCATTTAGATTCCTATATGCCTGAAGAGGGAAAAGGCTAAAAACTGATATCACAAGCAGGATAAAGATAGAAGAGTCAACTTGATAGGACACTTGTAGAGATTTTAGGGTGTCAAGGCTGACAATATAATATCTTCTTTTTATGCATTGTATTTCTTGAGTTATCTCCAAATACACCTTCCATGTTGGACAATGGAGGAATGGACAATTGTGTACTAGCAAGTGTCTTCCGGATACTCTACCATAGCCTGTCCTGACGTCACTGCTGTACAAAACATATGTGGACTTTCACCCTTTATATATATTATTTCACAGTTGTCTCTTTAGAGGAAGTGACAAACACCATTCCTTTGGATGGCTATAGGCCTCAATTAGGAAAAGGCAAAAAACTGATATCACAAGCAGGAAAAAGATAGAAGACTCAAGTTGATATGGGACTTGCAGACAGCTTGGGGAGACAGTGTTGACAATGTAATATCTTCTTGCAACTGTCTTCCAGCTACACTCGCATATGTTGTATTGACTTCACTGCTGTCGAAAAGATATGTGGAATTTTGCCTTTGACATACATGACTTCAATATTGTCTGTTAAATAGGAACTCTTAAAATGCCTTTATTTAGATCCCCATAGGCCTCAACAGGGATATGGCTGCATACTAATATTTCAAGCAGGATAAACATAGAAGAGTCAAGTTGACAGGATACTTGTAGAGAGATTAGGGTGTCAGTGCTGACAATGTAATATCTACTTAGTATCCAATGTATTTCTCGAGTCATCTTCATATACACCTACCATTTTGGTCAAGGGAGGAAGGGACAATTGTGTACTTGCAATTGTATTCCAGGTACTCTCACAAAACTTGTACTGGCTTCACTGTTGTAGATAAGTTATATGGATTTTTAGCCTTTACATACATTACTTCAGAGTTGTCTCACCTTTTACATACATGAATTCAATGTTGTCTCTTAAATAAGAACTGCTAAAATACCTTTCTTTAGATCCCCATAGACCTCAACAGGGAAATGGCTACATACTGATATCACAAGCAGGAAAAACATAGAAAAGTCAAGTTGATAAGATACTTGTAGAGAGTTTGAGGTGTCAGTGGTGACAATGCAATATCTTCTTAGTATAAATTGAATCTCTTGAGCTCTCTTCAAATACACCTTCCAAGTAGGCCAATGGAGAAATTGACAGTAGTGTACTTGCAAGTATCTTCCAGGTACACTAGCATAGCTTGTACTGATTTCACTGCTGTAGATAATATATGTGGATTTTTATATATATATATATATATATATATATATATATATATGTATGTATGTATTTACATATTACTTCAGTGTTGTCTCTTAAGGAGAAACTGCAAAAATGCCTTCATTTAGATTCCTATATGCCTGAACAGGGTAAAGGCTAAAGACTGATATCACAAGCAGGATAAAGATAGAAGAGTCAAGTTGACAGGACACCTGTAGAGAATTTAGGGAGTCAGTGCTGACAATGTAATATCTACTTAGTATCCAATGTATTTCTTGAGTCAGCTTCATATACACATCATTTTGGTCAAGGGAGGAAGGGACAATTGTGTACTTGCAATTGTGTTCCAGGTACTCTAGCACAGCTTGTACTGACTTCACTGTTGTAGATAAGTTTTGTGGATTTTTAGACTTTACATACATTACTTCAGAGTTGTCTCTTTATGAGAAGTGACAACATGTGTTTCTTTGGACTTCTATAGTCCTCAACAGGGAAAAGGCTAAATACTGCTATCACAAGCAGGAAAATGATCGAAGTATGAAATTGATAGGATACTTGTGGAGAGTAAAAATGTCAGTGATGACAATAAAATATCTTCTTAGTATACATTGTATCACTGCCGTCGATACGATATGTGGATTTTTACCTTTTACATACATGACTTCAATGTTGTCTCTTAAATAGGAACTGTTAAAATGCCTTTAATTAGATCCGCATAGGCCTCAACAGGGAAATGGCTACATACTGATATGACAAGCAGGATAAACATAGAGGAGTCAAGTTGATAGGATACTTGTAGAGAGTTTAGGGTGTCAGGGGTGACAATGTCATATCTTCTTAGTATAAATTGTATCTCTTGAGTTATCTTCAAATACACCTTCCAAGTAAGCCACAGGAGAAATTGACAGCAGTGTACTCGCAAGTATCTTCCAGGTACACTAGCATAGATTGTACTGACTTCGCTGCTGTAGATAATACATGTGGATTTTTACCCTTTATATATATATGCATATATATATATATATATATATATATATATATATATATTTACATATTTCTTCAGTGTTGTCTCTTAAGGAGGAACTGCGAAAATGCCTTAATTTAGATCCCTATATGCCTAAACAGCGAAAAGACTAAATACTGATATCACAAGCAGGATAAAGATAGAAGAGTCAAGTTGATATGAGACTTACAGACATCTTGGGGAAACAGTGTTGACAATGTAATATCTTCTTAGTATACATTGTATTTCCTGAGTTATCTTCAAATACACCTTCCATGTTGGCCAAAGGATCAATGGACGATGGCGCTCTTGCAAGTGTCTTCAAGCTACACTCGCATATGTTGTATTGACTTCACTGCTGTCGAAAAGATATGTGGATTTTTACCTTTTACATACATGACTTCAATGTTGTCTGTTAAATAGGAACGGTTAAAATGACTCTATTTAGATCCCCTAGGCCTGAACAGGGAAATGGCTACATAGTGATATCACAAGGAGGATAATCACAGAAGAGTGAAGTTGATAGGATACTTGTAGAGAGTTTAGCATGTCATTGGTGACAATGTAATATATTCTTAGTGTAAATTGAGTCTCTTAAACTATCTTCAAATACACCTTCCAAGTAGGCCAATGGAGAAATTGACAGTAGTGGACTTGCAAGAATCTTCCAGATTCACTAGCATAGCTTATACTGACTTCACTGCTGTAGCTAATATATGTGGATTTTTAACCTTTTTATATATACATATATATATATATATATGTATATATATGCATATATATGTATATAAATATATATATGTGTGTGTGTATATATATATATGTGTATATATATATATATATATATATATATATATATATATATATATATTTACATATTTCTTCAGTTTTGTCTCAAAGGAGGAACTGCCAAAATGCTTCATTTATATTCCTATATGCCTGAACAGGGAAAAGGCTAAATTCTGATATCACAAGCAGGATAAAGAAAGAAGAGTCAACTTGATAGGACACTTGTATAGAGTTTAAGATGTCAGGGCTGACAATGTAATATCTTCTTATTATATACTGTATTTCTTGAGTTATCTACAAATACACCTTCCAAGTGGGCCAATGGAGAAAAGGAAAATTGTGTACTAGCAAGTGTCTTCCAGATACTCTAGCATAGCTTGTACTGACTTCAATGCTGTAGAAAACATATGTGGATTTTCACCCTTTACATATATTATTTCATAGTTGTCTCTTTAGAGGAAGTGACCAACCTCATTTCTATGGATGACTATAAGCCTGAACTAAGAAAAGGCAAAAAACTGGTATCACAGGCAGGAAAATGTTAGAAGAATCAAGTTCATATGAGACTTGCATACAGCAGGGGAGACAGTGTTGACAATGTAGTATCTTCTTAGTATACATTGTATTTCATGTGTTATCTTCAAATACACGTTCCATGTTGGTCAAAGGAGGAATGGACGATGGTGTTCTTGCAAATGTCTTCCAGCTACACTCGTATATCTTGTATTGACTTCACTGCTGTCGAAAAGATATATGGATTTTTACCTTTTACATACAAGACTTCAATGTTGTCTCCTAAATAGGAACTGTTAAAATGCCTTTATTTAGATACCCATATGTCTCAACAGGAAAATGGCGACATATTGATATCACAAGCAGGAAAAACATAGAGGAGTCAAGTTCATAGGATACTTGTAGAGATTTTAGGGTGTCAGTGGTGACAATGTAATATCTTCTTAGTATAAATTGTATCTCTTGAGTTATCTTCAAATACACCCTCCAAGTAGGCCAGTGGAATAATTGACAGTAGTGTACTTACATGTATCTTCCAGGTACACTAACATAGCTTGTACTGACTTCACTGCTGTAGATAATATGTGGATTTTTACCCTTTTTATATATATACATACATATATATATATATATATGCATATATATGTATATATATGTGTATCAATATATGTATATATATATATATACATATATTTACATATTACTTCAGTGTTGTCTCTTAAGTCGGAACTGCAAAAATGCCTTCATTTACATTCCTATATGTCTGAACAGGCGAAAAGGCTAAATACTGATATCACAAGTAGGATAAAGATAGAAGAGTCAAGTTGCTAGGACACTTGTAGAGAATTTAGTGAGTCAGTGCTGACAATGTAATATCTACTTAGAATCCAATGTATTTCTTGAGTAATCTTCATATACACCTCCTATTTTGGTCAAATGAGGAAGGGACAGTTGTGCACTTGCAATTATGTTCCAGGAACTCTAGTACACCTTGTACTGACTTCACTGTTGTAGGTAAGTTCTATGGATTTTTAGCCTTTGCATACATTAATTCAGAGTTCTCTCTCTAGCAGAAGTGACAAAATGCGTTTCTTTAGATTTCTCTAGGCCGCAACAGGGAAAAGGCTAAATACTGATATCACAAGCGGGAAAAAGATATAACAGTCAAATTGATAGGACACTTGTAGAGAGTTTAGGGTGTCAAGGTTGACAATGTAATATCTTCTTAGTTTACATTGTATCTCTTGAGTTATCTTCAAATACACCTTCCAAGTAGGCCAATGGAGCAATGGACAATGGTGTACTTGCAAGTATCTTCCAGTTACACTAGAATACCTTGTATTGTTTTCACTACTCTCGATAAAATATGTGGATTTTCACCCTTTCCATTCCTTACTTCAGTGTTGTCTCTTAAGAAGGAACTCCCAAAATGCCTTTATTTAGATTCCTGTATGCCTCAACATGGAAAAGGTTAATACTGATATCACAAACAGGATAAAGGTAGAAGAGTAAACTTGATAGGACACTTGTATAGAGTTTAGCGTGTCAAAGCTGACAATGTAATATCTTCTTATTATATACTGTATTTCTTGAGTTATCTCCAAATACACCTTCCATGTGGGACAATGGAGAAAAGGAAAATTGTGTACTAGCAAGTGTCTTCCAGATACTCTAGCATAGCTTGTACTGACTTCAATGCTGTAGAAAACATATGTGGATTTTCACCCTTTACATATATTATTTCATAGTTGTCTCTTTAGAGGAAACATAGAGGAGTCAAGTTGATAGCACACTTGTAGAGAATTTCTGCTGTCAGTGGTGACAATGTAATATCTTCTTAGTATAAATTGTATCTCTTGAGTTATCTTCAAATACACCTTACAAGTAGGCCAATGGAGAAATTGACAGTAGTGTACTTGCAACTATCCTCTAGGTACACTAGCATAGTTTGTACTGACTTTTCTGCTGTACATAATACATGTGGATTTTACCCTTTATATATATATATATATATATATATATATATATATATAATATATATAATAATATATATATATATATATATATATATTTCCATATAACTTCAGTGTTGTCTCTTAAGGAGGAACTGCCAAAATGCAGTCATTTAGATTCCTATATGCCTGAACAGGGAAAAGGCTAAATACTGATATCACAAGCAGGATAAAGATAGAAGAGTCAACTTCATAGGACACTTGTAGAGAGTTTAGGGTGTCAAGGCTGAAAATGTAATATATTCTTATTATAAACTGTATTTCTTGAGTTATCTCCAAATACACCTTCCATGTGGGACAATGGAGGAAAGGAAAATTGTGTACTAGCTAGTGTCTTCCAGATACTCTAGCATAGCTTGTACTGACTTCATTGCTGTGAAAAGATATGTTGATTTTCACCCTTTACTTATGTTATTTCACAGTTGTCTCTTTAGAGGAAGTGACAAACCCCATTCCTTTGGATGGCTATAGGCCTCAACTAGGAAAAGGCAAAAAACTGGTATCACAAGTAGGACAAAGTTAGAAGAATCAAGTTGATATGAGACTTGCAGACAGCAGGGGAGACAGTGTTGACAATGTTGTATCTTCTTAGTATACATTGTATTTCCTGTGTTATCTTCAAATACAGCATCCATGTTGGTCAAAGGAGGAATGGACGATTGTGTTCTTGCCAGTGTCTTCCAGCTACACTCGCATATCTTGTATTGACTTCACTGCTGTCGAAAAGATATGTGGATTTTTACCTTTTACATACATGACTTCAATGTTGTCTCTTAAAACGGAACTGTTAAAATGCCTTTACTTAGATACCAATAGGTCTCGACAGGAAAATGGCTACATACTGATATCACAAGTAGGAAAAACATAGAGGAGTCAAGTTCATAGGATACTTGTAGACAGTTGAGGGTGTCAGTGGTGACAATGTAATATCTTCTTAGTATAAATTGAATCTCTTGAGTTATCTTCATATACGCCTTCCAAGTAGGCCAATGGAGTAATTGACAGTAGTGTACTTGCAAGTATCTTCCAGGTATACTAACATAGCTTGTACTGACTTCACTGCTGTAGATAATATATGTGGATTTTTACACTATATATATATATATATATATATATATATATATATATATATATATATGTGTGTGTGTGTGTGTATGTGTGTGTATATATATGTATAAATATATGTATATATATATATATATTTACATATTACTTCAGTGTTTTCTCTTAAGGAGGAACTGCCCAGATGCCTTCATTTACATTCCTATATGCCTGAACAGGGAAAAGGGTTAAATACTGATATCACAAGTAGGATAAAGATAGAAGAGTCAAGTTGTTAGGACACTTGTAGAAAATTTAGGGACTCAGTGCTGACAATGTAATATCTACTTAGTATCCAATGTATTTCTTGAGGCATCGTCATATGCACCTACCTTTTTGGTCAAGGGACGAAGGGACAATTGTGTACTTGAAATTATGTTTCAGGTCCTCTAGCACAGCTTGTACTGACTTCACTGTTGTAGATAAGTTCTATGGATTTTTAGCCTTTACATACATTACTTCAGAGTTGTCTCTTAAGGGGAAGTGACAAAATGTCTTTCTTTGGTTTTCAATAGGCCTCAACGAGGAATAGCCTAAATACAGATATCACAACCAGGAAAAAGATCGAAGAGTCAAATTGATAGGATACTTGCAGAGAGTTTAAGGTTTCAGCGATGACAATATAATATATTCTTAGTATACATTGCATTTCTTGAGATATCGCGATATACACTTTCCTTGTTGGAGAATGGAGGAATGGACAATTGTGTACTAGCAAGTGTCTTCCACATACTCTCACATAGCTTGTACTGACTTCACTGCTGTAGAAAACATATGTGGATTTTCACTCTTTACGTATATTACTTCACAGTTGTCTCTTTAGAGGAAGTGACAAACACCATTCTTTGAATGGCTAGAGGCCTCGGCTAGGAAAAGGCAAAAAACAGATATCAGAAGCAGGAAATAGATAGATGAGTCATGTTGATATGAGACTTGCAAACAGCTTAGATAGAAAGTGTTGACAATGTAATAACTTCTTAGCATACATTGTATTTACTGAGTTATCTTCAAATACACCTTCCGTGTTGGCCAATGGAGCAATGGACGACGGTGTTCTTGCACGTGTCTTCCAGCTACACTCGCATATCTTGTATTGACATCACTGATGCCGAAAAGATATGTGGATTTTTACCTTTTACATACATGACTCCAAGGTTGTCTCTTAAATTGGAACTCTTACAATGCCTTTATTTAGATCCCCATACGCTTCAACAGGGAAATGGCTACATTCTGATATCATAAGCAGGATAAACATAGAAGAGTCATGTTGATAGGATACTTGTAGAGAGTTTAGGGTGTCAGTGGTGACAATGTAATATCTTCTTAGTATAAATTGTATCTCTTGAGTTATCTTTAAATACACCTACCAAGTAGGTCAATGGAGAAATTGACAGTAGTGTACTTGCAAGTATCTTCCAGGTACGCTAGCATAGCTTGTACTGACTTTACTGCTGTAGATAATATATGTGGATTTTTACCCTATATATATATATATATATATATATATATATATATATATATATATATATGTATATATATATATATGTATGTATGCATGTATGTATGTGTATATATATATATATATATATATATATATATATATATATATTTACATATTACTTCTGTGTTGTCTCTTAAGGAGGAACTGCCAAAATCCCTTCATTTAGATTCCTATATGCCTGAACAGGAAAAAGGCTAAATACTGATATCACAAGCAGGATGAAGATAGAAGAGTGAAGTTGACAGGACACTTGTAGAGAATTTAGGGAGTTAGTGCTGACAATGTAATATCTAATTAGTATACAATGTAGTTCTTGAGTCATTTTCATACACCTACCATTTTGGTCAAGTGAGGAAGGGACAATTGTGCACTTGCAAATATGTTCCAGGTACTCTAGCACAGCTTGTACTGACTTCACTGTTGTAGATAAGTCATATGGATTTTTAGCCTTTACATACATTACTTCAGATTTGTCTCTTTAGGGAAGTGACAAAATGTGTTTCTTTGGATTTCTATAGGCCTCAACAGGGAAAAGGCTAAATACTGATATAACAAGCAGGAAAAAGATCGAAGAGTCAAATTGATAGAATACTTGTAGAGAGTTTAAGGTGTCAGTGATGACAATATAATATCTTCTTAGTATACATTGTATTTCTTCAGTTATCTCCATGTACACGTTCCATGTTGGACAATGGAGGAATGGACAATTGTGTACGAGCAAGTGTCTTCCAGATACTCTAGCACAGCTTGTACTGACTTCACTGATGTAGAAAACATATGTGGATTTTCACCCTATACAGATATTATTTCACTGTTGTCTCCTTAGAGGAAGTGACAAAAACCATTCCTTTGGATAGCTAGAGGCCTCGACTAGGAAAAGGCAAAAAACTGACTTCATAAGCAGGAAAAAGATAGAAGAGTCAAGTTGATATGAGACTTGCAGACAGCTTAGGGACACAGTGTTGACAATGTAATATCTTCTTAGTATACATTGTATCTCTTGAGTAATCGTCAAATACACCTTCCAAGTAGCCAAATGGAGAAATGACTAGTAGTGTACTTGCAAGTATCTTCCAGGTACACTAACATAACTTGTACTGACTTCACTGCTGTAGATAACACATGTGGATTTTTACCCTTTATATATATATATATGTATATATATATATATATATATATATATATATATATATACATATATATATATATGTATATGTATATGTATATATGTATATATATATTTACATGTTACTTCAGTGTGGTCTCTTGAGGCCGAACTGCCAAAATGCCTTCATTTAGATTCCTATATGCCTGAACAGGGAAAAGGCTAAATACTGATATCGAAAGCAGGATGAAGATAGAAGAGTCAAGTTGACAGGACACTTGTAGAGAATTTAGGGAGTCAGTGCTGACAATGTAATATCGGCTTAGTATGCAATGTATTTCTTGAGTCACCTTCATATACACCTACCATTTTTGTCAAGGGAGGGACAGTTTTGTACTTGCAATTATTTTCCAGGAACTGTAGCACAGCTTGTACTGACTTCACTGTTGTAGATAAGTTATATGGATTTTTAGCCTTTACATACATTACTTCAGAGTTGTCTCTTTAGGAGAAGTGACACAATGTGTTTCTTTGGATTTCTATAGGCCTCAACAGGGAAAAGGCTAAATACTGATATCACAAGCACGAAAATGATCGAAGAGTCAAACCGATAGGATACTTGTAGAGAGTTTAAAGTGTCAGAGATGACAATAAAATATCTTCTTAGTATACATTGTATCTCTTGAGTTATATTCAAGTACACTCTTCAAGTAACCCAATGGAGCAATTTACAATGGTGTACTTGCAAGTATCTTCCAGGTACAGTAGCATACCTTATATTGTTTTCACTGCTCTCGATAAAATATGTGGATTGTCACCCTTTACATACCTTACTTTCGTGCTGTCTCTTAAGAAGGCACTGCCAAAATGCCTTTATTTAGAGTCCTTTAGGCCTCAACAGGGAAAAGGCTAAATACTGATATCACAAGCAGGATAAAGATAGAAGAATCAACTTTATAGGACACTTGTAGAGATTTTAGGGAGTCAAGGCTGAAAATTTAATATCTTCTTATTGTACATTGTATTTCTTGAGTTATCTCCAAATACACCTTCCATGTTGGACAATGAAGGAATGTACAATTGTGTACTAACAAATGTCTTCCAGATTCTCTAGCATAGCTTGTACTGACCTCAAGGCTGTAGAAAACATATGTGGATTTTCACCCTTTACGGATAATATTTCACAGTTTTCTCTTTAGAGGAAGTGACAAAAACCATACCTTTGGATGGCTGTAAGCCTCGACTAGGAAAAGGCAAAAAACTGATATCACAAGCAGTAAAAAGATAGAAGCGTCAAGTTGATATGAGACTTGCAGACAGCATAGGGAGACAGTGTTGACAATGTAATATCTTCTTAGTATACATGGTATTTCCTGAGTTATCCTCAAATACACCTTCCATTTTGGCCAAAGGAGCAATAAACGATGGTGTCCTTGCAAGTGTCTTCTAGCTACTCTCGCATATCTTGTATTGACTTCACTGCTGTTGAAAAAATATGTGGATTTTTACCTTTTACATACATCACTTCAATATTGCCTCTTAAATAGGAACTGTTAAAATGCCTTTATTTCGATCCCAATAGGCCTCATCAGGGAAATGACTATATACTGATATCATAAGCAGGATAAAGATAGAAGAATCATACTGATAGGATACTTCTAGAGAATTTAGTGTGTCAGTGGTGACAATTTAATACCACCTTAGAATACATTGTATCTCTTGAGTTATCTTCAAGTACAGCTTCTAAGTAGGCAAATGGAGAAATTGACAATAGTCTCCTTGCAAGTATATTCCAGGTACCCTAGCATATCTTGTACTGACTTCACTGCTGTAGATAATATATGTGGATTTTTACCATTTATATATATATATATATATATATATATATATATGTATATATATATATATATATATATATTTACATATTACTTCAGTTTTGTCTCCTATGGAAGAACTGCCAAAATGCCTTCATTTAGATTCCTATATGCCTGAACAGGGAAAAGGCTAAATACTGATATCACAAGCAGGATGAAGATAGAAGAGTCAAGTTGAAAGAACACTTGTAGAGAGTTTAGAGTGTCAGGGCTGACAATGTAATATCTTCTTATTATACATTCTATTTCTTGAGTTATCTACAAATACACTTTCCATGTTGGCCAATGGAGCAATGGACGATGGTGTACTTGCAAGTGTCTTCCAGCTACCCTAGCATATCTTGTACTGCCTTCACTGCTGCAGATAACATATGTGGATTTTTACCCTTTATATATATATATATATATATATATATATATATATATATATATATATATATATATATTTACATATTACTTCAGTTTTGTCTCTTAAATAGGAACTGCCAAAATGCCTTCATTTAGATTCCTGTATAACTGAACAGGGAAAAGGCTAAATCCTGATATCACAAGCAGGATAAAGATAGGAGAGTCAAGTTGATAGAACACTTGTAGAGATTTAGAGTGTCAGGGCTGACAATGTAATATCTACTTATTATACATTGCATTTCTTGAGGTATCTTCAAATACACCTTCCATGTTGGTTAATGCAGAAATGGACAATTGTGTACTAGCAAGTATCGTTCAGATACTCTAGCATAGCATGTACTGACTTGACTGCTCTAGAAAAGATATGTGGATTTTCCCCCTTTACATATATTATTTCACAGTTGTCTCTTTAGAGGTATTGACAAAAACCATTCCTTTGGATGGCCATAGGCCTCACCTAGGAAAAGGCAAATTCCTGATATCCCAAGCAGGAAAAAGATAGAAGAGTCAAGTTGATATGAGACTTGCAGACAGCTTAGGGAGACAGTGTTGACAATGTAATATCTTCTTAGTATACGTTGTATTTCTTGAGTTATCTTCAAATACACCTTCCATGTTGGCCAATGGAGCAATGGACGATGGTGTATTTTCAAGTGTCTTCCAGCTACACTCGCATATCTTGTGTTGACTTCACTGCGGTCGAAATGATATGTTGATATTTACCTTTTACATACAGGACTTCAATGTTGTCTCTTAAACAGGAACTTTTAAAATGCTTTTATTTAGATCCCCATAGGCGTCACCAGGGAAATGGCTATATACTGATATCAAAAGCAAGATAAAGATAGAAGAATCCAGCTCATAGGATACTTGTAGAGAGTTTATGGTGTCAGTGGTGACAATTTAATACCGGCCTAGAACACATTGTATCTCTTGAGTTATCTTAAAATACAGCTTCCAAGTAGGCAAATGGGGAAATTGACAATAGTGTACTTGCAAGTATACTCCAGGTACCCTAGCATATCTTGTACTGACTTCACTGCTTTAGATAATATATGTGGATTTTTATCCTTTATATATATATATATATATATATATATATATATATATATATATATAATTATTACATATTACTTCAATGTTGTCTCTTAAGGACTTCCTGCCAAAATGCCTTCATTTAGATTCCTATATGCCTGAACAGGGAAAACGCTAAATACTGATATCACAACAGGATAAATATAGAAGAGTCAAGTTGACAGGACACTTGTAGAAAGTTTAGGGTGTCAGGCTTGACAATGTAATATTTTCTTATTATATATTGTATTTCTTGAGTTATCTTCAAATACACCTTCCATGTTGGCCTACGGAGGAATGGACAATTGTGTACTAGCAAGTATCTTCCAGATACTCTAGCATAGCTTGTACTGATTTCTCTGCTGTAGAAGAGATATGTGGATTTTCAGCCTTTTCATGTATTATTTCACAGTTGTCTCTTTAGAGAAATTCACAACAAACATTTCTTAGGATGGTTATAGGTCTCAACTAGGAAAAGGCAAAATACTGATAGAACAAGAAGGAAAAAGATAGAAGTGTCCAGTTGAAAGGATACTTGTAGAGAGTTTAGGGTATCAGGCTTGACAATGTAATATCTTCTTAGTATACATTGCATTGCTTGAGTTATCTTCAAATACACCTTCCATGTTGGCCAATGGAGCAATGGACAATGGTGTACTTGCAAGTGTCTTCCAGCTACACTCGCATATCTTGTATTGACTTCACTGCTGTCGGAAAGATATGTGAATATTTACCATTTACAAGCATGACTTCAATGTTGTCTCTTAAATAGGAACTGTTAAAATACCTTTATTTAGAACCCCATACGTCTCAACAGGGAAATGGCTCTATACTGATATCATAAGTAGGATAAAGATAGAAGAATCAAGCTGATAAGATACTTCTAGAGAGTTTAGGGTGTCAGTGGTGACAATTTAATATCGTCTTAGAAGACATTGTATCTCTTGAGTTATCTTCAAATACAGCTTCCAAGTAGGTAAATGGAGAAATTGACAATAGTCTACTTGCAAGTATATTCCAGGTACCCTAGCATATCTTGTACTAACTTCACTGCTGTAGATAATATATGTGGATTTTTACCCTTTATATATATATATATATATATATATATATATATATATATATATATATATATATATATATATATATATATATATATATATATATATATACATATTACTTCAGTTTTGTCTCTTAAGGAGGAACTGCCAAAATGCCTTCATTTAGATTCCTATATGCCTGAATAGGGAAAATGCTAAATATGATATCACAAGCAGGATAAAGATAGGAGAGTGAAGTAGAAAGAACACTTGTAGAGATTATGGTGTCAGGGCTGACAATGTAATATCTTCTTATTATACATTGCATTTCTTGAGTTATCTTCAAATACACCTTCCATGTTGGCCAACGGAGAAATGGACAATTATTTACTAGCAAATATGGTTCAGATACTCTAGCAGAGCATGTACTGACTTGACTGCTCTAGAAAAGATATGTGGATTTTCACCCTTTACATATATTATTTCAGAGTTGTCTCTATAGAGGTATTGTCAAAAACCCTTCCTTTGAATGGCCATAGGCCTCACCTAGGAAAAGGCAAAATCCTGATATCCCAAGCAGGAAAAAAATAGAAGAGTCAAGTAGATATGAGACTTGCAGACAGCTTAGGGAGACAGTGTTGACAATGTAACATCTTCTTAGTATACATTGTATTTCTTGAGTTATCTTCAAATACACCTTCCATGTTGGCCAATAGAGCAATGGACGATGGTGTATTTTCAAGTGTCTTCCAGCTACACTCGCATATCTTGTATTGACTTCACTGCTGTCGAAATGATATGTGGATATTTACCTTTTACATACAGGACTTCAATGTTGTCTCTTAAACAGGAACTGTTAAAATGCCTTTATTTAGATCCCCATAGGCGTCACCAGGGAAATGGCTATATACTGATATCAAAAGCAGGATAAAGATAGAAGAATCCAGCTCATAGGATACTTGTAGAGAGTTTAGCGTGTCAGTGGTGACAATTTAATACCGGCTTAGAACACATTATATCTCTTGAGTTATCTTCAAATACAGCTTCCAAGTAGGCCAATGGGGAAATTGACAATAGTGTCCTTGCAAGTATACTCCAGGTACCCTAGCATATCTTGTACTGACTTCACTGCTGTAGATAATATATGTGGATTCTTACCCTTTATATATATATATATATATATATATATATATGTATATATATATATATATATATATATATATATATATATTTACATATTACTTCAGTTTTGTCTCTTAAGGAGGAACTGCCAAAATGCCTTCATTTAGATTCCTATATGCCTGAACAGGGAAAGGGCTTAATAATGATATCACAAGCAGGATAAAGATAGGAGAGTCAAGTAAAAAGGACAGTTGTAGAGAATTTAGAGCGTCAGGGCTGACAATGTAATATCTTCTTATTTTACATTGTATTTCTTGAGTTATCTTCAAATACACCTTCCATGTTGGCCAATGGAGAAATGGACAATTGTGTACTAGCAAGTATCGTTCAGACACTCTAGCATAGTTGTACTGACTTGACTGCTCGAGAAAAGATATTTGGATTTTCACCCTTTACATATACTATTTCACAGTTGTCTCTTTAGAGGTATTGACAAAAACCATTCCTGTGGATGGCTATAGGCCTCAAGTAGGAAAAGGCAAAATCCTGATATCCCAAGCAGGAAAAAGATGGAAGAGTCAAGTTGATATGAGACTTGCAGACAGCTTAGGGAGACAGTGTTGACAAGGTAATATCTTGTTAGTATACATTGTATTTCTTGAGTTATCTTCAAATACACCTTTCATGTTGGCCAATGGAGCAATGGACGATGGTGTATTTGCAAGTGTCTTCCAGATACACTCGCATATCTTGGATTGACTTCACTTCTGTCGAAATGATATGTGGATATTTACCTTTTACATACATGACTTCAATGTTGTCTCTTAAATAGGAACTTTTAAAATGCCTTTATTTAGAACCCCATAGGCCTCAACAGGGAAATGGCTATATCCTCATATCACAAGCAGGATAAATATAGAAGAATCCAGCTTATAGGATAGTTGTAGAGAGTTTAGGGTGTCAGTGGTGACAATTTAATATCGTCTTAGAACACATTGTATCTCTTGAGTTATCTTCAAATACAGCTTCCAAGTAGGCAAAAGGAGAAATTGACAATAGTGTACTTTCAAGTATACTCCAGGTACCCTAGCATATCTTGGACTGACTTCACTGCTGTAGATAATATATGTGGATTTTTACCCTTTACATATATATATATATATATATATATATATATATATATATATATATATATATATATATATATATATACACACACATATATATACATATATATATATATTTACATATTACTTCAATGTTGTCTCTCGAGGACTTCCTGCCAAAATGCCTTCATTTAGATTCCTATATGCCTGAACAGGGAAAAGGCTAAATACGGATATCACAAGCAGGATAAAGATAGAAGAGTCAAGTTGAGAGGACACTTGTAGAGAGTTTAGGGTGTCAGGGTTGACAATGTAATATTTTCTTATTTTTTATTGTATTTCTTGAGTTATCTTCAAATACACCTTCCATGTTGGCCTACTGAGGAATGGACAATTGTGTACTAGCAAGTATCTTCCAGATACTCTAGCATAGCTTGTACTGATTTCGGTTCTGTAGAAAAGATATGTGGATTTTCACCCTTTACATATATTATTTCACAGTTGTCTCTTTAGAGACGTTGACAACAAACATTTCTTTGGATGGCTATAGGCCTCAACTAGGAAAAGGCAAAATACTGATAGGACAAGCACTAAAAAGATAGAAGAGTCAAGTTGAAAGGACACTTGTAGAGAGTTTAGGGTGTCAGGGTTGACAATGTAATATCTTCTTAGTATACATTGCATTGCTTGAGTTATCTTCAAATACACTTTCCATGTTGGCCAAGGGAGCAATGGACGATGGTGTACTCACAAGTGTCTTACAGCTACACTCGCATATGTTGTATTGACTTCACTGCTGTTGAAAAGATATGTGGATATTTACCATTTACATACATGACTTCAATGTTGTCTCTTAAATAGGAACTGTTAAAATGCCTTTATTTAGATCCCCATAGGCCTCAACAGGGAAATGGCTCTATACTGATATCATAAGCAGGATAAACATAGAAGAATCAAGCTGATAGGATACTTCTAGAGACTTTAGTGTGTCAGTGGTGACAATTTAATACCGCCTTAGAATACATTGTATCTCTTGAGTTATCTTCAAATACAGTTTCCAAGTAGGCAAATGGAGAAATTGACAATAGTCTACTTGCAAATATATTCCAGGTACCCTAGCATATCTTGTACTGACTTCACTGCTGTATATAATATATGTGGATTCTTACCCTTTATATATATATATATATATATATATATATATATATATATATATATATATATATTTACATATTACTTCAGTTTTGTCTCTTAAGGAGGAACTGCCAAAATGCCTTCATTTAGATTCCTATATGCCTGAACAGGGAAAAGGCTAAATAATGATATCACAAGCAGGATAAATATAGGAGAGTCAAGTAGAAAGAACAGTTGTAGAGAGTTTAGAGTGTCAGGGCTCACAATGCAATATCTTCTTATTTTACATTGTATTTCTTGAGTTATCTCCAAATACACCTTCCATGTTGGCCAATGGAGAAATGGACAATTGTGTACTAGCAAGTATCTTCCAGATACTCTAGCTTAGCTTGTGCTCACTTGACTGCTCTAGAAAAGATATGTGGATTTTCACTCTTTACATATATTATTTCACAGTTGTCTCTTTAGAGGTATTGACAAAAACCATTCCTTTGGATGGCCATAGGCCTTAACTAAGAAATGGCAAAATCCTGATATCCCAAGCAGGAAAAACATAGAGGAGTCAAGTTGATATGAGACTTGCAGACAGCTTAGGGAGACAGTGTTGACAAGCTAATATGTTCTTAGTATACATTGTATTTCTTGAGTTATCTTCAAATACACCTTCCATGTTGGCCAATGGAGCAATGGACGATGGTGTATTTTCAAGTGTCTTCCAGCTACACTCGCATATCTTGTATTGACTTCACTGCTGTCGAAATGATATGTGGATATTTACCTTTTACATACATGACTTCAATGTTGTCTCTTAAATAGGAACTGTTAAAATGCCTTTATTTGGAACCCCATAGACCTCAACAGGAAAATGGCTATATACTGATATCACATGCAGGATAAAGATAGAAGAATCCAGCTGATTGTATACTTGTAGAGAGTTTATGGTGTCAGTGGTGATAATTTAATACCGTCTTCGAACACTTTGTATCTCTTAAGTTATCTTCAAATACAGCTTCCAAGTAGGCAAATGGAGAAACTGACAATAGTGTACTTTTAAGTATACTCCAGCTACCCTAGCATATCTTGTACTGACTTCACTGCTGTAGATAATATATGTGGATTCTTACCCTTTATATACATATATATATATATATATATATATATATATATATATATATATATATATTTACTTATTACTTCAATGTTGTCTCTTAAAGACTTACTGCCAAAATGCCTTCATTTAGATTCCTATATGCCTGAACAGGGAAAACGCTAAATTCTGATATCACAAGCACGATAAAGATAGAAGAGTCAAGTTGACAGGACACTTGTAGAGAGTTTAGGGTGTCAGGGTTGACAATGTAATATTTTCTTGAGTTATCTTCAAATACACCTTCCATGTTGGCCTACTGAGGAATGGACAATTGTGTACTAGCAAGTATCTTCCAGATACTCTAGCATAGCTTGTACTGATTTCGGTGCTTTAGAAAAGATATGTGGATTTTCACCCTTTACATATATTATTTCACAGTTGTCTCTTTAAAGAAATTTACAACAATCATTTCTTTGGATGGCTATAGGCCTCAACTAGGAAAAGGAAAAATACTGATAGGAAAAGCAGGAAAAAATAGAAGAGTCAAGTTGAAAGGTCACTTGTAGAGAGTTTAGGGTGTCAGGGCTGACAATGTAATATCTTCTTAGTATACATTGCATTTCTTTTTTTTAAATTTATTTATTTATTTAGCTTTTTACATTCATTTTCACAAATTTTTGGGTTCCAAATTTTCTCCCGTTTTCTACCTTCCCCTCACCCCAATACCCCAAGCAATCTAATTTTCCCTATCTCCAATCTGTCCTCCCTTCCCTTGTCTCCATCTTCCCTTTTCTCCTGTAGGTCCAGATGACTTTCTATTCCTCATTAACTGTATGTTTTCTTTCCTAGTTGCAACAACAATACTAAACAATTGTTCCTAAAACTTTGAGTTCCAAATTCTCCCCATCCCTCCCTTCCCACCCATTCCCTTTGGTACGGCAGGCAATTCATTATAGGACATATCTGTGTAGCTTTGCAAATGACCTTCCTGATAGTCGTGTTGTGTAAGACTAACTGAATTGCCATCCCTCCTAACCTGTCCCTCATTGTTTCTCTTCTGTCTTTTGATCCTGTCCCTCCCCAGGTGTTGACTTTCAATTACTCCCTCCTCCCTTTGCCCTCCCTTCCATCGTCCCCCCCCGATATCTCCTTCTCCCCAGCTTTCTTATACTGTAATATAGGTTTTCATACCAAAATGAGTGTGCGTTTCACTCCTTCGTTTAGTCAAATGTGATGAGGGTAAACTTCTTGTTTGTTTTTTGTTTTTTTTTTCCTCAGCTCTCCTCTTTTTCCCTCCACTAAAAAAATCTCCTACTTGCCTCTTAAATGGCATATAGTTACCCCCTTCCATTTCCCCCTCTTTCCTCTCACTACATTTCTCTCTCACCATTTACCTTAATTTCTTTTAAGGTATGGTCCCATCCTATTCAGTTCAATCTGTGCTCTCTGTCTCTGTATGTGAATGCATGTGTGTATGTGTGTGCATGCGTGTACATGTGTATGTGTGGTCCCAGCAACTACCCAGATACTGAAAAGTTTTAAGAGTTACAAATATTGTCTTTCCCTGTATGAATGTAAACAGTTCATTTCTGGTAAGTCCCTTAATACTTCTCTTTGCTGTTTACTTTTTCATGCTTCTTCTCATTCTTGTGTTTGAAAGTCAAATTTTCTCTTCAGCTCTGGTCTTTTCATTCAGAATGATTGAAAGTCCTCTGTTTCATTGAAAGACCATATTTTCCCTTGAAGTATTATACTCAGTTCAACTGAGTAGGTGATTCTTGGTTTGAGTCCTAGTTCCTTTGCCTTCTGGAATATCCTATTCCACGCCCTTTGATCCCTTAATGTAGAAGCTGCTAGATTCTGAGTTATCCTGATTGTATTTCCACAGTACTGGAATTGTTTCTTTCTAGTTGCTTGCAAGATTTTTTCCTTCAGCTGGGAGTTCTGGAATTTGGCCACAATGTTTCTAGGAGTTTCTCTTTTTGGATCTCTTTCAGGTGGTGATCGATGGATTCTTTCAATACTTATTTTGCCTTCTGGTCCTAGAACGTCAGGGCAGTTTTCCTTGATAATTTCATGCAAGACGATGTCTAGGCTCTTTTTTTGATCATGGCTTTCAGGTAGTCCCATAAGTTTTAAATTGTCTCTCCTTGATCTATTTTCCAGGTCATTTGTTTTTCCCATGAGATATTTCACATTCTCTTCCATTTTTTCGTTCTTTTGGTTTTGTTTGGTGATTTCTTGGTTTCTCATAAAGTCATTAGACTCCATCTGTTCCATTCTAATTTTGAGAGAACTATTACATTCAGTGAGCTTTTGAGCCTCTTTTTCCATTTGGCTCATTCTGCTTTTGAATGCATTCTTCTCCTCATTGGCTTTTTGAACCTCTTTTGCCAATTGAGTGAGCCTATTTTTCAAGGTGTTAATTTCCTCAGCGTTTTTTTGGGTCTTCTTTACCAAGGTATTGACCTGTTTTTCATACTTTTGTTGCATCTCTGACATTTCTCTTCCCAGTCTTTCCTCCACCTGTCTAACTTGCTTTTCAAAATCATTTTTAAGCTCTTCCAAGGCCTGAGCCCACCCAACACCCCCCTGGAGTGTCTGGGGTACTGAGACCCCGCCCTCCACATCTTTCCCTGATGGGAAAAATACGTTCTCGTCCTTGCCATCAGATCCGAAAGTCGGGATCATTTGCATTTGTTGGAAAAAACTCTCTAAAGTCTTCTTTTTCTTCCCCTTTCTAGGCATTTTCCCAGCCAGTTACTTGACTTCTGAGATTCGTTTCCACCTCTGCCTGGATCCGCCCAGCTAGTGCTTGGCCTCTGAGATTCAAATGCGTTTTCCGGAGGCAAGCTTTAGTTCTGGCGCAGGGGTGGGGGCAGGGCTGCCTCCTAAGATCGGTCCCTCAGGGGCTTTCTGCAGAGACTTTCAGGAACGGAGCGGGTGGGGGCGGGGTGGGGGGACCCCGTCTCCTATGTTCAGCTCCCTTGGGGGTTTTATTCAGAGGCGTTCAGCAGTAGAGCAGGGTGGGGGCAAGGCCGTCTCCCCGGCTCAGCTCCCTCAGGTTGGAAAGACCTTCAGTATTGAAGATCCTACCTGCTGCTGGGGGATTCCTGAGTCCCAGGCCGCTGCCGCCTCAGCCGCCCGCCCACGCCTCTCCCTCCGCCGCTTCCTGCCCCCGTCTCTGCCGCCGCCGCTTCCTCCCGAGGGGGCCCGAGTCACGGAAACGCTCCGCTCCCCTCCCCTAGCGCAGCCTTCTTTCTAACTGACCCGTAGCTTCCGTGGGCGGAGGGACTTTCCCAGCTGCTGGAGCTTCCCCCGTAGCTTTCCTCTCTGAAGCCTGCTCAGGTCAGCTTCTCTGGGGCCGCGACCAGGGGTGGGAGTGGGGTCCGCTTTCCGGAGTGCGATGGACTCCGGGGACGGCTCTCCAGGGTTCAGTGGAACGGAAATCTCTTCCCCTATGTTTATGCACCCCCTGCAGAGATTCAGAATTTATGGGGATCTCCTTTTACCTCAATTCCATGGGTTGTGGGCTTGGAGCTCGTAAATGTGCGTCCTTCTGATCCGCCATCTTGGCTCCGCCCCTACATTGCATTTCTTGAGTTATCTTCAAATACACCTTCCATGTTGGCCAAGGGAGCAATGGACGATGGTGTTCTTGCAAGTGTCTTCCAGCTACACTCGCATATCTTGTATTGACATCACTGCTGTCGAAAAGATATGTGGATATTTACCATTTACATACATGACTTCAATGTTGTCTCTTAAATAGGAACTGTTAAAATGCCCTTATTTAGATCCCCACAGGCCTCAAGAGGGAAATGGCTATATACTGATATCATAAGCAGAATAAAGGTACAAGAATCAAGCTGATAGGATACTTCTAGAGAGTTTAGTGTGTCAGTGGTGACAATTCAATACCGTCTTAGAATACATTGTATTTCTTGAGTTATCTTCAAATACAGCTTCCAAGTAGGCAAATGGAGAAATTGACAATAGTCTACTTGCAAGTATATTCCAGGTACCTTAGCATATCTTGTACAGACTTCACTGCTGTAGATAATATATGTAGATTTTTACCCTTTATATGTATATATATATATATGTATATGTGTATATATATATATATATATATATATATATATATATATATATATATATACATATTACTTCAGTTTTGTCTCGTAAGGAGGAACTGCCAAAATGCCTTCATTTAGATTCCTATATGCCTGAACACGGAAAAGGCTAAATACTGATATCATAAGCAGGATAAAGATAGAAGAGTCAAGTTGAAAGGACACTTGTAGTGAGTTTGGAGTGTCAGGGCTGAAAATGTAATATCTTCTTATTATACATGGTATTTCTTGAGTTACCTTCAAATATACCTTCCGTGTTGGCCAATGGAGGAATGGACAATTTTGTACTAGCAAGTATCGTTCAGATACTCTAGCATAGCTTGTACTGACTTGACAGCTCTAGAAAAGATAGGTGGATTTTCACCCTTTACATATATTATTTCACAGTTGTCTCTTTGGAGGTATTGACAAAAACCATTCCTTTGAATGGCTATAGGCCTGAACTAGGAAAAGGCAAAATACTGATTTCCCAAGCAGGAAAAAGATAGAAGAGTCAAGTTGATATGAGACTTGCAGACAGATCAGGGAGACAGTGATGACAATGTAATATCTTCTTAGTATACATTGCATTTCTTGAGTTATCTTCAAATACACCTTCCATGTTGTCCAATGGAGCAATGGACGATGGTGTACGTGCAAGTGTCTTCCAGCTACACTCGCATATCTTGGATTGACTTCACTGCTGTCGAAAAGGTATGTGGATATTTACCATTTACATACATGACTTCAATGTTGTCTCTTAAATAGGAACCGTTAAAATGCCTTTATTTAGATCCCCATAGGCCTCAACAGGGAAATGGCTATATAGTGATATCATAAGCAGGATAAAGATGGAAGAATCCAGCTGATAGGATACTTGTTGAGAGTTTAGTGTGTCAGTGGTGACAATTTAATACCGCCTCAGAATACATTGTATCTCTTGAATTATCTTCAAATACAGCTTCCAAGTAGGCAAATGGAGAAATTGTCAGTAGTCTACTTGCAAGTTTATTCCAGGTACCCTAACATATCTTGTACTGACTTCACTGCTGTAGATAATATATGTGGATTTTAACCCTTTATATATATATATACATATACATATATATATATATATATACTATATATATGAATATACACACACACACACACACACACACATATATATATATATATATATATATATATATATATATATATATATACATATATATATATATTTACAAATTACTTCAGTTTTATCTCGTAAGGAGGAACTGCCAAAACGCCTTCATTTAGATTCCTATATGCCTGAACAGGGAAAAGGCTAAATACTGATATCACAAGCAGTATAAAGATAGAAGAGTCAACTTGATAGGACACTTGTAGAGAGTTTAGGGTGTCAGGGCTGACAATGTAATATCTTCTTATTATATATCGTATTTCTTGAGTTATCTTCAAATACACCTTCCATGTTGGCCAATGGAGCAACGGACGATGGGGTAGTTGCAAGTGTCTTCCAGCTACCCTCGCATATCTTGTATTGACTTTTCTGCTGCCGAAAAGATATGTGGATTTTTATCTTGTACATACATGACTTCAATGTTGAATCTGAAACAGGAACTGTTAAAATGCCTTTATTTAGATCCCCTACTCCTCATCAGGGCAATCTATGTATACTGATAACACAAGCAGGATAAAGATAGAAGAGTCAAGTTGTTAAGATAATTGTAGAAAGTTTAGGGTGTCAGTGGAGACCATTTAATAGCTTGTTAGTATACATTGAATCTCTTGAGTTATCTTAAAATATACCTTCCAAGAAGGCCAATGGAGAAATTGACAATAGTGTACTTGCAAGCATCTTCCACGTACACAAGCATAGCTTGTACTGACTTCACTGCTGATGATAATATATGTGCAGTTTTACCCTTTATATATATATATATATATATATATATATATATATATATATATATATTTACATATTACTTCAGTCTTGTTTGTTAAGGAGGAACTGCCAAAATGCCTTTATTTATATTCCCATATGCTTGCACAGGGAAAAGGCTAAATACTGATATCACAAGCTGCATAAACATGGAAGAGTCAACGTGATAGGACAGTTGTAGAAGGTTGAGGGTGTCAGGTTTGACAATATAAAATCTTCTAATTATGCAATGTATTTCTTGAGTTATCTCCAAATACACCTTCCATGTTGGCCAGTGGAGCAATGGAGGATGGTGTAATTGCAAGTGTCTCCCAGCTACACTCGCATTTGTTGTATTGACTTCACTGTTGTCGAAAAGATATGTGGATTTTTACGTTTTACATACATGACTTCAATGTTGTCTCTTAAATAGGAACTGTTGAAATGCCTTTATTTAGATCACCATAGGCCTCAACAGGGAAATGGCTACATACTGATATCACAAGCAGGATAAAGATAGAAGAGTCAAGTTGATAGGATACTTGTAGATAGTTTAGGGTGTCAGTGGTGACAATTTGATATTTTCTTAGTATTCATTGTATCTCTTGAGTTATCTTCAAATACACCTTCCAAGTAGGCCAATGGAGAAATTGACAGGAGTGTACTTGCACGCTTCTTCCAGTTACACTAGCATAGCTTGTACTGACATCACTGCTGTAGATAATATATGTGGAGTTTTACCTTTTATATATATATTTACATATTACTTCAGTGTTGTCTCTTAATGAGGAACTGCCAAAATGCCTGCTTTTAGATTCCTAGATGAATGAAAAAGGAAAAGGCTAAATACTGATATTACAAGCAGGATAAAGATAGGAGAGTGAAGCTGACAGGACATTGTAGAGAATTTAGGAATTCAGGTCTGACAACGGAACATCTACTTTGTATCAAATGTACTTCTTGAGTCATCTTCATATAAACTTACCATTTTGGTCAAGGGAGGAAGGGACAATTGTGTACTTGCAAGTATCTTCCAGATGCTCGAGCACAGCTTGTACTGACTTCACTGTTGTAGATAAGACATATGTCTTTTTGGCTTTGACATACATTACTTCAGAGTTGTCTCTTTACGGGAAGTGACAAAATGTGTTTCTTTTGATTTCTATAGTCCTCAACAGGGAAAAGGCTCAAAACTGATATCACAAGCAGGAAAAAGATCGAACAGTCAAATTAATAGGATACTTGTAGAAAGTTTAAGGTGTCAGTTATGACAATATTATATTTTCTTAGTATACATTATATCTCTTGAGTTATCTTCAAATATACCTTCCCAGTCGGCCAATGGAGCAATTGACAATGGTGTACTTACAAGTATCTTCCAGGTACAATAGAATACCTTTTATTGTTTTCACTGCTCTCGATAAAATATGTGGATTTATACTCTTTACGTACCTTACTTCAGTGTTGTCTGTTAAGGAGGAACTGCCAAAATGCCTTTATTTAGATTCCAATAGTCCTCATCAGGGGAAAGGTTAATACTGATATCACAAGCAGGATAAATAGAGAAGAGTCAACGTGATAGGCCACTTGTAGAGAGTTTAGGGTGTCAGGGCTGACAATGTAATATCTTCTTATTGCACATTGTATTTCTTGAGTTATCTTCAAATACACCTTCCATGTTTGCCAATGGAGGAATGGACAATTGTGTACTAACAAGTATCTTCCAGATACTCTAGCATAGCTTGTACTGTCTTCACTGCTGTAGAAAAGATATGTGGATTTTCACCCTTTACATATAATATTTCACAGTTGTCTCTTTAGAGGAAGCGACAAACACCATTCCGTTGGATGGCTATAGGTGCCAACTAGGAAAAGGCAAAAAACAGATATCACAAGCAGGAAAGAGAGAGAAGAGTCAAGTTGATATGAGACGTGCAGACAGCTTAGGGAGACAGTGTTGACAACGTAATATCGTCTTAATATACATTGTATTTCCTGAGTTATCTTCAAATACACCTTCCACGTTGAACAATGGAGCAGTAGACGATGGGGTACTTGCAAGTGTCTTCCAGCTACACTCTCATATCTTGTATAGACTTTGCTGCTGCCGAAAAGATATGTGGATTTTTATGTTTTACACACATGACTACAATGTTGACTCTGAAACAGGAACTGTTAAAATGCCTTTATTTAGATCCCCATAGGCCTCAGCCAGAAAACGACTATATACTGATATCACAAGCAGGATAAAGTTAGAAGAGTCAAGTAGATAGGCCACTTGTAGAGAGATTAGGATGTCAGAGGTGACAATTTAATATCTTCTTAGTATACCTTTTATCTCTTGAGTTATCTTCAAAAACACCTAACAAGTAGGGCAATGTAGAAATTCACAATAGTGTACTTGCAAGTAAATTCCAGGTACACTAGCATTTGTTTTACTGACTTCACTGCTGCAGATAATATATGTGGAGTTTTACCCTTTATGTACATATTTACATATTACTTCAGTGTTGTCTCTTAAGGAGGAACTGCCAAAATGCCTTCATTTAGATTCCTATATGCCTGAACAGGGAAAAGGATAAATACTGATATCACAAGCAGGATAAAGATAGAAGAGTCACCTTGACAGGACACTTGCAGAGAGTTTAGGGTGTCAGGCTTGACAGTGTATTATCTTCTTATTATATATTGTATTTCTTGAGTTATCTCCAAATACACCTTCCATGTGGGCCAATGGAGGAATGAACATTTCTGTACTAGCAAGTATCTTCCAGATACTCTGGCATAGATTGTACTGACTTCACTGCAGTAAAAAAGATATGTGGATTTTCACCCTTTACATATATTATTTTACAGTTCTCTCTTTAGAGGAAGTGACAAACACCATTCCTTTGGATGGCTATGGGCCTCAACTAGGAAAAGGAAAAATACTCATATCACAAGTAGGAAAAAGATAGAAGAGTCAATTTGATATGAGACTTGCAGACGGCTTAGGGAGACAGTGTTGATAACGTAATATCTTCATAGTATACATTGTATTTCCTGAGTTATCTTCAAATACACCTTCCATGTTGGCCATTGGAGCAATGGACGATGGTGTACGTGCAAGTGTCTTCCTGCTACACTCGCATATCTTATATTGACTTCACTGTTGTTGAAAAGGTATGTGGATTTTTACCTTTTACATACATGATTTCAATGTTTTCTCTTAAGTAGGAACTGTAACAATGCCTTTATTTATATCCACATAGGCCCAATCAAGGAAGTGACTACATACTGATATCACAAGCAGGATAAAGATAGAAGAGTCAAGTTGATAGGATACTTGTAGAGAGTTTAGGGTGTCAGTGGTGACAATTTAATATCTTCTTAGTATACATTGTATCTCTTGAGTTATCTTCAAATACACCTTCCAATTAGGCCAATGGAGAAATTGACCATAGTGTACTTGCAAGTATCTTTCAGGTACAATAGCATATCTTGTACTTACTTCACTGCTATAGATAATATATGTGGATTTTTACACTTTATATATATATATATATATATATATATATATATATATGTATATATATGTGTGTGTGTGTGTGTGTGTGTATTTATATATTACTTAAGTGTTGTCTTTTAAGGAGGACCTGCCAAAATGCCATCATTTAGATTCCTATATGCCTGAACAGGGAAAAGGCTAAATACTGATATCACAAGCAGGATAAAGATAGTAGAGTCAAGTTGACAGGACACTTGTAGAGAATTTAGGGAGTCAGTGCTGACAATGTAATATCGACTTAGTATCCAATGTATTTCTTGAGTCATCTTCATATACACTTACCATTTTGGTGAAGGGAGGAAGGGACAATTGTGTACTTGCAATTATATTCCAGGTATTCTGGCACAGCTTGTACTGACTTCCCTCTTATAGATAAGTTATACGGATTTTTAGCCTTTACATATATTACTTCAGAGTTGTCGCTGTAGGGGAAGCGACAAAATGCGTTTCTTTGGATTTCTATAGGCCTCAACAGGCAAAAGGCTAAATACTGATATCACAAGCGGGAAAAAGATAGAAGAGTCAAGTTGATATGAGACTGGCAGAGGGCTTAGGGAGACAGTGTTGATAACGTAATATCTTCATAGTATGCATTGTATTTCCTGAGTTATCTTCAAATACACCTTTCATGTTGGCCATTGGAGCAATGGACGATGGTGTACTTGCAAGTGTCTTCCCGCTACACTCGCATATCTTGTATTGACTTCACTGTTGTCGAAAAGATATGTGGATTTTTACCTTTTATATACATGATTTCAATGTTGTCTCTTAAACAGGAACTGTCACAATGCCTTTATTTAGATCCCCATAGGCTTCATCAAGGAAATGGCTACATACTGATATCACAAGCAGGATAAATATACAAGAGTCAAGTTTATAGGATACTTGTAGAGAGTTTAGGGTGTCAGTGGTGACAATTTAATATCTCCTTAGTATACATTGTATCTCTTGAGTTATCTTCAAATACACCTTCCAAGTAGGCCAATGGAGAAAATGACAGTAGTGTACTTGGCAGTATCTTCAAGTTACAATAGCATATCTTGTACTGACTTCACTGCCGTAGATAATATATGTGGATTTTTACATTTTATATATATATATATATATGTATATATATATATATATATATATATATATGTGTGTGTGTGTGTGTGTGTGTGTGTGTGTGTGTGTGTGTATTTACATATTACTTAAGTGTTGTTTCTTAAGGAGAACCTGAAAAATGCCTTCAGTTATATTCCTATATGCCTTAACAGGCAAAAGGCTAAATACTGATATCACAAGCAAGGCAAAGATAGAAGAGTCAAGTTGACAGGACACTTGTAGAGAATTTAGGGAGTCAGTGCTGACAATGTAATATCTACTTAGTATCCAATGTATTTCTTGAGTCATCTTCATATACACCTACCATTTTGGTCAAGGGAGGAAGCGACAATTGTGTACTTGCAATTATGTTCTAGATTCTTTAGCACAGCTTGTACTGACTTCACTGTTGTAGATAAAATACATGGATTTTTAGCCTTTACATACATTACTTCAGAGTTGTCTCTTTAGGGGAAGTAACAAAATGTGTTTCTTTGGATTTCTACAGGCTTCAACAGGGAAAAGGCTAAATACTGATATCACAAGCGGGAAAAGCGAAGAGTCAAATTGAGAGGGTACTTATAGACAGTTTATGGTGTAAGTGATGAAAATATAATATCTTCTTAGTATACATTGTATCCCTTGTGTTATCTTCAAATACACCTTCCAAGTACGCCAATGGAGTAATTGACAATGGTTCACTTGCAAGTATCTTCCAGGTACACTAGATTATCTTGTATTGATTTCACTGCTCTCGATAAAATATGTGGATTTTCACCGTTTACGTAATTTACTTCAGTGTTGTCTCATAAGGAGGAACTGCCAAAATGCCTTCATTTACATTCCTATATGCCTGAACAGGGAAAAGGCTAAATACTGATATCACAAGCAGGATAAAGATAGAAGAGTCACCTTGACAGGACACTTGTAGAGAGTTTAGGGTGTCAGGGTTGACAGTGTAATATCTTCTTATTATATATTGTATTTCTTGAGTTATCTCCAAATACACCTTCCATGTTGGCCAATGGAGGAATGGACATTTCTGTACTAGCAAGTATCTTCCAGATACTCTAGCATAGATTGTACTAACTTCACTGCAGTAAAAAAGATATGTGGATTTTCACCCTTTACATATATTATTTCACAGTTCTCTCTTTAGAGGAAGTGACAAACACCATTCCTTTGGATGGCTATGGGCCTCAACTAGGAAAAGGAAAAATACTCATATCACAAGTAGGAAAAAGATAGAAGAGTCAAGTTCATATGAGACTTGCAGACGGCTTAGGGAGACAGTGTTGATAACGTAATATCTTCATAGTATACATTGTATTTCCTGAGTTATCTTCAAATACACCTTCCATGTTGGCCAATGGAGCAATGGACGATGGTGTACTTGCAAGTGTCTTCCTGCTACACTCGCATATCTTATATTGACTTCACTGTTGTTGAAAAGGTATGTGGATTTTTACCTTTTACATACATGATTTCAATGTTTTCTCTTAAGTTGGAACTGTAAGAATGCCTTTATTTATATCCACATAGGCCTAATCAAGGAAGTGACTACATACTGATATCACAAGCAGGATAAAGATAGAAGAGTCAAGTTGATAGGATACTTCTAGAGAGTTTAGGGTGTCAGTGGTGACAATTTAATATCTTCTTAGTATACATTGTATCTCTTGAGTTATCTTCAAATACACCTTCCAAGTAGGCCAATGGAGAAATTGACCATAGTGCACTTGCAAGTATCTTTCAGGTACAATAGCATATCTTGTACTTACTTCACTGCTGTAGATAATATATGTGGATTTTTACACTTTATATGTATATATATATATATATATATATATATATATGTGTGTGTGTGTGTGTGTGTGTGTGTGTGTGTGTGTGTGTGTGTGTGTGTATAATTACATATTACTTAAGTGTTGCCTTTTACGGAGGACCAGCCAAAATCCCATCGCTTAGATTCCTATATGTCTGAACAGGAAAAAGGCTAAATACTGATATCACAAGCAGGATAAAGATAGAAGAGTCAAGGTGACAGGACACTTGTAGAGAATTTAGGAAGTCAGTGCTGACAGTGTAATATCTACTTAGTATCCAATGTATTTCTTGAGTCGTCTTCATATACACTTACAATTTTGGAAAGGGAGGAAGGGACAGTTGTGTACTTCTAATTATGTTCCACGTACTCTTGCACAGATTGTACTGACTTCACTGTTGTAGATAAGTTATATGGATTTTTAGCCTTTACATACATTACTTCAGTGTTGTCTCTTTAGAGGAAGTGACAAAACGTGTTAGTTTGGATTTCTATAGGCCTCAACAGGGAAAAGGCTAAATACTGATATCAGAAGCAGGAAAAATATCGAAGAATCAAATTGATGGGATACTTTTTGTTTGTTTAAGGTGTCAGTGATGATAATATAATATCTTCTTAGAATACATTGTATCTCTTGAGATATCTTCAAATAGGCCTTCCAATTAGGCCAATGGAGCAATTGACAATGGTGTACTTGCAAGTATCTTCTAGGCACACCAGAATGCCTTGTATTTTTTTCCCAACTCTCGATAAAATATTTGGATTTTCACCGTTTACGTACCTTACTTCAGTGTTGTCTGTTAAGGATGAACTGCGAAAATGCCTTTATTTAGATTCCAATATGCTTCAACAGGGAAAAGGATAAATACCGATATCACAAGCAGGATAAAGACAGAATAGTCTACTTGATAGGACACTTGTAGAATATTTAGGTTGTCAGGGATGACATTGTAATACCTTCTTATTATACATTGTATTTCTTGAGTTATCTCCAAATACACCTTACATGTTGCCCGATGGAGGAATGGACAATTTTTTACTAGCAAGTACCTTCCAGATACTCTAGCAGAGCTTGAACTGACTTCACTGCTGTAGAAAAGATATGTGGATTTTCACCCTTTACATATATTATTTCACAGTTGTCTCTTTAGAGGAAGTGACAAACACCATTCCTTTGGATGGCTATAGGCCCAAACTAGGAAAAGGAATAATACTGATATCACAAGCAGGAAAAAGATAGAAGAGTCAAGTTGATATTAGACTTGCAGACAGCGTAGGGAGACAGTGCTGACAATGTAATATCTTCTCAGTATACATTGCATTTCCTGAGTTATCTTCAAATACACCTTCCATGTTGGCCAAAGGAGTAATGTACGATGGTGTACTTGCATGTGTCTTCCAGGTACACTCGCATTTCTTATATTGACTTCACTGTTGTTGAAAACGTATGTGTTATTTTACCTTTTACATACATGACTTAAATGTTGTCTCTTAAATAGGAACTGTTAAAATGCCTTTATTTAGATCCCCATAGGCTTCAATAGGGAAATGGCTACATAGTGATATCACAAGCAGGATAAACATAGAAGAGTCAAGTTGATAGGATACTTGTAGAGAGTTTAGGGTGTCAGTGGTGACAATTTAATATCTTCTTAGTATACATTGTATATCTTGAGTTATCTTCAAATACACCTTCCAAGTAGGCCAATGGAGAAATTGACAGTAGTGTACTTGCAAGTATCTTCCAGGTACACTAGCATAGCTTGTAATGACTACACTGCTGTACGTAATATATGTGGATTTTTACACGTTATATATTAATTTACATATTACTTCAGTGTTATATTTTAAGAAGGAACTGCCAAAATGCCTTTATTTATATTCCTATATGCCTGAACGGGGAAAAGGTTAATACAGATATCACAAGCAGGATAAAGATAGAAGAGGCAAGTTCACAGGACACTTGTAGAGAATTTAGGGAGTCAGTGCTGTGAATGTAATATCTACTTAGTATCCAATGTATTTATTGAGTCATCTTCATATACACTTCTTATTTTGCACAAGGGAGGAAGGGACAATTGTGTACTTGCAATTATGTTCCAGGTACTCTACCACAGCTTGTTCTTACTTCACAGTTATAGATCAGTTATACGGATTATTAGCCTTTTTATACATTACTTCAGATTTGTCGCTGTAGGAGAAGTGATAAAATGCGTTTCTTTGGATTTCTATAGGCCTCAATAGGGAAAAGGCTAAATACTGATATCACAAGCAGGAAAAAGATCGAAGAGTCAAATTGATAGGATACTTGTAGGGAGTTTAAGGTGTCAGTGATGACAATATAATATCTTTTTAGTATACATTGCATCTCCTCTGTTATCTTCAAATACACATTCCAGGTAGGCTAATGGACATACTGACTGTGGTGTACTTGCAATTATCCTCCAGGTACAATAGAATACTTTGTATTGTTTTCACTACGCTCGATAAAATATGTGGATTTTCTCCCTTTACATACCGTACTTCCATGTTGTCTGTTAAGGAGGAACTGCCAAAATGCCTTTATATAAATTCCTATATGCATCAACAGGGAAAAGGCTAAATACTGATATCACAAGCAATATAAAGATAGAAGAGTCAAATGGATAGGACACTTGTAGAGAGTTTAGGGTGTCAGGGCTGACAGTGAACTGCCTTCTTATAATACATTGTATTTCTTGAGTTATCTCCAAATACACCTTCCCTGTTGGCCAATGGAGGAATGGACATTTGTGTACTAGCAAGTATCTTCCAGATACTTTAGCATAGCTTGTACTGACTTCACTGCTGCAGATAATATATATGGATTTTTACACTTTATATATATATATATATATATATATATATATATATATATATATATATATGTGTGTGTGTGTGTGTGTGTGTGTGTGTGTGTGTGTGTGTGTGTGTATATATATATATATATATATATATATATATATATATTTACATATTACTTAAGTGTTGTCTCTTAAGGAAGAACTGCCAAAAGGCCTTCATTTAGATTCCTATATTCCTGAACAGGACAAAGGCTAAATACTGATATCACAAGCAGGATAAAGATAGAAGAGTCAAGTTGACAGGACACTTGTAGATTATTTAGTGAGTCAGTGCTGATAATGTAATATTTACTTAGTATCCAATGTATTTCTTGAGTCATCTTCATATATACTTACCATTTTGATCACGGGAGGAAGGGACAATTTTGTACCTGCAATTATGTTCCAGGTACACTAGCACATCTTGTACTGACTTCACTGTTGTAGGTAAGTCATATAAATTTTTAGCCTTTACATACATTACTTCAGAGTTGTCTCTTTTGGGGAAGTCACAAAATACGTTTCTTTGGATTTCTATAGGCCTCAACAGGGAAAAGGCTACATACTGATATCACAAGTAGGAAAAAGTTCGAAGACTTTAATTGATGGGATACTTTTAGATTGTTTAAGGTGTCAGTGATGACAATAGAATATCTTATTAGTATACATTGTATCACTTGAGGTATCTTCAAAAACACCTTCTAAGTAGGCCAATGGAGTAAGTGACAATGGTATACTTGCAAGCATCTTTCAGGCACACTAGAATACCTTGTATCGTTTTCACTGCTCTCGATAAAACATTTGGATTTTCACCGTTTACGTACCATACTTCAGTGTTGTCTATTAAGGAGGAACACCCAAAATGCCTTTATTTAGAATCCAATATGCTTCAGCAGGGAAAAGGATAAATACTGATATCACAAGGAGAACAAAGACAGAAGAGTCAAATTGATAGGACACTTGTAGAGTTTAGGGATTAAGGGCTGACATTGTAATATCTTCTTATTATTCATTGTATTTCTTGAGTTATCTCCAATTACACCTTCCATGTTGGCCAATGGAGGAATGGACAATTATGTACTTGAACGTATCTTCGACATACTCTAGCATAGCTTATACTGACTTCATTGCTGTAGGAAAGATATGTGGATTTTCACCCTTTACATATATTATTTCACAGTTGTCTCTTTAGAGGAAGTGACAATTACCTTTCCTTTGGATTGCTATAGACCTCAGGTAGGAAAAGGAAAAATACTGATATCACAATCAGGAAAAAGATAGAAGAGTCAAGTTGATATGAGACTTGCGAACAGCGTAGGGAGAGAGTGTTGATAATGTAATATGATCTTAGTATACATTGTATTTCTTGAGTTATCTTCAAATACACCTTCTAAGTAGGTCAATGTAGAAATTGACAGTAGGGTACTTGCAAGTATCTTCCAGGTACACTAGCATAGCTTTTACTGACTACACTGCTGCAGATAATATATGTTGATTTTTACCCTTTATATATATATATATATATATATATATATATATATATATATTTACATATTACTTCAGTGTTGTCTCTTAAGGAGGAACTGCTAAAATGCCTTCATTCAGATTCCCATATGCTTGAACAGGGAAAAGGTTAAATACTGATATCACAAGGAGGATAAAGACAGAAGAGTCAACTTGATAGGAACCTTGAAGAGACTTTAGGGTGTCAGGGCTGACATTGTAATATCTCCTTATTATACATTGCATTTTTTTAGTTATCTCAAAATACACCTTCCATGTTGGCCAAAGGAGGAATGGACAATTTTGTACTAGCAAGTATCTTCCAGATACTCTAGCATAGCTTGTACTGACTTCACTGCTGTAGAAAAGTTGTGTGGATTTTCTCCCATTACATATATTATTTCACAGTTGTCTCTTTAGAGGAAGTGACAAACACCATTCCTTTGAATGGCTATAGGTATCAACTAGGAAAAGGAAAAATACTGATATCACAAGCAGGAAAAGATAGAAGAGTCAGGGTGATATGAGATTTGCAGACAGCTTAGGGAGACAGTGTTGACAATGTAATATCTTCTTAGTAGGCATTGTATTTCCTGAGTTATCTTCAAATACACCTTCCATGTTGACCAAAGGAGCAATAGACGATGGTGTACTTGCAAGTGTCTTCCAGATAAACTCGCATATCTTGTATTGACTTCACTGCTGTCGAAAATATATATGGATTTTTACCTTTTACATACATGATTTCAATGTTGTCTCTTAAATAGAAACTGCCAAAATGCCTTTATTTAGATTCCCCTAGGCCTCAACAGGGAAATGGCTACATACTGATATCACAAGCAGGACAAAGTTAGAAAAGTCAAGTTGATAGGATACTTGTAGAGAGTTTAGGGTGTCAGTGGTGACAATTTAATATCTGCTTAGTATACATTGTATCTCTTGAGTTATCTTCAAATACACCTTCCAATTAGGCCAAAGGAGAAATTGACCGTAGTGTACTTGCAAGTATCTTTCAGGTACAATAGCATATCTTGTACTTACTTCACTGCTGTAGATAATATATGTGGATTTTTAAACGTTATATATATGTGTGTGTGTGTGTGTGTGTGTGTGTGTGTGTATTTACATATTACTTAAGTGTTGTCTTTTAAGGAGGACCTGCCAAAATGCCATCATTTAGATTCCTATATGTCTGAACAGGAAAAAGGCTAAATACTGATATCACAAGCAGGATAAAGATAGAAGAGTCAAGTTGACAGGACACTTGTAGAGAATTTAGGGAGTCAGTGCTGACAATGTAATATCGACTTAGTATCCAATGTATTTCTTGAGTCATCTTCATATACGCTTACCATTTTGGTGAAGGGGGGAAGGGACAATTGTGTACTTGCAATTATATTCCAGGTATTCTGGCACAGCTTGTACTGACTTCCCTGTTATAGATAAGTTATACGGATTTTTAGCCTTTACATATATTACTTCAGAGTTGTCGCTGTAGGGGAAGCGACAAAATGCGTTTCTTTGGATTTCTATAGGCCTCAACAGGCAAAAGGCTAAATACTGATATCACAAGCGGGAAAAAGATAGAAGAGTCAAGTTGATATGAGACTTGCAGAGGGCTTAGGGAGACAGTGTTGATAATGTAATATCTTCATAGTATACATTGTATTTCCTGAGTTATCTTCAAATACACCTTTCATGTTGGCCATTGGATCAACGGACGATGGTGTACTTGCAAGTGTCTTCCCGCTACACTCGCATATCTTGTATTGACTTCACTGTTGTCGAAAAGATATGTGGATTTTTACCTTTTACATACATGATTTCAATGTTGTCTCTTAAATAGGAACTGTTACAATGCCTTTATTTAGATCCCCATAGGCCTCATCAGGGAAATGGCTACATACTGATATCACAAGCAGGATAAATATAGAAGAGTCAAGTTGATAGGATACTTGTAGAGAGTTTAGGGTGTCAGTGGTGACATTTTAATATCTTCTTAGTATACATTGTATCTCTTGAGTTATCTTCAAATACACCTTCCAAGTAGGCCAATGGAGAAATTGACCATAGTGTACTTGCAAGTATCTTTCAGGTACAATAGCATATCTTGTACTTACTTCACTGCTGTAGATAATATATGTGGATTTTTACACTTTATATATATATATATATATATATATATATATATATATATATATATATGTGTGTGTGTGTGTGTGTGTGTGTGTGTGTGTGTGTGTGTGTGTATTTACATATTACTTAAGTGTTGTCTTTTAAGGAGGACCTGCCAAAATGCCATCATTTAGATTCCTATATGTCTGAACAGGAAAAAGGCTAAATACTGATATCACAAGCAGGAAAAAGATAGAAGAGTCAAGTTGACAGGACACTTGTAGAGAATTTAGGGAGTCAGTGCTGACAATGTAATATCTACTTAGTATCCAATGTATTTCTTGAGTCATCATCATATACACTTACCATTTTGGTGAAGGGAGGAAGGGACAATTGTGTACTTGCAATTATGTTCCAGCTACTCTAGCACAGCTTGTACTGACTTCACTGTTGTAGATGAGGTACATGGATTTTTAGCCTTTACAGACATTACTTCAGAGTTGTCTCTTTAGGGGAAGTGAGAAAATGCGTTTCTTTGGATTTCTATAGGCCTCAACAGGGAAAAGGCTAAATACTGATATCACAAAGAGGATAAAGATAGAAGAGCCAAGTTGATAGGATACTTGTAGAGATTTTAGGGTGTCAGTGGTGACAATCTAATATATTCTTAGTGTACATTGTATCTCTTGAGTTATCGTCAAATACACCTTCTAAGTAGACCGATGGAGAAATTTACAATAGTGTGCTTGCAAGTATCTTCCAGGTACAGTAGCATAGCTTGTACTGACTTCACTGATGTAGATAACATAGGTGGATTTTACCATTTAAATATATATGTACATATTATATATATCTATATATATATACATATATATGTTTACATGTTACATCAGTGTTGTCTCTTAAGGAGGAACTGCCAAAATGCCTTCATTTAGATTCCTATATGCCTGAACAGGGAAAAGGCTAAATACTGATATCACAAGCAGGATAAAGATAGAAGAGCCAAGTTGATAGGATACTTGTAAAGAATTTAGGGAGTCAGTGCTGACAATGTAATATCTACTTAGTATCCATTGAATTTCTTGAGTCATCTTCATATACATTTACCATTTTGGTCAAGGGAGGAAGGGACAATTGTGTACTTGTAATTATGTTCCAGCTACTCTAGCATAGCTTGTACTGACTTCACGGTTGTAGATAAGGTATATGGATTTTTAGCCTTTACATACATTACTGCAGAATTGTCTCTTTAGGGGAAGTGACTAAATGCGTTTCTTTGGATTTCTACAGGCTTCCACAGGGAAAAGGCAAAATGCTGATTTCACAAGGAGGAAAAAGATCACAGAGTCAAATTTATAGGATACTTGTAGAGAATTTAAGGTGTCAGTCATGACAATATAATATCTTCTTAGTATACATTGTATCTCCTGAGTTATCTGCAAATACACCTTCCACGTAGGCCAATGGAGCAATTGGCAATGGTGTACTTGCAAGTAACTTCCAGGTACACTAGAATACCTTGTATTGTTATCTCGATAAAATATGAGGATTTTCTCCCTTTGCATACCTTACTTTAGTGTTGTCTGTTAAGGACGAACTGCCAAAATACCTTTATTTAGATTCCTACATGCCTCAACAGGGAAAAGCCTAAATACAGATATGAAAAGCAGGATAAAGATAGAAGATTCAAGGTGATATGAGACTTGCAGACAGCTTAGGGAGACAGTGTTGACAATGTAATATCTTCTTAGTATACATGGTATTTCCTGAGTTATCTTCGAATACACCTTCCATTTTGACCAAAGGAGCAATAGACGATGGTGTACTTGCAAGTGTCTTCCACCTACAATCGCATATTTTGTATTAACTTCACTGCTGTCGAAAAGATATGTGGATTTTTACCTTTTATATACATGATTTCAATATTGTCTCTTAAATAAGAACTGTTAAAATGCCTTTATTTAAATCACCATAGGCCTCAACAGGGAAATGGATACATACTGATATCACAAGCAGGATAAACATAGAAATCCAAGTTGATAGGATACTTGTAGAGAGTTTAGGGTGTCAGTGATGAAAATTTAATATCTTCTTAGTATAAATTGTATCTCTTCAGTTATCTTCAAATACACCCTCCAAGTAGGCCAGTGGAGAAATTGACAGTAGTGTACTTTCAAGTATCTTACCGGTACATTAGCATAGCTTGTAGTGACTTGACTGCTGTAGAAAATATATGTGAATTTATACCATTTATACATATATATATATACACATATATATATACATATATATATGTGTATATATATATATATATATATATATATATATTTACATATTACTTCAGAGTGTTGTCTGTTAAGGAGGGACTGCCAAAATGCCTTCATCTATATTCCTATATGCCTGAACAGGGAAAAGACTAAATAGTGATATCACAAACCGGATAAAGATAGAAGAGTCAAGTGGACAGGGCACTTGTAGAGAATTTAGGGAATCAGTGCTGACAACGTAATATCTGCTTAGTATCCAATGTATTTCTTGAGTCATCTTCATATACACCTACCATTTTGTTCAAGGGAGGAAGGGACAATTGTGTACTTGCAATTATGTTCCAGGTACTATAGCACAGCTTGTACTGACTTCTCTGTTGTAGATAAGTTATATGGGTTTTTAGCCTTTACATACATTACTTCAGAGTTGTCTCTTTAGGACGAGTGACAAAATGTGTTTCTTTGGATTTCTATAGGCCTCAACTGGGAAAAGGTTAATAGTGATATCACAAGCAGGAAAAAGATCGAAGAGTCAAATTGATAGGATACTTGTAGAGAGTTTAAGGTGTCAGTGATGACAATATAATATCTTCTTAGTATACATTGTATTTCTTGAGTTATCTCCATATATGCTTTCCTTGTTGGAAAATGGAGGAATGGACGATTGTGTACCAGGAAGTATCTTCCAGATACTCTAGCCTAGCTTGTACTGATTTCACTGATGTAGAAAACATATGTGTATTTTCACCCTTTTCATATATTGTTTCACAGTTATCTCTTTAGAGGAAGTGACAAACACCATTCCTTTGGATGGCTGTAGGCCTCCACTAGGAAAAGGCAAAAAAATTGTATCTCAAGCATGAAATGGTAGAAGAGTCAAGTTGATATGAAACTTGCAGACAGCTTAGGGAGAGTGTGTAGACAATGTAATATCTTCTTAGTATACATGGTATTTCCTGAGTTATCTTCAAATACACCTTCCATTTTGGCCAAAGGAGCAATAGACGATGGTGTACTTGCAAGTGTTTTCCAGCTACAATCGCATATCTTGTACTGACTTCACTGCTGTCGAAAAGATATGTGGATTTTTACCTTTTACATACATGACTTCAATGTTGTCTCTTAAATAGGAACTCTTAAAATGTCTTTATTTAGATCCCTATAGGACTCAACAGGGAAATGGCTAAATACTGATTTCACAAGCAGGAAAAAGATCAAGGAATCAAATTTATAGAGTACTTGTAGAGAGTTTAAGGTGTCAGTGATGACAATATAATATCTTCTTGTATACATTGCATCTCTTGAGTTATCTTCAAATACACCTTCGTAGTAGGCCAATGGAGCAATTGACAATGGTGTACTTGCAAGTATCTTCCAGGTTCACTAGAATACCTTGTATTGTTTTCACTGCTCTCCATAAAATATGTGGATTTTCACCCTTTATATACCTTACTTCAGTGTTGTCTCTTAAGGAGGAACTGCCAAAATGCCTTTATTTAGATTACTATGAGCCTCAACAGAGAAAAGGCTAAATACTGACATCAGAAGCAGGATAAAGATAGAAGAGTCAACTTGAGAAGACACTTATAGAGAGTTTAGGGTGGCAGGGCTGACAATGAAATATATTCTTATTATACATTGTATTTCTTGAGTTATCTCCATATACACTTTCCATGTTGGACAATGGAAGAATGGACAGTTGTGTACTAGCAAGTATCTTCCAGATACTCCAGCATAGCTTGTAATGATTTCACTGATGTGGAAAACATATGTGGATTTTCACCCTTTACATATATTATTTCACAGTTGTCTCTTTAGAAGAAGTGACAAACACCATTCCTTTGAATGGCTAGAGGCTTCAACTAGGAAAAGGCAAAATACTGATATCAGAAGAAGGAAAAAGAGAGAAGAGTCAATTTGATATGAGACTTGCAGACAGCTTAGGGAGACAGTGTTGACAATGTAATATCTTCTTAGTATACATGGTATTTCCTGAGTTATCTTCGAGTACACCTTCCATTTTGGCGAAGGAGCAATAGACGATGGTGTACTTGCAAGTGTCTTCCAGCTACAATCGCATATCTTGTATTGACTTCACTGCTGTTGAAAAGATATGTGGATTTTTTCCTTTTACATACATGATTTCAATCTTGTCTCTTAAATAGGAACTGTTAAAATACCTTTATTTAGATCCCTGTAGTCCTCAACAGGGAAAGGGATACATACTGATATCAGAAGCAGCATAAACATAGAAGAGTCAAGTTGATAGGATATTTGTAGAGAGTTTAAGGTATCAGTGGTGACAATATAATATCTTCTTAGTATAAATTGTATCTCTTGAGTTATCTTCAAATACACCTTCCAAGTAGGCCAATGGAGAAATTGACAGTAATGTACTTGCAAGTATCTTCCAGGTACATTAGCACAGCTTGTAGTGACCTCACTGCTGAAGATAATATATGTGGATTTTTACCCTTTATATACATATATATATATATATATATATATATATATATATATATATATACATATATACATATATATATATATATATATATATATATATATATATATATATATATATTTACATATTACTTCAGTGTTGTCTGTTAAGGAGGAACTGCCAAAATGCCTTCATTTAGATTCCTTTTTGCCTGAACAGGAAAAAGGCTAAATACTGATATCACAAGCAGGATAAAGATAGAAGAGTCAAGTTGACAAGACACTTGTAGAGGATTTAGGGAGGCAGTGCTGACAATGTAATATCTGCTTAGTATCCATTGTATTTCTTGAGTCATCTTCATATACACCTACCCTTTTGGTCAAGGGAGGAAGGGACAATTGTGTACTTGCAATTATGTTCCAGGTACTCTAGCAAGCTTGTACTGACATCTCTGTTGTAGATAAGTTATATGAATTTTTAGCCTTTACATACATTACTTCTGAGTTGTCTCTTAGGGAGAAGTGACAAAATGTGTTTCTTTGGATTTCTATAGGCCTCAACAGGGAAAATGCTAAATAATGATATCACAAGAAGGAAAAAGATCGAAGAGTCAAATTGACAGGATTCTTGTAGAGAGTTTAAGGTGTCAGTGATGACAACATAATATCTTCTTAGTATACATTGTATCTCTTGAGTTATCTTCACATACACCTTCCAAGTAGGGCAATGGAGCAATTGACAATAGTGTACTTGCAAGTATCTTCCAGGTCCACTAGATTACCTTGTATTGTTTTCACTGCTCTCCATAAAACATGTGGATTTTCACCCTTTACACACCTAAGCTCAGTGTTGTCTCTTAAGGAGCAACTGCCAAAATGCCTTTATTTAGATTACTATGAGCCTCAACAGGGAAATGGATAAATACTGACATCACAGGCAGGATAAAGATAGAAGAGTCTACTCGATAGGACACTTGTAGAGAGTTTAGGGTGTCAGGGCTGACAATGAAATATCTTCTTATTATACATTGTATTTCTTGAGATATCTCCATATACACTTTCCATGTTGGACAATGGAGGAAGGAACAATTGTGTCCTAGCAAGTATCTTCCAGATACTCAAGCATAGCTTGTACTGACTTCACTGCTGTAGAAAACATATGTGGATTTTCACCCTTTTCATATATTATTTCACAGTTGTCTCTTTAGAGGAAGTGATAAACACCATGCCTTTGGATGGCTATAGGCCTCAGCTAGGAAAAGGCAAAATACTGATATCAGAAGCAGGAAAAAGATAGAAGAGTCAAGTTGATATGAGACTTGCAGACAGCTTAGTTAGACAGTGTTGACAATGTAATATCTTCTTAGTATACATGGTATTTCCTGAGTTATCTTCAAATACACCTTCCATTTGGGAAAAAGGAGGAATACACGATGGTGTACTTGGAAGGGTCTTGCACCTACACTCGCATATCTTGTATTGACTTCACTGCTGTCAAAAAGATATGTGGATTTTTTCCTTTTCCATAGATAATTTCAATCTGGTCTCTTAAATAGGAACTGTTAAAATGCCTTTATTTAGATCCGCATAGACCTCAACAGAGAAATGACTATATACTGACATCACAAGCAGCATAAAGATAGAAGAGCCAAGTTGATAGGATACTTGTAGCGAGTTTAAGGTGTCAGTGGTGACAATATAATATCTTCTTAGTATACATTGTATCTCTTGAGTTATCTTCCAATACACCTTCGAAGTAGGCCAATGGAGCAATTGCCAATGGTGTACTTGCAAGTAACTTCCAGGTCCACTAGATTACTTTGTATTGTTTTCACTGCTCTCCATAAAATATGTGGATTTTCACCCTTTACATACCTTAGTTTAGTGTTGTCTCTTAAGGAGCAACTGCCTAAATGCTTTTATTTAGATTCCTATAGGCCTCAACAGGGAAAAGGCTAAATACTGACATCACAAGCAAGATAAAGATAGAAGAGTCAACATGATAGGACACTTGTAGGGAGTTTAGGGTGTCAGGGCTGACAAAGAAATATCTTCTTATTATACATTGTATTTTTTGAGTTATCTCCATATACACTTTCCATGTTGGACAATAGTGGAATGGACAATTGTGTACTAGCAAGAATCTTCCAGATACTCTAGCATAGCTTGTACTGACTTCACAGCTGTAGAAAACATATGTGGATTTTCACCCTTTACAGATATTATTTCACAGTTGTCTCTTTAGAGAAAGTGACAAACACCATTCCTTTGGATGGCTAGAGGCCTCAACTACGAAAAGGCAAAATACTGATATCAGAAGCAGGAAAAAGAGAGAAGACTCAAGTTGATATGAGACTTGCAGACAGTTTAGGGAGACAGTATTGCCAATGTAATATCTTCTTAGTATACTTTGTATTTCCTGAGTTATCTTCAAATACACCTTCCCTGTTGGCCAATGGAGCATAGGACGATGGTGTTCTTGCAAGTGTCTTCCAGCTACTCTCACATATATTATATTGACTTCACTGCTGTCGAAAAGATATGTGGATTTTCACCCTTTATATACCTTACTTCAGTGTTGTCTCTTAAGTAGGAACTGCCAAAATGCCTTTATTTGGATTCCTATAGGCCTCAACAGGGAAATGGCTAAATACTGACATCACAAGCAGGATAAAGATAGAAGAGTCTACTTTATAGGACACCTGTAGAGAGTTTAGGGTGTCAGGGCTGACAATGAAATATCTTCTTATTATACAATGTATTTCTTGTGTTATCGCCATATACATTTTCCATGTTGGACAATGGAGGAAGGGACAATTGTGTCCTAGCAAGTATCTTCCAGATACTCTAGCATAGCTTGCACTGACTTCACTGCTGTACAAAACATATGTGGATTTTCACCCTTTTCATATATTATTTCACAGTTGTCTCTTTAGAGGAAGTGGCAAACACCATTCCTTTGGATGCCTAGAGGCCTCAACTAGGAAAAGGCAAAATACTGATATCAGAAGCTGGAAAAAGAGAGAAGACTCACGTTGATATGAGACTTGCATACAGTTTAGAGAGACAGTATTGACAATGTAATATCTTCTTAGTATAATTTGTATTTCCTGAGTTATCTTCCAATAAACCTTCCATGTTGGCCAATGGAGCAATGGACGATGGTGTTCTTTCAAGTGTCTTCCAGCTACACTCACATATATTATATTAACTTCACTGCTTTCGAAAAGATATGTGGATTTTCACCCTTTATATACCTTACTTCAGTGTTGTCTGTTAAGGAGGAACTGCCAAAATGCCTTTCTTTAGATTCCTATAGGCCTCAACAGGAAAATGGCTAAATACTGACATCACAAGCAGGATAAAGATAGAAGAGTCACATTGATAGGATACTTGTAGAGAGTTTAAGGTTTCAGTGATGATGATAAAATATCTTCTTAGTATACATTGTATCTCTTGAGTTATCTTCAAATACACCTTCCAAGTAGGCCAATGAAGCAATTGACAATGGTGTACTTGCAAGTATCTTCCAGGTACAATAGAATACCTTGTATTGTTTTCACTGCTCTCAATAAAATATGTGGATTTTTACCCTTTACATACCTTACTTCACTATTGTCTCCTAAGGAGGAACTGCCAAAAGGCCTTTGTTTAGATACCTATAGGCCTCAAGAGGGAAAAGGCGAAATACTCATATCACAAGCAGGATAAAGATAGAAGAGCCAACTTGATAGGACACTTGGAGAGAGTTTAGGGTGTCAGGGCTGACAAGGTAATATCTTCTTATTAAACATTGTATTTCTTTAGTTATCTCCAAATACACCTTCCATATTGGACAATGGAGGAATGGACAATTGTGTACTAGCAAGTATCTTCCAGATACTCTAGCATATCTTCTACTGACTTCACTGTTGTAGAAAACATATGTGGATTTTCACCCTTTTCATATATTATTTCACAGTTGTCTCTTTAGTGGATGTGACAAATACCATTCCTTTGGATGGCTATAGGCCTCGATTAGGAAAAGGAAAAATATTGATATCAGAAGCAGGAAAAAGATAGAATAGTCAAGTTGATATGAGACTTGCAGACAGCTTAGGAAGACAGTGTTGACAATGTGATATCTTCTTAGTATACATGGTATTATCTGAGTTATCTTCATATACACCTTCCATTTTGGCCAAAGGAGCAATAGACGATGGTGTACTTGCAAGTGTCTTCCAGCTACAATCGCATATCTGGTATTGACTTCTCTGCTGTCGAAAAGATATGTGGAATTTTTCCTTTTACATACATGATTTCAATCTTGTCTCTTAAGTAGGAACTGTTAAAATACCTTTATTTAGATCCGTAGAGGCCTCAAAAGGGATATGGCTATATACTGATATCACAAGCAGGATAAAGATAGAAGAGTCAATTTGATAGGATACTTGTAGAGAGTTTAGGGTGTCAGTGGTGAGAATACAATATCTTCTTAGTATAAATTGTATTTCTTGAGTTATCTTGGAATACACCTTCCAAGTAGACCAATGGAGCAATTGACAATGCGGTACTTGCAAGTATCTTCCAGGTACATTAGCATAGCTTGTAGTGACTTCATTGCTGTAGATAATATATGTGGATTTTTACCCTTTATACATATATATATATATATATATATATATATATATATATAAGTTTACATATTACTTCAGTGTTTTCTCTTAAGAAGGAACTGCAAAAATGCATTCAATTAGATTCCTAATGCCTGAAGAAGGGAACGGATAAATACTGATATCACAAGCAGGAGATTAGGGTGTCAAGGATGACAATTTAATATATTCTTATTATACACTGTATTTCTTGAGTCATCTTCATATAAACTTACCATTTTGGTCAAGGGAGGAAGGGACAATATTGTACTTGCAATTTTGTTCCAGGTACTCTAGCACAGCTTATATTGACTTCACTGTTGTAGATAACATATATGGATTTTAACCTTTGCACACATTACTTCAGTGTTGTCGCATTAGGGGAAGTGACAAAATGTGTTTCTTTGGATTTCTATAGACCTCAACAGGGAAAAGGTTAATACTGATATCACACGCAGGAAAGAGATCGAGGAGTCAAATTCATAGGATACATGTAGAGAGTTTAAGGTGTCAGTGATGACAATATAATATCTTCTTAGTATACCTTCTATCTCTTGAGTTATCTTCAAATACACCTTCCAAGTAGGCATGTGGAGCAATTGCCAAAGGTGTACTTCCAAGTATGTTCCAGGTACACTAGAATACCTTGTATTAACTTCACTGCTGTCGAAAAGATATGTGGATCTTTTCCTTTTACATACATGATATCAATCTGCTCTCTTAAACAGGAATTGGTAAAATACCTTTATTTAGATCCGCATAGGCCTCAACAGGGAAATGACTATATTTTGATGTCACAAGCAGGATAAAGATAGAAGAGCCAAGTCGATAGGATATTTGTAGCGAGTTTAAGGTGTCATTGGTATCAATATAATATCTTCTTAGTATACATTTTATCTCTTAAGTCATCTTCACATACACCTTCCAAGTAGGCCAATGGAGCAATTTGCAATAAAGTACTTGCAAGTATCATCCAGGACCACTAGAATAAATTGTATTGTTTTCATTGCTCTCGATAAAATATGTGGATTTTCACCCTTTACATACCTTACTTCAGTGTTGTCCCTTAAGGAGGAGCTGCCAAAATGCCTATATTTAGATTCCTATAGGCCTCAACAAGGAAAAGGATAAATACCGGTATCACAAGCAGGATAAAGATAGAAGAGTTTACGTGATAGGGCACTTGTAGAGAGTTTAGGGTGTCAAGGCTGACAATGTAATATTTTCTTATTATACATTGTATTTCTTGAGTTATCTCCATGTGCACTTTCCATGTTGGACAATGGAGGAATGGACAATTGTGTACTAGCAAGTATCTTCCAGATATTCTAGCATAGCTTGTACTGACTTCACTGCTGTAGAAAACATATGTGGATTTTCACCCTTTACATATATTATTTCACAGTTGTCTCTTTAGAGGAAGTGACAAACACCATTCCTTTGGATGGCTATTGGCCTAAACTAGGAAAAGCCAAAGTACTGATATGAGAAGCAGGAAAAAGATAGAAGAGTCAAGGTGATATGAGACTTGCAAACAGCTTAGGGAGACAGTGTTGACAATGTAATATCTTCTTAGTATACGTTGTAACTCTTTAGTTATCTTCAAATACACCTTGCATTTTGGCCGAAGGAGCAATAGACGATGGTGTACTTGCAAGTGTCTTCCAGCTACAATCGCATATCTTTTATTGACTTCACTGCTGTGGAAAAGATATGTGGATCTTTTCCTTTTACATACATGATTTCAATCTGGTCTCTTAAATAGAACCTGGTAAAATACCTTTATTTAGATCTGCATAGGCCTCAAAAGGGAAATGACTATATACTGATGTCACAAGCAGGATATAGATAGAAGAGCCAAGTTGATAGGATATTTTTAGCGAGTATAAGGTTTCAGTGATGCCAATATGATATCTTCTTAGAATACATTGTATCTCTTGAGTTATCTTCAAATACACCTTCCAAGTAGGCCAATGGAGCAATTTCCAATGGTGTACTTGAAAGTATCTTCCAGGTACACTAGAATACCTTGTATTGTTTTCACTGCTCTCGATAAAATATGTGGATTTTCACTCTTTACATACCTTACTTCAATGTTGTCTCTTAAAGAGGAACTACCAAAATGCCTTTATTTAGATTCCTATAGGCCTAAGCAGGGAAAACGCTAAATACAAACATCACAAGCAGGATATAGATAGAAGAGTCAACTTGATAGGACACTTGTAGAGAGTTTAGGGTGACAGGGCTGACAATGAAATAACTTCTTATTTTACAATGTATTTCTTGAGTTATCTCCATATACACTTTCCATGTTGGACAATGGAGGAATGGACAATTGTGTACTAGCAAGTATCTTCTAGATACGCTAGCATAGCTTGTACTGATTTCACTGTTGGAGAAAACATATTTCGATTTTCATCCGTTACATATATTATTTCACAGTTGTCTCTTTAGAGGAAGCGACAAACACCATTCTTTGGATTTCTATAGGCCTCATCTAGGAAAAGGCAAAAAACAGATATCACAAGCAGGAAAAAGATAGAAGAGTCAAGTTGATATAAGACTTTCTGAAAGCTTAGGGAGACAGTGTTGAAAATGTAATATCTTCTTAGTATACGTTGTGTTTCCTGAGTTATCTTCAAATTCACCTTCCATGTTGGCCAATGGAGCAAAGGACGATGGTGTTCTTGCAAGTGTCTTCCAGCTACACTCGCATTTCTTATATTGACTTCACTGCTGTCGAAAAGATCTGTCGGTTTTTACCTTTTACATACTTGATTTCAATGTTGTCTCTTAAATAGGAACTCTTAAAATGCCTTTATTTAGATCCCCATAGTCCTCAACAGGGAAATGGCTACATACTGATATCACAAGCAGGATAAACATAGAAGAGTCAAGTTGATAGGATACTAGCAGAGACTTTAGGGTGTCAGTGGTGACAATTTAATATCTTCTAAGTATACATTGTACCTCTTGAGTTATCTTCAAATACACCCTCCTAGTAGGCCAATGGATAAATTGACAATAGTGTACTTCCAAGTATCTTCCATATACACTAGCATAGCTTGTACTGACTTCACTGCTGAAGATAATACATGTGAAATTTACTCTTTATATGTTTTTATGTATATATATGTATATATATAATATATATATATGTATATATATTTACATGTTAGTTCAGTATTGTCTCTTAAGGAGGAACTGCCAAAATGCCTTCATTTAGATTCCTAAACGCCTAAACAGAGAAAAGGCTAAATACTGATATCACAAGCAGAATAAATATAGAAGAATCAAGTTGCCAGGACACTTATAGAGAATTTAGGGAGTCAGTGCTGACAGTGTAGTATCTAATTAGTATCCAACCTATTTCTTGAGTCACCTTCATATACACCCACCATTTTGGTCAAGGGAGGAAGGGACAATTGTGTACTTGCAATTATGTTCCAGGGACTCTAGCATAGCCTGTACTGACTTCACTGTTGTAGATAAGTTATATGGATTTTTAGCCTTTGCATACATTACTTCAGAGGTGTCTCTTTAGGAGAAGTGACGAAATGTGTTTCTTTGGAAATCTACAGCCCTCAACAGGTGAAAGCCTAAACACTGATACCACAAGTAAGAAAAAGATTAAAGAGTCAAATTCATAGGATACTTGTAGAGAGTTCAAGGTGTCAGTGATGACAATAAAATATCTTCTTAGTATACATTGTATTTCCTGAGTTATCTTTAAATACACCTTCTATGTTGGCCAATGGAGAAATGGACGATCGTGTACTTGCAAGTGTCTTTCAGGTACCCTCTCATATGGAGGAATGGACAATTGTGTACCAGCAAGGGTCTTCCAGATAGTCAAGCATAGCTTGTATTGACTTCACTGCTGTCTAATAGATATGTGGATTTTTATCTTTTACATACATGACTTCAATGTTGACTCTGAAACAGGAACTGTTAAAATGCCTTTATTTACATCCCCATAGTCCTCATCAGGTAAATGCCGATATACTGATATCACAAGCAGGATAAACATAGAAGAGTCAAATTGATAGGATACTTCTAGAGAGTTTAGAGTGTCGGTGGTTACAATTTAATATCTTCTTAGTATACACTCTGTCTCTTGAGATGCCTTCAAATACCCCTTCCAAGTAGGCCAATGGAGCAATTGACAATGGTGTACTTGCAAGTATCTTCCAGGTACACTAGCATAGCTTGAAATGACTTCACTGCTTTAGATAATATATGTGAATTTCTACATTTATATATAAATATATATTTACATATTACTTCAGGGCTGTCTCTTAAGGAGGAACTGCCTCAATGACTTCATTTAGATTCCTATATGCCTAAACAGTTAAAAGGCTAAGTAGTGATATCACAAGCAGGATAAAGATAGAAGAGTCAAGTTGACACCACACTTGTAGAGAATTTAGGGAGTCAGTGCTGAAATGTAATGTCTACGTAGTATCAAATGTATTTCTTAAGTCATCTTCATATACACCTACCATTTTGGTCAAGGGAGGTAGGGACAATTGTGTACTTGCAATTATGTTCCAGGTACTCTAGCACAGCTTGTACTGACTTCACTGTTGTAGATAAGTTATATGGATTTTTAGCCTTTGCATACATTACTTCAGAGTTGTCTCTTTAGGAGAAGTGAGGAAATGTGTTTCTTTGGATTTCTGTACGCCTCAGCAGGGGAAAAGCTAAATACTGATACCACAACCAGGAAAAAGACCGAAGAGCCAAATTGATAGGATACTTGTAGAGAGATTAATGTGCCAGTGATGACAATAAAATACCTTCTTAGTATACATTGTATCTCTAGAAATATCTTCAAATACACATTCCATGTAGGCTAATGGAGCAATTGACAATGGTGTACTTGCAAGTATCTTGCAGCTACACTAGAATACCTTGTATTGTTTTCACTGCTCTCGATAAAATATGTGGATTTTCACCCTTTACATACCTTCCTTCAGTTTTGTCTCTTAAGGAGGAACTACCACAATGCCGTCATTTAGATTCCTATATGCCTAAACAGGGAAAAGGATAAATACTGATATCACAAGCAGGATAAATATAGAAGAGTCAACTTGATAGGACACTTGTAGAGAGTTTAGGGTGTCAAGGATGACAATGTAATATCTTCTTATTATACATTCAATTTCGTGAGTTATCTCCAAAGAAACCTTCAATGTTGGACGATGGAGGAATGGACAATTGTGTACCAGCAAGGGTCTTCCAGATAGTCAAGCATAGCTTATAATGACTTCACTGCTGTAGAAAAGACATGTGGATTTTTAACTTTTAGATATATGACTTCAATGTTGTCTCTTAAATAGGAACTGTTAAAATGCCTTTATTTAAATCCCCATAGGCCTCAACAGGGAAATGGCCATATACTGATATCACAAGCAGGATAAACATAGAAGAGTCAAGTTGATAGGATACTTGTGGAGAGTTTAGGGTGTCAGTGGTGACAATGTAATATCTTCTTAGTATAAATTGTATCTCTTGAGTTATCTTCAAATACACCTTCCAAGTAGGCGAACGGAGAAACTGACAGTAGTGTACTTGCAAGTATCTTCCAGGTACACTAGCATAGCTTGAACTGAATTCACTGATGTAGATAATACATGTGGATTTTTACCATATACATACATATATATATATATATATATATATATATATATATATATATATATATATTTGCATATTACTTCAGTATTGTCTCTTAAGGAGGAACTGCCAAAATGCCTTCATTTAGATTCCTATAGGCCTGAATAGGGAAAAGGCTATATACTGATATCACAAGCAGGACAAAGATAGAAGAGTCAAGTTGACAGGACACTTGTAGAGAATTTAGGGAGTCAGAGCTGACAATGTAAAGTCTACTTAGTATTCCATGTATTTCTTGAGTCATCTTCATATACACCTACAATTTTGGCCAAGGGAGGAAGGGACAATTGTGTACTTGCAATTATGTTCCAGGTACTCTAGCACAGCTTGAACTGACTTCACTGCTGCTGCTAAGTTATATGCATTTTTAGCCTTTGCATACATTACTTCAAAGTTGTCTCTTTAGGAGAAGGGACAAAATGTGTTTCTTTGGATTTCTATAGGCCTCAACAGTGGAAAGGCTAAAAGTGATATCACAAGCAGTAAAAAGATGAAAGAGTCAAATTGATTGGATACTTGCAGAGAATTTAAAGTTTCAGTGATGACAATAAAATATCTTCTCAGTATGCGTTGTATCTCTTGAGTTATCTTCAAGTACACCTTCCAAGTAGGCCAATGGAGCAATTGACAATGGGGTACTTGCAAGTATCTTCCAGGTACACTAGAATACCTTGTATAGTTTTCACTGCTCTCGATAAAATATGTGGATTTTCACCCTTTACATACCTTACTTCTGTGTTGTCTCTTAAGGAGGAACTGCCAAAATGCCTTTATTTAGATACCTATTAGCCCCAACAGGGAAAAGGTTAATGCAGACATCACAACCAGGATATAGATAGAAGATTCAACTTAATAGGACACTTGTAGAGAGTTTAGGGTGACAGGGCTCACAATGAAATATCTTCTTGTGATACATTGTATTTCTTGAGTTATCTCCATATACACTTTCCATGTTGGACAATGGAGGAATGGACAATTGTGTACTAGCAAGTATCTTCTAGATACTCTAGCATAGTTTGTACTGACTTCACTGCTGCAGAAAACATATGTCGATTTTCACCCATTACATATATTATTTCACAGTTGTCTCTTTAGAGGAAGTGACAAACACCATTCTTTGGATTTCTATAGTCCTCAACTAGGAAAAGGCAAAAAACAGATATCACAAGCAGAAAAAGATAGAAGAGTCAAGTTGATATGAGACTTGCAGACACCTTAGGGAGACAGTGTTGACAATGTAATATCTTCTTAGTATACATTGTATTTCCCGATCTATCTTCAAATACACCTTCCATGTTGGTCAATGGAGGAATGGACGATGGAGTTCTTGCAAGTGTCTTCCAGCTACACTCGCATTTCTTATATAGACTTCACTGCTGTCGAATAGATATGTGGATTTTTACCTTTTACATACATGTCTTCAATGTTGTCTCTTAAATAGGAACTGTTAAAATGCCTTAATTTAGATCCCCATAGTCCTCAACAGGGAAATGCCTACATAGTGTTATCACAAGCAGGATAAACATAGAAGAGTCAAGTTGATAGGATACTTGTAGAGAATTTAGGGTGTCAGTGGTGACAATGTAATATCATCTTAGAATAAATTGTATCTCTTGAGTTATCTTCAAATACACCTTCCAAGTAGGTCAGTGGAGAAAATGACAGTAGTGTACTAGCAAGTAACTTCCCTGTACACTAGCATAGCTTTTACTGACTTCATTGATGTAGATAATACATGTGGATTGTTGCCATATATATATTTACATATTACTTCAGTATTGTCTCTTAAAGAGGAACTGCGAAAATGCCTTCATTTAGATTCCTATACGCCAGAAGAGAGAAAAGGCTAAATACTGATATCACAATCAGGACAAAGATAGAAGAGTTAAGTTGCCAGGACACTTATAGAGAACTTAGGCAGTCAGTGCGGAGAATGTAATATCTACTTAGTATCCAATGTATTTCTTGAGTCATCTTCATATTCACCTACCATTTTGGTCAAGGGAGGACGGGACAATTGTTTACTGGCAATTATTTTCCAGGCACTCTACCATAGCTTGTACTGACTTCACTGTTGTAGATAAGTTATATGGATTTTTAGCCTTTGCATACATTACCTCAGATTTGTCTCTTTAAGAGAAGTGACGAAATGTGTTTCTTTGGATTTCTATAGGCCTCAGCAGGGGAAAGGCTAAATACTGATATCACAAGCAGGAAAAAGATCGAAGAGTCAAGTTGATAGGATACTTATAGAGAGTTTAATGTGTCAGTGATGACAAAAAAATATCTTCTTAGTATACAGTGTATTTCCTGAGTTATCTTTAATACATCACCCATGTTGGCCAATGGAGCAATGGACGATGGTATACTTGCAAATGTCTTCCAGATACACTCTCATATCTTGTTTTGACTTCACTGCTGTCTAATAGATATGTGGATTTTTTCCTTTTACATACATGACTTCAATGTTGACTCTGAAACAGGATCTGTTAAAATGCCTTTATTTAGATACCCATAGGACTCATCAGGTGAATGGCTATATACTGATATCACAAGCAGGATAACGATAGAAGAGTCAAGTGTACAGGAAACTTGTAGAGAATTTAGGGAGTCAGTGCGGACAAGGTAATATCTACTTAGTATCCAATGTGTTTCCTGATTCCTCTTCATATACACCTACCATTTTGGTAAAGGAAGGAAGGGACAATTGTGTACTTGCAATTATGTTCCAGGTACTCTAGCACAGCTTGTACTGACTTCACTGTTGTAGATATGTCATATGGATTTTTAGCCATTACATACATTACTTCACAGTTGTCTCTTTAGGACAAGTGACTAAATGTGTTTCTTGGGATTTCTATAGGCCTCAACAGGGGAAATGCTAAATACTGATATCTTAAGCAGGAAAAAGAGCGAAGCGTTAAATTGATAGGATACTTTTAGAGAGTTTAAGGTGTCCGTGATGGCAATGAAATATCTTCTTATTATACATTGTATCTGTTGAGTTATCTTCAAATACCCCTTCCATGTAGGCCAATGGAGCCAGTGACAATGGTGTACTTGCAAGTATCCTCCAGGTACACTAGAATACCTTGTATTCTTTTCACTCCTCTTGATCAAATATGTGGATTTTCACCCTTTACATACCTTACTTCAGTGTTGTGTCTTAAGGAGGAACTACAAAAATGCCTTTCTTTAGATTCCTATATGCCTCAAAAGGGAAAAGGATAAATACTGATATCACAAGCAGGATAAAGACAGAAGAGTCAACTTGATAGGACACATGTAGAGAGTTTAGGGTGTCAAGGCTCACAATGTAATATCTTCTTATTATACATTGTATTTCTAGAGTTATCTCCAAATACACCTTCCATGTTGGACAATGGAGGAATGGAAAATTGTGTACTAGCAAGTGTCTTCCATATACTCTAGCATAGCTTGTACTGACTTCACTGCTGTCGATAAGATATGTGGATTTTCAACCTTTACGTATATTACTTCACAGTTGTCTCTTTAGAGGAAGTGACAAACAGCATTTATTTGGATGGCTATAGGCCTCAATTAGGAAAAGGCAAAAAACTGATATCGCAAGCAGGAAAAAGATAGAAGAGTCAAGTTGATATGAGACTTGCAGACAGTTTAGGGAGTCAGTGCTGACAATGTAATATCTACTTAGTATCCAGTGTATTTCTTGAGTCATCTTCATATACACCTACCATTTTGGTCAAGGGAGGAAGGGACAATTGTGTACTAGCAAGTGTCTTCCAGATAGTCTAGCATAGCTTGTAGTGACTTCACTGCTGTCGATAAGTGTATTTTCACAATTTACATATATTACTTCACAGTTGTCTCTTTAGAGGAAGTGAGAAACCCCATTTATTTGGATGGCTATAGGCCTCAACTAGGAAAAGGCAAAAAACTGGTATCGCAAGCAGGAAAAAGATAGAAGAGTCAAGTTGATATGAGACTTGCAGACAGCTTAGGGAGACACTGTTGACAATGAAATATCTTCTTAGTATACATTGTATTTCCTGAGTTATCTTCAAGTACACCTTCCAAGTAGGCCAATGGAGAAATTGACACTAGTGTGCTTGGAAGTAACTTCCAGGTATACTAGCATAGCTTGTATTGACTTCATTACAGTAGATAACATATGTGGAGTTTAAACTTTTATATATATATATATATACATATATATATATTTACATATTACTTCAGTGTTGTCTCTTAAGGAGGAATGGCCAAAATTCCTTGATTTAGATTCGTATATGCTTGAACAGGGAAAAGGATAAATACTGATATCACAAGCACGATAAGGATAGAAGAGTCAGGTTGACAGGACACTAGTAGAGAATTTAGGGAGTCAGTGCTGACAATGTAATATCTACTTAGTATCCAATGTATTTCTTAAGTCATCTTCATATACACTTACCATTTTGGTCAAGGAAGGAAGGGATAATTGTGTACTTGCAATTATGTTCCAGGTACTCTAGCACAGCTTGTACTGACTTCACTGTTGTTGATAAGTTATATGGATTTTTAGCCTTTACATACATTACTTCAGAGTTGTCTCTTTAGGGGAAGTGACAAAATGTGTTTCTTTGGGTTTCTATAGGCCTCAACCAGGAAAAGGCAAAAAACTGATATCACAAGCAGGAAAAAGATCGAAGAGTCAAATTCAGAGGTTGCTACTAGAGAGTTTAAGGTGTCAGGGATGAAAATATAATATCTTCTTAGTATACACAGTATCTCTTGAGTTATCTTCAAATACAACTTCCAAGTAGGCCAATGGAGAAATTGACAGCAGTGTACTTGCAAGTATCTTCCAGGTACACTAGCATATCTTGTACTGACTTCACTGCTATAGATAATGTATGTGGATCTTTATCCTTTATATATATATGTGTTTATATATATATATATATATATATATATATATATATATATATACATATATATATATATATATATATATATATATATATATGTATGTATGTATGTACATATTACACCAGTGTTGTCTCTTAAGGAGGAAATGCCAAAATGCCTTCATTTAGACTCCTATATGCCTGAACAGGGAAAAGGATAAATACTGATATCACAAGCAGGATAAAGATAGAGAGTCAAGTTGACAGGCCACTTGTTTAGAATTTAGGGAGTCAGTGCTTTCAATGTAATATCTACTTAGTATCCAGTGTATTTCTTCAGTCATCTTCATATGCACTTACTATTTTTCTCAAGGGCGGAAGCGACAATTGTACACTTGCAATTAGGTTCCAGGTACTCTAGCACAGCTTGTACTGACTTCACTGTTGTAGATAAGTTATATGGATTTTTAGCCTTTACATACATTGCTTCAGAGTTGTCTCTTTAGGGGAAGTGACAAAATGTGTTTCTTTGGATTTCTATAGACCTCAACCAGGAAAAGGCAAAAAACTGATATCACAAGTAGGAAAAGATCGAAGAGTCAAATTGAGAGGTTACTTGTAGGGAGTTTAAGGTGTCAGGGATGAAAATATAATATCTTCCTAGTACACATTGCATCTCTTGAGTTATCTTGAAATACAACTTCCAAGTAGGTTAACGGAGCAATTGACAATGGTGTACTTGCAAGTACCGTCCAGGTACACTAGCATACCTCGTATTGTTGTCACTGCTCTCGATAAAATATGTGGATTTTCACCCTTTACATACCTTCCTTCAGTGTTGTCTCTTAAGGAGGAACTGCCAAAATGCCTTTATTTAGATTCGTATAAGCATCAAAAGGGAAAAGGCCAAATAGTGATATCACAAGCGGGATAAAGATAGAAGAGTCAACTTGATAGGAAACTTGTAGAGAGGTTAGGGTGTCAGGGCTGACAATGTAATATATTCTTAGTATACCTTGTATTTCCTGAGTTATCTTCAAAGACACCTTCCAAGTAGGCCAATGGAGAAATTGACAGTAGTGTACTTGCAAGCATGTTCCAGGTACACTAGCATAGCTTGTACTGACTTCACTGCTCTAGATAATATATGTGGATTTTTACCCTTATATGTATATATATATATATATATATATATATATATATATATATATATATATATGTAGATATAGAGAAATATTTACATATTACTTCAGTGTTGTCTCTTAAGGAGAAACTGCCAAAATGCCTTCATTTAGATTTCTATATGCCTGAAGAGGGAAAAGCCTAAATACTGATATCACAAGCAGGATAAAGATAGTAGAGTCAAGTTGACAGGACACTTGTAGAGAATTTAGGGAGTCAGTGCTGACAATGAAATATCTACTTAGTATCCAATGTATTTCTTAAGTCATCTTCATGTACACTTACCATTTTGGTCAAGGGAGGAAGGGAAAATTGTACACTTGGAATTATGTTCCACGTACCCAAGCACAGCTTGTACTGACTTCACTGTTGTAGACAATGTATATGGATTTTTAGCCTTTACACACATTACTTCAGAGTTGTCTCTTTAGGGGAAGTAACAAAATGCGTTTCTGTGGATTTCGATAGGCCTCTAAATGGAAAAGGCTAAATGCTGATATCACAAGCAGGATAAAGATAGAAGAGTCAAGTTGATATCAGACGTGCAGACCGCTTAGGGAGACAGTGTTGATAATGTAATATCTTCTTAGTATACATTGTATTTCCTACGTTATCTTCAAATACACCTTCCGTATTGCCCAATCGAAGAGTAGACGATGGTGTACTTGCAAGTGTCTTCCAGCTACACACGCATATCTTGTATTGACTTCACTGCTGTCGAAAAGATATGTGAATTTTTCCCTTTATCATACATGATTTCAGTGATGTCTCTGAAATAGGAACTGCTAAAATGCCTTTATTTATATCCCCATAGGCCTGAACAGGGAAAGGGCTACATATTGACATCACAAGCAGGATAAAGATAGAAGAGTCAAGTTGACAGGATATTTGTAGAGAGTGTAGGGTGTCAGTGGGGACAATTTAATATCTTCTTAGTATACATTGTATCTCTTGAGTTGTCATCAAACACACATTCCAAGTAGGTCAATGGAGAAATTGACAGTAGTGTACTTGCAAGTATTGTCAGGTACACTAGCATAGGTTGTACTGACTTCACTGCTGTGGGTAATGTATGTGGATTTTTCCATATATATATATATATATATATATATATATATATATATAAATGTAATATATATATATAATATATATATATATATATATATATATATTTACATATCACTTCAGTGCTGTCTCTTAAGGAACTACTGCCAAAATGCCATTATTCATATTCCTATATGCCTCAAAAGGGAAAAGACTAAATACTGATATCAGAAGCAGGATAAAGATAGGAGAGTCAACTTGATAGGACACTTGTAGAGAGTGTAGGGTGTCAGGGTTGACAATGTAATATCTTCTTAGTAGACATTGTATTTCCTGAGTTATCTTCAAATACACCTTCCAAGTAGTCCAGTGAAGAAACTGACAATGGTGTACTTGCAAGTATCTTCCAGGTACACTAGAATACCTTGTATTTTTGTCACTGCTCTCGATAAAATATGTGGATTTTCACCCTTTACATACCTTCCTTCAGTGTTGTCTCTTAAGGAGGAACTACAAAAATGCCTTTATTTAGATTCCTATATGCCTCAAAAGGGGAAAAGGCTAAATACTGATATCACAAGCAGGATAAAGTTAGAAGAGTCAACTTGATAGGACACTTGTAGAGAATTTAGGGTGTCAGGGCTGACAATGTAATATCTTCGTAGTATACGTTGTATTTCCTGAGTTATCTTCAAATACAACTTCCAAGTAGGCCAATGGAGAAATTGACAGCAGTGTACTTGCAAGTATCTTCCAGGTACACTAGCATATCTTGTATTGACTTCACTGCTATAGATAATGTATGTGGATCTTTACCCTTTATATATATATGTGTTTATATATATATATATATATATATATATATATATATATATATGTATGTATGTATGTATGTATGTATGTATGTACATATTACACCAGTGTTGTCTCTTAAGGAGGAAATGCCAAAATGCCTTCATTGAGACTCCTATATGCCTGAACAGGGAAAAGGATAAATACTGATATCACAAGCAGGATAAAGATAGAGAGTCAAGTTGACAGGCCACTTGTTTAGAATTTAGGGAGTCAGTGCTTTCAATGTAATATCTACTTAGTATCCAGTGTATTTCTTCAGTCATCTTCATATGCACTTACTATTTTTCTCAAGGGCGGAAGCGACAATTGTACACTTGCAATTAGGTTCCAGGTACTCTAGCACAGCTTGTACTGACTTCACTGTTGTAGATAAGTTATATGGATTTTTAGCCTTTACATACATTACTTCAGAGTTGTCTCTTAAGGGGAAGTGACAAAATGTGTTTCTTTGGATTTCTATAGAACTCAACCAGGAAAAGGCAAAAAACTGATATCACAAGTAGGAAAAAGATCGAAGAGCCAAATTGAGAGGTTACTTGTAGGGAGTTTAAGGTGTCAGGGATGAAAATATAATATCTTCCTAGTATACATTGCATCTCTTGAGTTATCTTGAAATACAACTTCCAAGTAGGTTAACGGAGCAATTGACAATGGTGTACTTGCAAGTACCGTCCAGGTACACTAGCATACCTCGTATTGTTGTCACTGCTCTCGATAAAATATGTGGATTTTCACCCTTTACACACCTTCCTTCAGTGTTGTCTCTTAAGGAGGAACTGCCAAAATGCCTTTATTTAGATTCCTATAAGCATCAAAAGGGAAAAGGCCAAATAGTGATATCACAAGCGGGATAAAGATAGAAGAGTCAACTTGATTGGAAACTTGTAGAGAGTTTAGGGTGTCAGGGCTGACAATGTAATATATTCTTAGTATACCTTGTATTTCCTGAGTTATCTTCAAAGACACCTTCCAAGTAGGCCAATGGAGAAATTGACAGTAGTGTACTTGCAAGCATGTTCCAGGTACACTAGCATAGCTTGTACTGACTTCACTGCTCTAGATAATATATGTGGATTTTTACCCTTATATGTATATATATATATATATATGTAGATATAAATATATATAGAGAAATATTTACATATTACTTCAGTGTTGTCTCTTAAGGAGAAACTGCCAAAATGCCTTCATTTAGATTTCTATATGCCTGAAGAGGGAAAAGCCTAAATACTGATATCACAAGCAGGATAAAGATAGTAGAGTCAAGTTGACAGGACACTTGTAGAGAATTTAGGGAGTCAGTGCTGACAATGAAATATCTACTTAGTATCCAATGTATTTCTTAAGTCATCTTCATGTACACTTACCATTTTGGTCAAGGGAGGAAGGGAAAATTGTACACTTGGAATTATGTTCCACGTACCCAAGCACAGCTTGCACTGACTTCACTGTTGTAGACAATGTATATGGATTTTTAGCCTTTACACACATTACTTCAGAGTTGTCTCTTTAGGGGAAGTAACAAAATGCGTTTCTGTGGATTTCGATAGGCCTCTAAATGGAAAAGGCTAAATGCTGATATCACAAGCAGGATAAAGATAGAAGAGTCAAGTTGATATCAGACTTGCAGACCGCTTAGGGAGACAGTGTTGATAATGTAATATCTTCTTAGTATACATTGTATTTCCTACGTTATCTTCAAATACACCTTCCGTATTGCCCAATCGAAGAGTAGACGATGGTGTACTTGCAAGTGTCTTCCAGCTACACACGCATATCTTGTATTGACTTCACTGCTGTCGAAAAGATATGTGAATTTTTCCCTTTATCATACATGATTTCAGTGATGTCTCTGAAATAGGAACTGCTAAAATGCCTTTATTTGTATCCCCATAGGCCTGAACAGGGAAAGGGCTACATATTGACATCACAAGCAGGATAAAGATAGAAGAGTCAAGTTGACAGGATATTTGTAGAGAGTGTAGGGTGTCAGTGGGGACAATTTAATATCTTCTTAGTATACATTGTATCTCTTGAGTTGTCATCAAACACACATTCCAAGTAGGTCAATGGAGAAATTGACAGTAGTGTACTTGCAAGTATTGTCAGGTACACTAGCATAGGTTGTACTGACTTCACTGCTGTGGGTAATGTATGTGGATTTTTCCATATATATATATATATATATATATATATATAAATGTAATATATATATATAATATATATATATATATATATATTTACATATCACTTCAGTGCTGTCTCTTAAGGAACTACTGCCAAAATGCCATTATTCATATTCCTATATGCCTCAAAAGGGAAAAGACTAAATACTGATATCAGAAGCAGGATAAAGATAGGAGAGTCAACTTGATAGGACACTTGTAGAGAGTGTAGGGTGTCAGGGTTGACAATGTAATATCTTCTTAGTAGACATTGTATTTCCTGAGTTATCTTCAAATACACCTCCAAGTAGTCCAGTGAAGAAACTGACAATGGTGTACTTGCAAGTATCTTCCAGGTACACTAGAATACCTTGTATTTTTGTCACTGCTCTCGATAAAATATGTGGATTTTCACCCTTTACATACCTTCCTTCAGTGTTGTCTCTTAAGGAGGAACTACAAAAATGCCTTTATTTAGATTCCTATATGCCTCAAAAGGGAAAAGGCTAAATACTGATATCACAAGCAGGATAAAGTTAGAAGAGTCAACTTGATAGGACACTTGTAGAGAATTTAGGGTGTCAGGGCTGACAATGTAATATCTTCGTAGTATACGTTGTATTTCCTGAGTTATCTTCAAATACAACTTCCAAGTAGGCCAATGGAGAAATTGACAGCAGTGTACTTGCAAGTATCTTCCAGGTACACTAGCATATCTTGTATTGACTTCACTGCTATAGATAATGTATGTGGATCTTTACCCTTTATATATATATATATATGTGTTTATATATATACATATATATATATATGTATGTATGTATGTATGTATGTACATATTACACCAGTGTTGTCTCTTAAGGAGGAAATGCCAAAATGCCTTCATTGAGACTCCTATATGCCTGAACAGGGAAAAGGATAAATACTGATATCACAAGCAGGATAAAGATAGAGAGTCAAGTTGACAGGCCACTTGTTTAGAATTTAGGGAGTCAGTGCTTTCAATGTAATATCTACTTAGTATCCAGTGTATTTCTTCAGTCATCTTCATATGCACTTACTATTTTTCTCAAGGGCGGAAGCGACAATTGTACACTTGCAATTAGGTTCCAGGTACTCTAGCACAGCTTGTACTGACTTCACTGTTGTAGATAAGTTATATGGATTTTTAGCCTTTACATACATTACTTCAGAGTTGTCTCTTTAGGGGAAGTGACAAAATGTGTTTCTTTGGATTTCTATAGACCTCAACCAGGAAAAGGCAAAAAACTGTTATCACAAGTAGGAAAAAGATCGAAGAGTCAAATTGAGAGGTTACTTGTAGGGAGTTTAAGGTGTCAGGGATGAAAATATAATATCTTCCTAGTATACATTGCATCTCTTGAGTTATCTTGAAATACATCTTCCAAGTAGGTTAACGGAGCAATTGACAATGGTGTACTTGCAAGTACCGTCCAGGTACACTAGCATACCTCGTATTGTTGTCACTGCTCTCGATAAAATATGTGGATTTTCACCCTTTACATACCTTCCTTCAGTGTTGTCTCTTAAGGAGGAACCTGCCAAAATGCCTTTATTTAGATTCCTATAAGCATCAAAAGGGAAAAGGCCAAATAGTGATATCACAAGCGGGATAAAGATAGAAGAGTCAACTTGATAAGAAACTTGTAGAGAGTTTAGGGTGTCAGGGCTGACAATGTAATATAATCTTAGTATACCTTGAATTTCCTGAGTTATCTTCAAAGACACCTTCCAAGTCGGCCAATGGAGAAATTGACAGTAGTGTACTGGCAAGCATGTTCTAGGTACACTAGCATAGCTTGTACTGACTTCACTGCTCTAGATAATATATGTGGATTTTTACCCTTATATGTATATATATATATATATATATATATATGTAGATATAAATATATATAGAGAAATATTTACATATTACTTCAGTGTTGTCTCTTAAGGAGAAACTGCCAAAATGCCTTCATTTATATTTCTATATGCCTGAAGAGGGAAAAGCCTAAATACTGATATCACAAGCAGGATAAAGATAGTAGAGTCAAGTTGACAGGACACTTGTAGAGAATTTAGGGAGTCAGTGCTGACAATGAAATATCTACTTAGTATCCAATGTATTTCTTAAGTCATCTTCATGTACACTTACCATTTTGGTCAAGGGAGGAAGGGAAAATTGTACACTTGGAATTATGTTCCACGTACCCAAGCACAGCTTGTACTGACTTCACTGTTGTAGACAATGTATATGGATTTTTAGCCTTTACACACATTACTTCAGACTTGTCTCTTTAGGGGAAGTAACAAAATGCGTTTCTGTGGATTTCGATAGGCCTCTAAATGGAAAAGGCTAAATACTGATATCACAAGCAGGATAAAGATAGAAGAGTCAAATTGATATCAGACTTGCAGACCGCTTAGGGAGACAGTGTTGATAATGTAATATCTTCTTAGTATACATTGTATTTCCTACGTTATCTTCAAATACACCTTCCGTATTGCCCAATCGAAGAGTAGACGATGGTGTACTTGCAAGTGTCTTCCAGCTACACACGCATATCTTGTATTGACTTCACTGCTGTCGAAAAGATATGTGAATTTTTCCCTTTATCATACATGATTTCAGTGATGTCTCTGAAATAGGAACTGCTAAAATGCCTTTATTTATATCCCCATAGGCCTGAACACAGAAAGGGCTACATATTGACATCACAAGTAGGATAAAGATAGAAGAGTCAAGTTGACAGGATATTTGTAGAGAGTGTAGGGTGTCAGTGGGGACAACTTAATATCTTCTTAGTATACATTGTATCTCTTGAGTTGTCATCAAACACACATTCCAAGTAGGTCAATGGAGAAATTGACAGTAGTGTACTTGCAAGTATTGTCAGGTACACTAGCATAGGTTGTACTGACTTCACTGCTGTGGGTAATGTATGTGGATTTTTCCATATATATAATATATATATATATATATATATATATATATATATATATATATTTACATATCACTTCAGTGCTGTCTCTTAAGGAACTACTGCCAAAACGCCATTATTCATATTCCTATATGCCTCAAAAGGGAAAAGACTAAATACTGATATCAGAAGCAGGATAAAGATAGGAGAGTCAACTTGATAGGACACTTGTAGAGAGTGTAGGGTGTCAGGGTTGACAATGTAATATCTTCTTAGTATACATTGTATTTCCTGAGTTATCTTCAAATACACCTTCCAAGTAGGCCAGTGGAGAAATTGACAATGGTGTACTTGCAAGTATCTTCCAGGTACACTAGAATACCTTGTATTTTTGTCACTGCTCTCGATAAAATATGTGGATTTTCACCCTTTACATACCTTCCTTCAGTGTTGTCTCTTAAGGAGGAACTACAAAAATGCCTTTATTTAGATTCCTATATGCCTCAAAAGGGAAAAGGCTAAATACTGATATCACAAGCAGGATAAAGTTAGAAGAGTCAACTTGATAGGACACTTGTAAAGAAATTAGGGTGTCAGGGCTGACAATGTAATATCTTCGTAGTATACGTTGTATTTCCTGAGTTATCTTTAAATACACCTTCCAAGTAGGCCAGTGGAGAAATTTACACTAGTGTACTTGCAAGTATCTTCCAGGAACACTAGCATAGCTTGTACTGACTTCACTGCTGTAGATAATATATGTTGATTTTTACCCTTTATATATATATTATATATAAATATATACATATATATATATATATATATATTTACTTATAACTTAAGTGTTGTCTCTTAAGGAGCAACTGCCAAAATGCCTTCATTTAGATTCCTATATGCCTGAAGAGGGAAAAGTCTAAATACTGACATCAGAATCAGGATAAAGATAGAAGAGTGAAGTTGACAGGACACTTTTAGAGAATTTAGGGAGTCACTGTTGAGAATGTAGTATCGAATTAAGATCCAATGTATTTCTTGAGTCATCTTCATATACACCTACCATTTTGGTCAAGGGAGGAAGGGACAATTGTGTTCTAGCAAGTGTCTTCCAGATAGTCTAGCATAGCTTGTATTGCCTTCACTGCTGTAGAAAAGATATGTGGATTTTTAACTTTTAGATACATGACTTCAATGTTCTCTCTTAAACAGGAACTGTTAAAATTCCTTTATTTAGATCCCCATAGGCCTCAACAGGGAAATGGCTACATACTGATATCACAAGCAGGATAAACATAGAAGAGTCAAGTTGATAGGATACTTGTAGAGAAGTTAGGGTGTCAGTGGTGACAATGTAATATCTTCTTAGTATAAATTGTATCTCTTTAGTTATCTTCACATACACCTTTCAAGTAGGCCAATGGAGAAATTGACAGTAGTGTAATTGCAAGTATCTTCCAGGTACACTAGCATAGCTTGTACTGACTTAACTGCTCTGGATAACACATGTGGATTTTTGCCGATATATATATATATATATATATATATATATATATATATGTATATTTACATGTTACTTCAGTGTTGTCTCTTAAGGAGGAACTGCCAAAATGCCTTCATTTATATTCCTATATGCCTGAACAAGGAAAAGGCTAAATACTGATATCACAAGCAGGATAAAGATAGAAGATTCAAGCTGACAGGACACTTGTAGACAATTTAGGGAGTCAATGTTGACAATGTAATATCTGCTTAGGATTCAATGTATTTCTTGAGTCATCTTCATATACACCTACCATTTTGGTCAAGGGAGGAAGGGACAATTGTGTACTTGCAGTTATGTTCCAGGTACTCTAGCACAGCTTGTACTGACTTCGCTGTTGTATATAAGTTATATGGATTTTTAGCCTTTACATACGGTACTTCAGAGTTGTCTCTTTCGGAGAAGTGATAAAATGTGTGTCTTTGGATTTCTATAGGCCTCAACAGGGAATAGGTTAAATACGGATATCACAAGCAGGAAAAAGATGAAAGAGTCAAATTGATAGGATACTTGTAGAGAGTTTAAGGTGTCAGTGATGACAATACAATATCTTCTTAGTATACATTGTATCTCTTCAGTTATCTTCAAATAAACCTTCGAAGTAGGCCAATGGAGCAATTGACAATGGTGTACTTGCAAGTATCTTCCAGGTACACTAGAATACCTTGTATTGTTTTCACTGCTCTCGATAAAATATGTGGATTTTTACCCTTTATATATATATATATATATATATATATATATATATATATATATATATATATATATATATATATATATATATGTGTGTGTGTGTGTGTGTGTGTGTGTGTGTGTGTGTGTGTTTGTGTGTGTGTTTCTGTATATGTATATATATATATATATATATATATTTACATATTACTTCAGTCTTGTCTCTTAATGAGGAACTGCCAAAATGCCTTCATTTAGATTCCTATATGCCTGAAGAGGGAAAAGGCTAAATACTGATATCATAAGCAGGATAAAGATAGAAGAGTCAACTTGATACGACAAATGTAAAGAGTGTAGGGTATCAAGGATCACAGTGTAATAATTTCTTATTATACATTGTATTTCTTGAATTATCTCCAAATACAACTTCCATGTTGGACAATGGAGGAATGGACAATTGTGTACCAGCAAGTGTCTTCCAGATACTCTACCATAGCTTGTACAGAATTCACTGCTGAAGAAAACATATGGGGATTTTCACCCTTTACAGATATTATTTCACAGTTGTTTCTTTAGAGGAAGTGAAAAACACCATTCCTTTGGATGGCTATAGGCCTCAACTAGGAAAAGGCAAAAAACTGATATCACAAGCAGGAAAATGATAGAAGAGTCAAGTTGATATGAGACTTGCAGACAGCTTAGGTAGACAGTGCTGACATTGTAATATCTTCTTAAAATACATTGTATTTCCTGAGTTATCTTCAAATACACCTTGAAAGTAGGCCAATGGAGAAATTGACACACAAACATATATATATATATATATATATATATGTATATATATGTATATATTTACATATTACGTAAGTGTTGTCTCTTAAGGAGGAACTGCCAAAATGCCTTCATTTAGATTCCTATATTCCTGAAAAGGGAAAAGGGTTAATACTGATATCACAAGCATTATAAAGATGGAAGGGTCAAGTTGACAGGACACTTTAAGAGAATTTAGGGAGTCAGTGCTGACAATGTATTATCTACTTAGCATCCAATGTATTTCTTGAGTCATCTTCATATACACCTACCATTTTGGTCAAGGGAGGAAGGGACAATTGTGTACTAGCAAGTGTCTTCCAGATAGGCTAACATAGCTTGTATTGGCTTCACTACTGTAGAAAAGATATGTGGATTTGTACCTTTTAGATACATGACTTCAATATTGTCTCTTAAATAGGAACTGTCAAAATGCCTTTATTTAGGTCCCCATAGGCCTCAACAGGGAAATGGCTACATACTGATATGACAAGCAGGATAAACATAGAAGAGTCAAGTTGATAGGATACTTGTAGAGAGTTTACGGTGTCAGTGGTGACAATGTAATATCTTCTTAGTATAAATTTTATCTCTTGAGTTATCTTCAAATACATTTTCCAAGTAGGCCAATGGAGATATTGACAGTAGTGTACTTGCAAGTATCTTCCAGGTACACTAGCATAGCTTGTACTAACTTCACTGCTGTAGGTAACATATGTGAATCTTTACCCTTTATATATATATATATATATATACATATATATATATGTATATATATATATGTATATATATATATGTATATATATATATGTATATATATATTTACATATTACTTATGTGTTGTCTCTTAAGGAGGAACTGCCAAAATGCCTTCATTTACATTCCTATAGGCCTGAACAGGGAAAAGGGTAAATACTGATATCACAAGCAGGATAAAAATAGAAGAGTAAAGTTGACAGGACTCTTGTAGAGAAGTTAGGGAGTCAGTGCTAACAATGTAATATCTACTTAGCATCCAATGTATTTCTTGAGTCATCTTCATATACACCTACCATTTTGGTCAAGGGAGGAAGGAAAAATTGTGTACTTCCAATTATGTTCCAGGTACTCTAGCACAGCTTGTATTGACTTCACTATTGTAGATAAGTTGTATGGATTTTAATCCTTTACATACATTACTTCAGACTTCTCTCTTTAGGGGAAGTGACAAATTGTGTTTCTTTGGATTTCTATAGGCCTCTATAGGGAAAAGGCTAAATACTGATATCACATGCAGGAAAAAGATCGAAGAGTCAAATTGATAGGATAATTGTAGAGAGTTTAAGGTGTCAGTGATGACAATATAATATCTTCTTAGTATACATTGTATCCCTTGAGTTATCTTCAAATAAAACTTCCCAGTAGGCCAATTGAGCAATTGACAATGGTGTACTTGCAAGTATCTTCCAGGTATACTAGAATTACTTGTATTATTTTCACTGCTCTCCATAAAATATGTGGATTTTCTCCCTTTACATACCTTACTTCAGTGTTGTCTCTTAAGGAGGAATTGCATGCCTTCATTTAGATTTCTATATGCCTGAAGAGAGGAAAGGCTAAATACGGATATCACAAGCAGGATAAAGATAGAAGAGTCAAGTTGAAAGGACACTTGTAGAAAATTTAGGGAGTCAGTGCTGAGAATGTAACATCTACTTAGTATCCATTGTATTTCTTGAGTCATCTTCATATACACTTACCATTTTGGTCAAGGGAGGAAGGGACAATTGTGCACTTGCAATTATGTTGCAGATACTCTAGCACAGCTCGTATTGACTTCACTGTTGTAGATAAGTTATATGGATTTTTTGCCTTTGCATACATTACTTCAGAGTTTTCTCTTTAGGGGAAGTAACAAAATGTGTTTCTTCGGATTTCTATAGGCATCAACAGGGAAAAGGCTAAATACTGATATCACAAGCAGGAATAAGATCGAAGAGTCAAATTGATAGTATACTTGTAGAGAGTTTAAGGATTCGGTGATGACAATTTAATATCTACTTAGCATACATTGTATCTCTTGTGCTATCTTCAAAGACACCTTCCAAGTAGGCCAATGGAGCAATTGACAATGGTGTACTTGCAGGGATATTTCAGGTACGCTGGAATATCTTGTAAGGTTTTCACTGCTCTCCATAAAATATGTGGATTTTCACCCTTTACGTACCTTCTTTCAGTGTTGACTCTTAAGGAGGAACTGCCAAAATGCATTTATTTAGATTCCTATATGCCTCAACAGTGAAAAGGCTAAATACTGATATCACCAGCAGGATAAAGATAGAACAGTCAACATGATAGGACACTTTTTGAGAGTTTAGGTTGTCAAGGTTGACAACATAATATCTTCTTATTATACATTGTATTTCTTTAGTTATCTGCAAATACACCTTACATGTTGGACAATGGAGGAATGGCCAATTGTGTACTAGCAAGTATCTTCCAGATACTCTTGCGTAGCTTGTTCTGACTTCACTGCAGTGGAAAAGATATGTGGATTTTCACCCTTTACATATATTATTTCACAGATGTCTTTTTAGAGGAAGTGACAAACACCATTCCTTTCGATGGCTGAAGTGCTCAACTAGGAGAAGGCAAAAAACTGATATCACAAGCAGGAAAAAGATAAAAGAGTCAAGTTGATATGTGACTTGCACACAGCTTAGGGAGACAGTGCTGACAATGTAATATCTTCTTAGTATACATTGTATTTCCTAAGTTACCTTCAAATACACCTTCCATGTGGGCCAATGGAGCAATGGACGATAGTGTACTTGCAAGTGTCTTCCAGCTACACTCGCATATCTTGTGTTGACTTCACTGCTGTCGAAAAGATATGGGGATTTTTACCTTTTACATACATGACTTCAATGTTGTCTCTTAAATAGGAACTGTTAAAAAGCCTTTATTTTGATCCCCATAGGCCTCAACAGGGAAATGGCTACATACCGATATCAGAAGCAGGATATACAGAGAAGAGCGAAGTTGATAGGATACTTGTGGAGAGTTTAGGGTGTTAGTGGTGACAAGGTAATATCTTCTTGGTATACATTGTATCTTTTGAGTTATCTTCAAATACACCTTCCAAGTAGGCCAATGGAGAAATTGACAGTAGTGTACCTGCAAGTATCTTCCAGGTACACTAGCATACCTTGTACTGACTTAACTGTTGTAGATAATATACGTGGATTTTTACCCTTTACATATATATATATATATATATATATATATATATATATATATATATATATATATATAGATATATAGATATATATATAGATATATAGATATATAGATATATAGATATATAGATATATATACATATTTACCTATTACTTCAGTGTAGTCTCTTAAGGAGGAACTGTCAAAATGCCTTTATTTAGATACCTAAATGCCTCAACAGGGAAAAGGCTAAAAACTGACATCACAAGAATGATAAAGATAGAAGAGTCAACTTGATAGGACACTTGTAGAGAGTTTAGGGTGTCAGGGCTGACAATGTAATATCTTCTTAGAATACATTGTATTTCCTCAGTTATCTTCTAATACACCTTCCATGTAGGCCAATTGAGAAATTGACAGTAGTGTACTTGCAAGTATCTTCCAGGTACACTAGCATAGCTTGTAGTGACTTCACTGCTGTAGAAAATATATGAGGATTTTCACCCATTACATATATTATTTCACATTTGTCTCTTTAGAGGAAGTGACAAACACCATTCCTTTGAATGGCTATAGGCCTCAACTAGGAAAAGGCAAAATACTGATATCACAAGCAGGAAAAAGTTAGAAGAGTGAAGTTGATATGAGACTTGCTGACAGCTTAGGGAGACAGTGATGACAATGTAATATCTTCTTAGTATACATTGTAATTCCTGCGTTATCTTCAAATGCACCTTCCTTGTTAGCCAATGGAGCAATAGACGATAGTTTTTTTGGCAGTGTCTTCCAGCTGCACACGCATATCTTGCATACACTTCACTGCTGTCGAACAGATATGTGGATTTTTACTTATACATACATGATTTCTATGTTGTCTCTTAAATGGGAACTGTTAAAATGCATTTATTTATGTCCCCATAGGCCTCAACAGGGAAATGGCTACATAGTGATATCACAAGCAGGATAAAGATAGAAGAGTCAAGTTGATAGGATACTTGTAGAGAGTTTAGGGTGTTAGTGGTGACAATTTAATATCTTCTTAGTATGCATTGTATCTCTTGAGTTATCTTCAAATAAACCTTCCAAGTAGGCCAATGGAGAAATTGACAGTAGTGTACTTGCAATTATCTTCCAGGTATACTAGCATAGGTTGTACTGGCTTCACTGCTGTAGATAATACATGTGGATTTTTATATATATATATAAATATTATATTTATATATATATATATATATATTATATATATAATGTATATATATATATATATATACATATATATATATATATATTTACATATTACTTAAGTGTTGTCTCTTAAGGAGGAACGGCCAAAATGCCTTCATTTAAATTCCCCTACGACTGAACAGGAAAAAGGCTAAATACTAATATCACAAGCATGATAAAGATAGCAGAGTCTAGTTGACTGGACACTTATAGAGAATTTATGGAGTCAGTGCTGACAACGTAATATCTACTTAGTATCCAATGTATTTCTTGAGTCATCTTCATATACACTTACCATTTTGGTCAAGTGAGGAAGGGACAATTGAGTACTTGCAATTATGTTCCAGGTACTCTAGCGCAGCTTGTACTGACTTCCTTGTCGTAGATAAGTTATATGGATTTTTAGCCTTTATATACATTACTTCAGAGTTGTCTCTTTAGGGGAAGTGACAAAATGTGTTTCTTTGGATTTCTATAGGCCTCAACAGGGAAAACGCTAAATATTGATATCACAAGTAGGAAAAAGATCGAAGAGTCAAATTGATAAGGCACTTGTAGAGAGTTTAAGTTGTCAGTGATGAAAATATAATATTTTCTTAGTATACATTATATCTCTTGAGTTATCGTCAAATACACCTTCCAAGTAGGCCAAAGGAGCAATTGACAATGGTGTACTTGCATGTATCTTCCAGGTACACTAGAATAATTTCCATTGTTTTCACTGCTCTTGATAAAATATGTGGATTTTCACCCTTTACATACCTTCCTTCAGTGTTGTCTCTTAAGGAGGAACTGCCAAAAGCCTTTATTTAGGTTTCTATATGCCTCAATAGGGAAAAGGCTAAATAATGATATCACAAGCAGTATAGAGATAGAAGAGTCAACTTGGTAGGACACTTGTAGAGAGTTTAGGGTGTCAGGGCTGACAATGTAATATCTTCTTATTATACATTGTATTTCTTGAGTTATCTCCAAATACACCTTCCATTTTGGCCAAAGGAGGAAGGGAAAATTGTGTACTAGCAAGTATCTTCCAGATACCCTAACATAGCTTGTACTGACTTCACTGCTGTAGAAAAGATAGTTGGGTTATCACCCTTTACATGTTTTATATCCCGGTTGTCTCTTTAGAGGAACTGAAAAACACCATTCCTTTGGATGGCTATACCCCTCAACTAGGAAAAGGCAAAATACTGGTATCAAAAGCAGGAAAAAGATAGAAGAGTCAATTTGATATGAGACTTGCAGACAGCTTAGGGAGACAGTGTTGACAATGTAATATCTTCTTAGTATACATTGTATTTCCTGAGTAATCTTCAAATACACCTTCCATGTTGGCCAATGCAGCAATGGACGATGGTGTACTTGCAAGTGCCTTCCAGTTACACTCGCTTATCTTGTATTGATTTCAGTGCTGTCGAAAAGATATGTGGATGTTTACCTTTTACATACATGATATCAATGCTGTCTCTTAAACAGGAAGTGTTAAAATGTCTTTATTTAGATCCCCATAGGCCTCAACAGGGAAATGGCTACATAATGATATCATAAGCAGGATATAGAAAGAAGAGTCAAGTTGATAGGATACTTGTAGAGAGTTTAGGGTGTCAGTGGCGACAATTTAATATCTTCTTAGTATACATTGTATCTCTTGAGTTATCTTGAAATACACCTTCCAAGTAGGCCAATGGAGAAATTGACAATGGTGTTCTTGCAATTATGTTCCAGCTACTCTAGCACAACTTGTACTGACTTCACTGTTGAAGATAATGTATATGGATTTTTAGCGTTTACATACATTGCTTCAGAATTGTCTCTGTAGGGGAAGTGACAAAATGTGTTTCTTTGGATTTCTATAGGCCTCAACAGGGAAAAGGCTAAATACTGATATCACAAGCAGGAAAAAGATCGAAGAGTCAAATTGATAAGGTACTTGTAGAGAGTTTAAGTTTCAGTGATGAAAATATAATATTTTCTTAGTATACGTTATATCTCTTGAATTATCTTCAAATACACCTTCCAAGTAGGCCAAAGGAGCAGTTGACAATGGTGTACTTGCATGTATCTTCCAGGTACACTAGAATACTTTCTATTGTTTTCACTGCTCTTGATAAAATATGTGGATTTTCGCCCTTTACATACCTTGCTTCAGTGTTTTCTCTTAAGAAGTAAATGACAAAATGCCTTTATTTAGATTCCTATATGACTCAAAAGGGAAAAGGGAAAATACTGACATCACAAGCAGGAAAAAGATCGAAGAGTCAACTTGATAGGACACTTGTAGAGAGTTTAGGGTGTCAGGGCTGACATTGTAATATCTTCTTAGTATACATTGTATTTCCTGAATTATCTTCAAATACACCTTCCACGTTTGCCAATGCAGCAATGGACAATGATGTACTTGCAAGTGTCTTCCAGCTACACTCGCATATCTTGTATTGACTTCACTGTTATCGAAAAGATATGTGAATTTTTACCTTTTACATACATGACTTCAATGTGGTGTCTTAAATAGGAACTGTTAAAATGCCTTTATTTAGATCCCCTTAAGCCTCAACAGGGAAATGGCTACATACCAATATCAAAAGCAGCATAAACATAGAAGAGTCAAGTTGACAGGATACTTGTGGAGAGTTTAGGGTGACAGTGGTGAAAATATAATATCTTCTCAGCATACATTGTATCTCTTGAGTTATCTTCAAATATACCTTCCAAGTAGGCCAAGGGAGAAATTGACAGTAATGAACTTGCAAGGATATTCCAGGTACACTAGCATAGCTTGTACTGACTTCACTGCTGTAGATAATATATGTTGATTTTTGCCTTCTATATGTATATATATTATATATATATAATATATATTTATATATATTATATATATATATATATATATTTACATATTATTTCAGTGTTGTCTCTTAAGGAGGAACTGCCAAAATGCCTTCATTTAGATTGCTATATGCCTGAACAGGGAAAAGGCTAAATACTGATATCACAGGCAGGATAAACAGAGAAGAGTCAAGTTGACAGGACACTTGTAGAGAATTTAGGGAGTCAGTGCTGACAATGTAATATCTACTTAGTATGCAATGTATTTCTTGAGTCATCTTCATATACACTTACCATTTTGGTCAAGGGAGAAAGGGACAATTGTGTACTTGCAATTATGTTGCAGGTACTCTAGCACAGCTTGTACTGTCTTCACCGTTGTAGAAAAGTTATATGGATTTTTAGCCTTTACATACATTACTTCAGAGTTGTCTCGTTAGTGAAAGTGACAAAATGCATTTCTTTAGATTTCTATAGGCCTAAAGAGGGAAAAGGCTAAATACCGATATCACAAGCAGGAAAAACATCGAAGAGACAAATTGATATTGTATTGTTGTATCCTTGTATTGTTGTCACTGCTCTCGATAAAATATGTGGATTTTCATCCTTTACATACCTTCCTTCAGAGGAACTGCCAAAATGCCTTTATTTAGGTTCCTGTATGCCTCAATAGGGAAAAGGCTAAATACTGATGTCACAAGCAGTATAAAGATAGAAGAGTCAACTTGGTAGCACACTTGTAGAGAGTTTAGGGTGTCGGGGCTGACAATGTAATATCTTCTTTGTATACATTGTATTTCCTGAGTTATCTTCCAATACATCTTCCAAGTCGGCAAATGGAGAAATTGACATTAGTGTACCTGCAAGTATCTTCCAGGTACACTGGCAAAGCTTGTACTGACTTCATTGCTGTAGATAATATAGGTAAATCTTTACCCTTTATATATATATGTACATATTAATTCCGTGTTGTCTCTTAAGGAGAAAATGCCAAGATACCTTCATTTAGATTCCTATATGCCTGAACAGGGAAAAGGTTAAATGCTGATATCAAAAGCAGGATAAAGATAGAAGAGTGAAGTTGACAGGACACTTCTAGAGAATATAGGGAGTCAGTGCTGACAATGTAATATCTACTTAGTATCCAATGTATTTCTTGAGTCATCTTCATATACACTTACCAATTTGGTCAAGGGAGGAAGGGCCAATTGTACACTTGCAATTATGTTCCAGGTACTCTAGCCCAGCTGGTACTGACTTCACTGTTGTAGATAAGTTATATGGATTTTTCTCCTTTACATACATTACTTCAGAGTTGTCTCTTTAGGGGAAGTGACAAAATGTGTTTCTTTGGATTTCTATAGGCCTCTACAGGGAAAAGACTAAATACTGATATGACAAGCAGGAAAAAGATGGAAGAATCAAATTGATAGGATACTTGTAGAGAGTTTAAGGTGTCAGTGATGACAATACAATATCTTCTTAGTATACATTGTATCTCTTGAGTTATCTTCAAATACACCTTCGAAGTAGGCCAATTAGGGAATTAACAATGGAGTACTTGCAAGTATCTTCCAGGTACACTGGAATACCTTGTATTGCTTTCACTGCTCTCGATAAAATATGTGGATATTCACCATTTACATACCTTACTTCAGTTTTGCCTCTTAAGGAGAAACTGCCAAAATGCCTTTATTTAGATTCCTATAGGCCTCAACAAGGAAAAGGATAAATACTGATATCACAAGCAGGATAAAGATAGAAGAGGAAACTTGATAGGATACTTGTAGAGAGTTTAGGGGGTCAAGGCCTACAATGTAATATCTTCTTATTATACATTGTATTTCCTGAGCTTTCTCCAAATATACCTTCCATAATGGACAATGGAGGAATGCACAATTGTTTACTAGCAAGTGTCTTCCAGATACTCTAGCATAGCTTGTGCTGACTTCACTGCTGTAGAAAACATATGTGTATTTTCACCGTTTACATATATTATTTCACAGTTGTCTCTTTAGAAGAAGTGACAAACACCATTCTTTGGATGGGTATAGGCCTCACCTAGAAAAAGGGAAAAAACGAATATGACAAGCAGGAAAAAGACAGAAGAGTCAAGTTGATATGAGACTTGCAGACAGCTTAGGGAGACAGTGTTGACAATGTAACATCTTCTTAGTATACATGGTATTTCCTGAGTTATCGTCACATACACCTTCCATTTTGGCCAAGGAGCAATAGACGATGGTGTACTTGCAAGTGTCTTCCAGCTACAATCGCATATCTTGTATTGACTTCACTGCTGTTGAAAAGATATGTGGATTTTTTCCTTTTACATACATGATTTCAATCTTCTCTCTTAAATAGGAACTGTTAAAATGCCATTATTTAGATCCCCATAGGCCTCAACAGGGAAATGGCTATATACCGATATCACCAGCAGGGTAAAGATAGAACAGCCAAGTTGATAGGATACTTGTAGCAAGTTTAAGGTGTCAGTGCTGACAATATAATATCTCTTTAGTATACATTGTATCTCTTTAGTTATCTTCAAATACACCTTCCAAATAGGCAAATGGAGCAATTGACAATGCTGTACTTGCAAATATCTTCCAGGTACACTAGAATACCTGCTATTGTTTTCAATGCTCTCGATAAAATATGTGGATTTTCACCATTTACATACCTTACTTCAGTGTTGACTCTTAAGGAGGAACTGCCAAAATGCCTGTATTTAGATTTCTATAGTCCTCAACAAGGAAAAGCATAAATACTGATATCACAAGCAGGATTAAGATAGAAGAGCCACCTTGATAGGACACTTGCAGAGAGTTTAGGGTGTCAAGGCTGACAATGTAATATCTTCTTATTATACATTGCATTTCTTGAGTTATCTCCAAATACACCTTCAATGGTGGACAATGGAGGAATGCACAATTGTGTACTAGCAAGTGTCTTCCAGATACTCTAGCATAGCTTTTACTGACTTCACTGCTGTAGAAAACATATGTGAATTTTCACCCTTTACAGATATTATTTCACAGTTGTGTCTTGAGAGGAAGTGACAAACACCATTCCTTTGGATGGCTAGAGGCCTCAACAAGGAAAAGGAAAAAAACTGATATCTCAAGCAGGAAAAAGATAGAAGAGTCAAGTTGATATGAGACTTGCAGACAGCTTAGGGAGACAGTGTTGATAATGTAACATCTTCTTGGTATACCTGGTATTTCCTGAGTTATCTTCAAATACACCTTCCATTTTGGCTAATGCAGCAATAGATCATGGTGTACTTGCAAGTGTCTTTCAGCTACAATCGCATATCTTGTATTGACTTCACTGCTGTCTAAAAGATATGTGGATTTTTTCCTTTTACATACATGATTTCAATCTTGTCTCCTAAATAGGAACTGTTAAAATGCCTTTATTTAGATCCCCATAGGCCTCAAAAGGGAAATGCCTATATACTGATATCACAAGCAGGATAAAGACAGAACAGCCACGTTGATAGGATACTTGTAGCAAGTTTAAGGTGTCAGTGGTGACAATATAATATCTTCTTAGTCTACATTGTGTCTCTTGAGTTATCTTAAAATACACCTTCCAAATAAGACAATGGAGCAATTGACAATGGTGTACTTGCAAGTATCTTCCAGGTACACAAGAACACCTTGCATTGTTTTCACTGCTCTGGATTCAAATATGTGGATTTTCACCATTTACATACCTTACTTCAGTGTTGTCTCTTAAGGAGGAACTTCCAAAATGCCTTTATTTAGGTTCCTAAAGGCCTCAACAAGGAAAAGGATAAATACTGATATCACAAGCAGGATAAAGATAGAAGAGTCAACTTGATAGGACACTTGTAGAGAGTTTAGCTTGTCAAGGCTGACAGTGTAATATCTTCTTATTATACATTGTATTTCTTGAGTTATCTCCAAATACACCTTCCATGGTGGACAATGGAGGAATGCACAATTGTGTACTAGCAAGTGTCTTCCAGATGCTCTAGCATAGCTTTGACTGACTTCACTGCTCTAGAAAACATATGTGGATTTTCACCCTTTACATATATTCTTTCACAGTTGTCTCTTTAGAGGAAGTGACAAACACCATTCCTTTGGATGGCTAGAGGCCTCAACTAGGAAAAGAAAAAAACTGATATCAGAAGCAGGAAAAAGATAGAAGAGTAAAGTTGATATGAGACTTGCAGAGAGCTTAGGGAGACAGTGTTGACAATGTAATATCTTCTTGGTGTACATGGTATTTCCTGAGTTATCTTGAAGTACACCTTTCATTTTGGCCAAAGGAGCAATAGACGATGGTGTACTTGCAAGTGTCTTCCAGGTACACTAGCATAGCTTAAACTGACTTCACAGCTGTAGATAATATATGTGGATTTTTACCCTTTTTTATATATCTATGTATTTAGCTATCTATCTATCTAAATCTGTATCTATATCTATATATAGATATATATATATATTTACATATTACTTCACTCTTTTAAGGTGGAACGGCCAAAATGCCTTTATTTAGAACCCTATATGCCTGAACAGGGAAAAGGCTAAATACTGATATGAAAAGCAGGATAAAGATAGAAGAGTCAAGTTGATAGGATACTTGTAGAGATTTTAGTGTGTCAGTGGTGACAATTTAATATCTTCTTAGTATACATTTTATCTCTTGAGTTATCTTCAAATACACCTTCCAAGTAGGCCAATGGAGAAATTGACAATAGTGTGCTTGCAAGTATCTTCCAGGTACAGTAGCATAGCTTGTACTGACTTCACTGATGTAGATAAGAAAGGTGCATTTTTACCATTTAAATATACATATATGTATATATATACACACACACACACATATATATATATATATATATATATATATATATATATATATATATATATATATATTTACATGTTTAATCAGTGTTGTCTCTTAAGGAGGAACTGCCAAAATGCCTTCATTTAGAATCCTATATGCCTAAAAAGGGAAAAGGCTAAATATTGATATCACAAGCAGGATAAAGGTAGAAGAGTTAAGTTGACAGGGCACTTGTAGAGAATTTAGGGAGTCAGTGCTTACAATGTAATATCTACTTAGTATCCAATATTTTTCTTGAATCATCTTCATATACATTTACCGTTTTAGTCAAGGGAGGAAGGGACAATTGTGTACTGGCAATTATGTTCCAGGTACTGTAGCACAGCTTGTACTGACTGCACTGTTGTTGATAAGGTATATGGATTTTTAGCCTTTACACACATTACTTCACAGTTGTCTCTAAAGGGGAAATGAGACAACGCATTTCTTTGGATTTCTATAGGCCTCAACAGGGAAAAGGGAAAATACTGATATCACAGGCAGGATAAAGATAGAAGAGTCAACTTGATAGGACACTTGTAGAGAGTTTAGGGTGTCAGCGCTGAAAATGTAATATCTTCTTACTATACCCTGTATTTCTTGAGTTATCTTAAAATATACCTTCCATGTTGGCCAAAGGAGGAATGTACAATTGTGTACTAGCAAGTATCTTCCAGGTACTCTAGCATAGCTTGTACTGAATTCAATGCTGTAGAAAACATATGTGGATTTTCACCCTTTCCGTATATTGTTTCACAGTTGTCTCTATAGAGGATGTGACAAACACCATTTCTTTGAATGGCTATAGGGCACAACAAGGAAAAGGGAAAATAGGGATATCTCAAGCAGGAAAAAGATAGAAGAGTCAAGTTGATATGAGACTTGTAGAGAGTTTAGGGTGTCAGTGGTGACCATTTAATATCTTCTTAGTATACATGGTATCGCTTGAGTTATCCTCAAATACACATTCCAAGTAGGCCAAGGGAGAAATTGACAATAGTGTACTTGCAAGTATTTTCCAGGTACAATAGCATAGCTTGTACTGACTTCACTGCTGTAGATAATATATGTGGATTTTTAACCTGTTTCATCTATCTATCTATCATTCTATATATAAATCTATATATCTACATATCTATAAACATATATGTATATATATATATATATATATTTACATATTACTTCACTGTTGTCTCTTAAGGAGGAACTGCCAAAATGCCTTTATTTAGATTCCTATATGCCTGAACAGGGAAAAGGCTAAATACTGATATGACAAGCAGGATAAAGATAGAAGAGTCAAGTTGATAGGATACTTGTAGAGATTTTAGTGTGTCAGTGGTGACAATTTAATATCTTCTTAGTATACATTGTATCTCTTGAGTTATCTTTAAATACACCTTCCAAGTAGGCCAATGGAGAAATTGACAATAGTGTGCTTGCAAGTATCTTCCAGGTACACTAGCATAGCTTGTACTGACTTCACTGATGTAGATAACATAGGTGGATTTTTACCATTTAAATATATATATATATATATATATATATATATATATATATATATATACACACATATATATATATTTACATGTTACATCAGTGTTGTCTCTTAAGGAGGAACTGCCAACATGCCTTCATTTAGATTCCTATATGCCTGAACAGGGAAAAGGTTAAATAATGATATCAGAAGCAGGATAAAGAGAGAAGACTCAAGTTGACAGGTCACTTGTAGAGAATTTAGGGAGTCAGTGCTGACAATGTAATATCTAATTAATATCCAATGTATTTCTTCAGTCATCTTCATATACATTTACCATTTTGGTCAAGGGAGGAAGGGACAATTGTGTACTTGCAATTATGTTCCAGCTACTCTAGCACAGCTTGTACTGACTTCACTGTTGCAGATAAGTTATATAGATTTTTAGCCTTCACACACATTACTTCAGAGTTGTCTCCTTAGTGGAAGTGAGAAAATGCGTTTCTTTGGATTTCTATAGGCCTCAACAGGGAAAAGGCTAAATACTGATATCACAGGCAAGATAAAGATAGAAGAGTCAACTTGATAGGACACTTGGAGAGAGTTTAGGGTGTCAGGGCTGAAAATGTAATATCTTCTTACTATGCATTGTATTTCTTGAGTTATCTTCAAATACACCTTCCATGTTGGCCAGTGGAGGAATGGACAATTGTGTACTAGAAACTATATTCGAGATTCTCTAGCATAGCTTGTACTGAATTCAATGCTGTAGAAAAGATATGTGGATTTTCACCCTTTACATATATTGTTTAAAAGTTGTCACTTTAGAAGATGTGACAAAGACCATTTCTTTGAATGGCTATAGGCCTCAAGAAGGAAAATGGAAATTACTGATATCACAACCAGGAAAAAGATAGAAGAGTGAAGTTGATATGAGACTTGTAGAAAATTTAGGGTCTCAGTGGTAAATATGTAATATCTTCTAAGTATACATTGTATCTCTTGAGTCATCTTCAAATACACCTTCCAAGTAGGCCAATGGAGAAATTGACAATTGTGTACTTGCAAGTATCTTCCAGGTACACTAGCATAGATTGTACTTACTTAACTGCTGTAGATAATATGTGGATTTTTACCCTTTTTTATATATCTATCGATTTATCTATCTATCTATCTATATCTACATCTATATCTATATATAAATATATATATATATATTTACATATTACTTCACTGTATTCTGTTAAGGAGGAACGGCCAAAATGCCTTTATTTAGATTCCTATATGCCTCAAGAGGGCAAAGGCGAAATACTGATATCACACACAGGATAAAGATAGAAGAGTCAAGTGGATAGGATACTTGTAGAAATTTTAGGGTGTCAGTGGTGACAATTTATTATCTTCTTAGTATACATTGTATCTCTTGAGTTATCTTCAAATACACCTTCCAAGTAGGCCAATGGAGAAATTGACAATAGTGTGTTTGCAAGTATCATCCAAGTACAGTAGCATAGCTTGTGCTGACTTCACTGATGTAGATAACATAGGTGGATTTTTACCATTTAAACATATATATATATATATATATATATATATATATATATATATATATATATATATATATATTTACATGTTACATCAGTGTTGTCTCTTAAGGAGGAACTGCCAAAATGCCTTCATTTAGATTCCTATATGCCTGAACAGGGAAAAGGCTAAATACTGATATCACAAGCAGGATAAAGATAGAAGAGTCAAGTTGATAGGACACTTGTAGAGATTTTAAGGTGTCAGTGTTGACAATTTACGATCTTCTTAGTATACATTATATCTCTTGAGTAATGTTCAAATACACCTTCCAAGTAGGCCAATGGAGGAATTGACAATAGTGTGCTTGCAAGTATCTTCCAGGTACTCTAGCACAGCTTGTACTGATTTCACTGTTGTAGATAAAGTATATGGATTTTAGCCTTTCCACACATTACTTCAGAGATGTCTCTTTAGGGGAAGTGAGAAAATGCGTTTCTTTGGATTTTTATATGCCTCAACAGGGAAAAGATTAATACTGATATCACAGGCAGGATAAAGATAGAAGAGTCAACTTGATAGGACACTTGTAGAGAGTTTTGGGTGTCAGGCCTGAAAATGTAATATCTTCTTACTATACCTTGTATTTCTTGAGTTATCTTCAAATACACCTTCCATGTTGGCCAATGGAGGAATGGACAATTGTTTACTAGAAACTATATTCCAGATACTCTAGCATAGCTTGTACCGAATTCAATGCTGTAGAAAAGATATGTGGATTTTCACCCTTTACATATATTGGTTCACAGTTGTCTCTTTAGAGGATGTGACAAACACCATTTCTTTGAATGGCTATAGGCCTCAAGAAGGAAAAGGGAGAATACTGATATCACAACCAGGAAAAAGATAGAAGAGTCAAGTTGATATGAGACTTGTAGAGAGTTTTGGGTCTCAGAGGTAACAATTTAGTATCTTCTTAGTATACATTGTATCTCTTGAGTTATCTTCAAATACACCTTCCAAGTAGGCCAAGGGAGAAATTGACAATTGTGTACTTGCAAGAATCTTCCAGGTACACTAGCATAGCTTGTACTGACTTCACTGCTGTAGATAATATATGTGGATTTTTACCCTTTTTTATATAAATATCTATTTATCTACCTATCTTTATATATCTATATCTATATAAATATATATACATATATTTACATAATACTTCACTGTTGTCTCTTAAGAAGGAACGGCCAAAATACCTTTATTTAGATTCCTATATGCCTCAACAGGGAAAGGCTAAATACTGATATCAGAAGCAGGATAAAGATAGAAGAGTCAAGTTAATAGGATACTTGTAAAGATTTTACGGGGGCCGTGGTGACAATTTAATATCTTCTTAGTATACATTGTATATCTTGAGTTATTTTAAAATACAACTTCCAAGTAGGCCAATGGAGAAATTGACAATAGTGTGTTTGCAAGTATCTTCCAGGTACAGTAGCATGGCTTTTACAGACTTCACTGAGGTAGATAACATAGGTGGATTTTTAACATTTGAATATATATATATATGTATATATATATATATATATATACATGTATATATATATATATATATATATATACATATATATATTTACATGTAACATCAGTGTTGGCTCATAAGGAGGAACTGCCAAAATGCCTTCATTTAGATTCCTATATGCCTGAACAGGGAAAAGGCTAAATACTGATATCACAAGCAGGATAAAGATAGAAGAGTCAAGTTGATAGGATACTTGTAGAGATTTTAAGGTGTCAGTGTTGACAATTTAATATCTTCTTAGTATACATTGTATCTCTTGAGTAATGTTCAAATACACCTTCCAAGTAGGCCAATGGAGAAATTGACAATAGTGTGCTTGCAAGTATCTTCCAGGTACTCTAGCACAGCTTGTACTGACTTCACTGTTGTAGATAAAGTATATGGATTTTTAGCCTTTCCACACATTACTTCAGAGATGTCTCTTTAGGGGAAGTGAGAAAATGCGTTTCTTTGGATTTCTATATGCCTCAACAGGGAAAAGACTAAATACTGATATCACAGGCAGGATAAAGATAGAAGAGTCAACTTGATAGGACACTTGTAGAGAGTTTTGGGTGTCAGGGCTGAAAATGTAATATCTTCTTACTATACCTTGTATTTCTTGAGTTATCTTCAAATACACCTTCCATGTTGGCCAATGGAGGAATGGACAATTGTTTACTAGAAACTATATTCCAGATACTCTAGCATAGCTTGTACCGAATTCAATGCTGTAGAAAAGATATGTGGATTTTCACCCTTTACATATATTGGTTCACAGTTGTCTCTTTAGAGGATGTGACAAACACCATTTCTTTGAATGGCTATAGGCCTCAAGAAGGAAAAGGGAAAATACTGATATCACAACCAGGAAAAAGATAGAAGAGTCAAGTTGATATGAGACTTGTAGAGAGTTTTGGGTCTCAGAGGTAACAATTTAGTATCTTCTTAGTATACATTGTATCTCTTGAGTAATCTTCAAATACACCTTCCAAGTAGGCCAAGGGAGAAATTGACAATTGTGTACTTGCAAGTATCTTCCAGGTACACTAGCAGAGCTTGTACTGACTTCACTGCTGTAGATAATATATGTGGATTTTTACCCTTTTTTATATAAATATCTATTTATCTACCTATCTTTATATATCTATATCTATATAAATATATATACATATATTTACATAATACATCACTGTTGTCTCAAGTAGGAACGGCCAAAATACCTTTATTTAGATTCCTATATGCCTCAACAGGGAAAGGCTAAATACTGATATCAGAAGCAGGATAAAGATAGAAGAGTCAAGTTAATAGGATACTTGTAAAGATTTTACGGGGGCCGTGGTGACAATTTAATTTCTTCTTAGTATACATTGTATATCTTGAGTTATTTCAAAATACAACTTCCAAGTAGGCCAATGGAGAAATTGACAATAGTGTGTTTGCAAGTATCTTCCAGGTACAGTGGCATGGCTTTTACAGACTTCACTGAGGTAGATAACATAGGTGGATTTTTAACATTTGAATATATATATATATATATATATATATGTATATATATATATATATATATATATATATACATATATATATTTACATGTTACATCAGTGTTGGCTCATAAGGAGGAACTGCCAAAATGCCTTCATTTAGATTCCTATATGCCTGAACAGGGAAAAGGCTAAATACTGATATCACAAGCAGGATAAAGATAGAAGAGTCAAGTTGATAGGATACTTGTAGAGATTTTAAGGTGTCAGTGTTGGCAATTTAATATCTTCTTAGTATACATTGTATCTCTTGAGTAATGTTCAAATACACCTTCCAAGTAGGCCAATGGAGAAATTGACAATAGTGTGCTTGCAAGTATCTTCCAGGTACTCTAGCACAGCTTGTACTGACTTCACTGTTGTAGATAAAGTATATGGATTTTTAGCCTTTCCACACATTACTTCAGAGATGTCTCTTTAGGGGAAGTGAGAAAATGCGTTTCTTTGGATTTCTATATGTCTCAACAGGGAAAAGACTAAATACTGATATCACAGGCAGGATAAAGATAGAAGAGTCAACTTGATAGGACACTTGTAGAGAGTTTTGGGTGTCAGGGCTGAAAATGTAATATCTTCTTACTATACCTTGTATTTCTTGAGTTATCTTCAAATACACCTTCCATGTTGGCCAATGGAGGAATGGACAATTGTTTACTAGAAACTATATTCCAGATACTCTAGCATAGCTTGTACCGAATTCAATGCTGTAGAAAAGATATGTGGATTTTCACCCTTTACATATATTGGTTCACAGTTGTCTCTTTAGAGGATGTGACAAACACCATTTCTTTGAATGGCTATAGGCCTCAAGAAGGAAAAGGGAGAATACTGATATCACAACCAGGAAAAAGATAGAAGAGTCAAGTTGATATGAGACTTGTAGAGAGTTTTGGGTCTCAGAGGTAACAATTTAGTATCTTCTTAGTATACATTGTATCTCTTTAGTAATCTTCAAATACATCTTCCAAGTAGGCCAAGGGAGAAATTGACAATTGTGTACTTGCAGGAATCTTCCAGGTACACTAGCATAGCTTGTACTGACTTCACTGCTGTAGATAGTATATGTGGATTTTTACCCTTTTTTATATAAATATCTATTTATCTACCTATCTTTATATATCTATATCTATATAAATATATATACATATATTTACATAATACTTCACTGTTGTCTCAAGTAGGAACGGCCAAAATACCTTTATTTAGATTCCTATATGCCTCAACAGGGAAAGGCTAAATACTGATATCAGAAGCAGGATAAAGATAGAAGAGTCAAGTTGATAGGATACTTGTAAAGATTTTACGGGGGCCGTGGTGACAATTTAATTTCTTCTTAGTATACATTGTATATCTTGAGTTATTTTAAAATACAACTTCCAAGTAGGCCAATGGAGAAATTGACAATAGTGTGTTTGCAAGTATCTTCCAGGTACAGTGGCATGGCTTTTACAGACTTCACTGAGGTAGATAACATAGGTGGATTTTTAACATTTGAATATATATATATATATATATATGTATATATATATATATATATATATATATATATATATATACATATATATATTTACATGTTACATCAGTGTTGGCTCATAAGGAGGAACTGCCAAAATGCCTTCATTTAGATTCCTATATGCCTGAACAGGGAAAAGGCTAAATACTGATATCACAAGCAGGATAAAGATAGAAGAGTCAAGTTGATAGGATACTTGTAGAGATTTTAAGGTGTCAGTGTTGGCAATTTAATATCTTCTTAGTATACATTGTATCTCTTGAGTAATGTTCAAATACACCTTCCAAGTAGGCCAATGGAGAAATTGACAATAGTGTGCTTGCAAGTATCTTCCAGGTACTCTAGCACAGCTTGTACTGACTTCACTGTTGTAGATAAAGTATATAGATTTTTAGCCTTTCCACACATTACTTCAGAGATGTCTCCTTAGGGGAAGTGAGAAAATGCGTTTCTTTGGATTTCTATATGCCTCAACAGGGAAAAGACTAAATACTGATATCACAGGCAGGATAAAGATAGAAGAGTCAACTTGATAGGACACTTGTAGAGAGTTTTGGGTGTCAGGCCTGAAAATGTAATATCTTCTTACTATACCTTGTATTTCTTGAGTTATCTTCAAATACACCTTCCATGTTGGCCAATGGAGGAATGGACAATTGTTTACTAGAAACTATATTCCAGATACTCTAGCATAGCTTGTACCGAATTCAATGCTGTAGAAAAGATATTTGGATTTTCACCCTTTACATATATTGGTTCACAGTTGTCTCTTTAGAGGATGTGACAAACACCATTTCTTTGAATGGCTATAGGCCTCAAGAAGGAAAAGGGAGAATACTGATATCACAACCAGGAAAAAGATAGAAGAGTGAAGTTGATATGAGACTTGTAGAGAGTTTTGGGTCTCAGAGGTAACAATTTAGTATCTTCTTAGTATACATTGTATCTCTTTAGTAATCTTCAAATACATCTTCCAAGTAGGCCAAGGGAGAAATTGACAATTGTGTACTTGCAGGAATCTTCCAGGTACACTAGCATAGCTTGTACTGACTTCATTGCTGTAGATAATATATGTGGATTTTTACCCTTTTTTATATAAATATCTATTTATCTACCTATCTTTATATATCTATATCTATATAAATATATATACATATATTTACATAATACTTCACTGTTGTCTCAAGTAGGAACGGCCAAAATACCTTTATTTAGATTCCTATATGCCTCAACAGGGAAAGGCTAAATACTGATATCAGAAGCAGGATAAAGATAGAAGAGTCAAGTTAATAGGATACTTGTAAAGATTTTACGGGGGCCGTGGTGACAATTTAATTTCTTCTTAGTATACATTGTATATCTTGAGTTATTTTAAAATACAACTTCCAAGTAGGCCAATGGAGAAATTGACAATAGTGTGTTTGCAAGTATCTTCCAGGTACAGTAGCATGGCTTTTACAGACTTCACTGAGGTAGATAACATAGGTGGATTTTTAACATTTGAATATATATATATATATATATATATATGTATATATATATATATATACATATATATATTTACATGTTACATCAGTGTTGTCTCTTAAGGAGGAACTGCCAAAATGTCTTCATTTAGATTCCTATATGCCTGAACAGGGAAAAGGCTAAATACTGATATCACAAGCAGGATAAAGATAGAAGAGTCAAGTTGACAGGATACTTGTAGAGATTTTAGGGTGTCAGTGTTGGCAATTTAATATCTTCTTAGTATACATTGTATCTCTTGAGTAATGTTCAAATACACCTTCCAAGTAGGCCAATGGAGAAATTGACAATAGTGTGCTTGCAAGTATCTTCCAGGTACTCTAGCACAGCTTGTACTGACTTCACTGTTGTAGATAAAGTATATAGATTTTTAGCCTTTCCACACATTACTTCAGAGATGTCTCCTTAGGGGAAGTGAGAAAATGCGTTTCTTTGGATTTCTATATGCCTCAACAGGGAAAAGACTAAATACTGATATCACAGGCAGGATAAAGATAGAAGAGTCAACTTGATAGGACACTTGTAGAGAGTTTTGGGTGTCAGGCCTGAAAATGTAATATCTTCTTACTATACCTTGTATTTCTTGAGTTATCTTCAAATACACCTTCCATGTTGGCCAATGGAGGAATGGACAATTGTTTACTAGAAACTATATTCCAGATACTCTAGCATAGCTTGTACCGAATTCAATGCTGTAGAAAAGATATGTGGATTTTCACCCTTTACATATATTGGTTCACAGTTGTCTCTTTAGAGGATGTGACAAACACCATTTCTTTGAATGGCTATAGGCCTCAAGAAGGAAAAGGGAAAATACTGATATCACAACCAGGAAAAAGATAGAAGAGTCAAGTTGATATGAGACTTGTAGAGAGTTTTGGGTCTCAGAGGTAACAATTTAGTATCTTCTTAGTATACATTGTATCTCTTTAGTAATCTTCAAATACATCTTCCAAGTAGACCAAGGGAGAAATTGACAATTGTGTACTTGCAGGAATCTTCCAGGTGCACTAGCATAGCTTGTACTGACTTCACTGCTGTAGATAATATATGTGGATTTTTACCCCTTTTTATATAAATATCTATTTATCTACCTATCTTTATATATCTATATCTATATAAATATATATACATATATTTACATAATACTTCACTGTTGTCTCTTAAGTAGGAACGGCCAAAATACCTTTATTTAGATTCCTATATGCCTCAACAGGGAAAGGCTAAATACTGATATCAGAAGCAGGATAAAGATAGAAGAGTCAAGTTAATAGGATACTTGTAAAGATTTTACGGGGGCCGTGGTGACAATTTAATATCTTCTTAGTATACATTGTATATCTTGAGTTATTTTAAAATACAACTTCCAAGTAGGCCAATGGAGAAATTGACAATAGTGTGTTTGGAAGTATCTTCCAGGTACAGTGGCATGGCTTTTACAGACTTCACTGAGGTAGATAACATAGGTGGATTTTTAACATTTGAATATATATATTTACATGTTACATCAGTGTTGGCTCATAAGGAGGAACTGCCAAAATGCCTTCATTTAGATTCCTATATGCCTGAACAGGGAAAAGGCTAAATACTGATATCACAAGCAGGATAAAGATAGAAGAGTCAAGTTGACAGGTCACTTGTAGAGAACTTAGGGAGTCAGTGCTGACAATGTAATATCTACTTAGTTTCCAATGTATTTCTTGAGTCATGTTCAATTGCACTTACCATTTTGGTCAAGGTAGGAAGGGACAATTGTGTACTTGCAGTTATGTTCCAGCTATTCTAGCACAGCTTGTACTGACTTCACTGTTGTAGATAAGGTATATGGATTTTTATCCTTTACATACATTACTTCAGAGTTGTCTCTTTAGGGGAAGTGAGAAAATGCGATTCTTTGGATTTCTATAGGCCTCAACAGGGAAAAGGGTAAATACTGATATCACAGGCAGGATAAAGATAGAAGAGTCAAGTTGATAGGATACTTGTAAACATTTGAAGGTGGCAGTGGTGACAATTTAATATCTTCTTAGTATACATTATATCTCTTGAGTTTTCTTCAAATACACCTTCCAAGTAGACCAAGGGAGAAATTGACAATAGTGTACTTGCAAGTATCTTCCAGGTACACTAGCATAGCTTGTACTGACTTCACTGCTGTAGATAATATATGTGGAATTATATCCTTTTTTATATATCTATATATTTATCTATCTATCTATCTATATGTCTATATATATATATGTATATATATATATATATATATATATATATATATATTTACATATTACTTCACTGTTGTCTCTTAAGGAGGAAGGGCCAAAACGCCTTTATTTAGATTCCTATATGACTCAACAGGGAAAAGGCTAAATACTGATTATCACAAGCAGGAAAAAGATAGAAGAGTCAAGTTGATAGGATACTTGTAAACATTTTAGGGTGGCAGTGGTGAAAATTGAATATCTTCTTAGTATACATTGTATCTCTTGAATTATCTTCAAATACACCTTCCAAGTAGGGAAAGGGAGAAATTAACAATAGTGTACTTGCAAGTATCTTCCAGGTACACTAGAATGGCTTGTACAGACTTCACTCCTGTAGATAATATATGTGGATTTTTCCCCTTTTTTATATAAATATCTATTTATCTTCCTATCTTTATATATCTATATCTATATCTATATAAATATATATACATATATTTACAAAATACTTCCCTGTTTTCTCTTAAGTAGGAACGGCCAAAATGCCTTTATTTAGATTCCTATATGCCTCAACGGGTAAAAGGCTAAATACTGATATCACAAGCAGGATAAAGATAGAAGAGTCAAGTTGATAGGATACTTGTAAAGATTTTACGGTGGCAGTGGTGACAATTTAATATCTTCTTAGTATACATTGTATATCTTGAGTTATCTTCAAAGACACCTTCCAAGAAGGCCCAGGGAGAAATTGACAATAGTGTACTTGCAAGTATTTTCGAGGTACACTAGCATAGCTTGCACAGACTTCACTGCTGTAAACAATATATGTGGATTTTTACACTTTTTAATATATCCATATATGTATCTATCTATCTATATATCTATATCTCTACCTATCTATCTATCTATCTATATATATATATATATTTACATATTACTTCACTGTTGTCTCTTAAGGAGGAACGGCCAAAATGCCTTTATTTAGATTCCTACATGCCTCAACAGGGAAAAGGTTAAATACTGATATCACAGGCAGGATAAAGATAGAAGAGTCAACTTGATAGGACACTTGTAGAGAGTTTAGGGTTTCAGGGCTGACAATCTAATATCTTCTTACTATACACTGTATTTCTTGAGTTATCTTCAAATACACCTTCCATGTTGGCCAATGGAGAAGTGGACAATTGTGTACTAGCAAGTATCTTCCAGATACTCTAGCACAACTTGTACTGAATTCAATGCTGTAGAAAAGATATGTGGATTTTCACCCTTTACATTCATTATTTCACAGTTGTCTCTTTAGAGGATATGACAAACACCATTTCTTTGGATGGCTATAGGCCTGAACAAGGAAAAGGGAAAATACTGATATCACAAGCAGGAAAAAGATAGAAGGGTCAAGTTGATATGAGACTTGTAGAGAATTTAGGGTGTCAGTGGTGACCATTTCATATCTTCCTAGTATACATTGTATCTTTTGAGTTATCTTCAAAGACACCTTCCAAGAAGGCCAAGGGAGAAATTGACAATAGTGTACTTGCAAGTATTTTCCAGGTACACTAGCATAGCTTGTACTGACTTCACTGCTGTAGATAATATATGTGGATTTTTTCGCTTTTTAATATATCTCTATATTTATCTATCTCTATATCTATATCTATATATATATATATATATTTACATATTACTTCACTGTTGTCTCTTAAAGAGGAACGGTCAAAATGCCTTTATTTAGATCCCTATATGCCTCAACAGGGAAAAGGCTAAATACTGATATCACAAGCAGGATAAAGATAGAAGAGTCAAGTTGATAGGATACTCGCAGAAGTTTTAGAGTGTCAGTGGTGACAATTTAATATCTTCTTAGTATACTTTGTATCTCTTGAGTTATCTTCAAATACAACTTCCAAGTAGGCAAATGGAGAAATTGACAATAGTGTGTTTGCAAGTATCTTCCAGGTACAGTAGCATAGCTTGTACAGACTTTACTGATGTAGATAACATAGGTGAATTTTTACCATTTAAATATATATATATATATATATATATATATATATATATATATATATATATATAAATATATATACATATATATATTTACATGTTACATCAGTGTTGTCTCTTAAGGAGGAACTGCCAAAATGCCTTCATTTAGATTCCTATATGCCTGAACAGGGAATAGGCTAAATACTGATATCACAAGCAGGATAAAGATAGAAGAGTCAAATTGACAGGTCACCTGTAGAGAACTTAGGGAGTCAGTGCTGACAATGTGATATCTACTTAGTATCCAATGTATTTCTTGAATCATCTTCATATACACTTACAATTTTGATCAAGAGAGGACGGGACCACTGTGTACTTGCAATTATGTTCCAGCTACTCTAGCACAGCTTGGAATGACGTCATTGTTGTAGATAAGGTATATCGATTTTTAGCGTTTACATACATTACTTCAGAGTTATCTCTTTAGGGGAAGTGAGAAAATGCATTTTTTTGGATTTCTATAGGCCTCAACAGGGAAAGGGCTAAATACTGATATCACAGGCAGGATAAAGATAGAAGAGTCAACTTGATAGGACACTTGTAGAGAGTTTAGGGTGTCGGGGCTGACAATCTAATATCTTCTTACTATACACTGTATTTCTTGAGTTATCTTCAAATACACCTTCCATGTTGGCCAATGGAGAAGTGGACAATTGTGTACTAGCAAGTAACTTCCAGATACTCTAGCACAGCTTGTACTGAATTCAATGCTGTAGAAAAGATATGTGGATTTTCACCCTTTACATACATTATTTCACAGTTGTCTCTTTAGAGGATTTGACAAACACCATTTCTTTGGATGGCTATAGGCCTGAACAAGGAAAAGGGAAAATACTGATATCACAAGCAGGAAAAAGATAGAAGGGTCAAGTTGATATGAGACTTGCAGAGAATTTAGGGTGTCAGTGGTGACAATGTCATATCTTCCTAGTATACATTGTATCATTTGAGTTATCTTCAAAGACATCTTCCAAGAAGGCCAAGGGAGAAATTGACAATAGTGTACTTGCAAGTATTTTCCAGGTACACTAGCATAGCTTGTACTGACTTCACTGCTGTAGATAATGTATGTGGATTTTTACGCTTTTTAGTATATCTCTATATTTATCTATCTATCTATCTATATCTATATAAATATATATATATATATATATATATTTACATATTACTTCACTGTTGTCTCTTAAGGAGGAACGGCCAAAATGCCTTTATTTAGATTCCTATATGCCTCAACAGGGAAAAGGTTAAATACTGATATCACAAGCAGGATAAAGATAGAAGAGTCAAGTTGATAGGATACTCGCAGAGATTTTAGAGTGTCAGTGGTGACAATTTAATATTTTCTTAATATATATTGTATCTCTTGAGTTATCTTCAAATACACCTACCAAGTAGGCCAAGGGAGCAATTGACAATAGTGTACTTGCAAGTATTTTCCAGGTACACTAGCATAGCTTGTACTGACTTCACTGCTGTAGATAATATATGTGGATTTTTACTGTTTTTTATATATCTATCTCTCTATCTATCTATCTATCTATATATATATATATATATATATATATATATATTTATATATATATTAACATATTGCTTTACTGTTGTCTCTTAAGGAGGAACGGCCAAAATGCCTTTATTTAGATTCCTATATGCCTCAACAAGGAAAAGGCTAAATACTAATTTCACAAGCAGGATAAAGATAGAAGAGTCAAGTTGATAGGTTACATGTAGAGAGTTTAGGGTGTCAGTGGTGACAATTTAATGTCTTCTTAGAGTACATTGTATCTCCAGAGTTATGTTCAAATACACCTTCCAAGTAGGCCAGTGGAGAAATTGACAATAGTGTTCTTGCAATTACTTCAAGGTACAGTAGCGTAGCTTTTACTGACTTCACTGCTGTAGATAATATATGTAGATTTTTACCCTGTTTTATGTATATATCTATCTATCTGTATATATACATATATATGTATATATATATATATATATATATACATTTATATTTACATATTACGTCACTGTTGTCTGTTATGGAGGAACTGTCAAATGTCTTCATTTAGATTACTATATGCCTGAACAGGGAAAAGGCTAAATACTGATATCACAAGCAGAATAAAGATAGAAGAGTCAAGTTGACAGGACACTTGTAGAGAACCTAGGGAGTCAGTGCTGACAATGTAGTATCTACTTAGTATCCAATGTATTTCTTGAGTCATCTTCATATACACTTACCATTTTGGTCAAGGGAGGAAGGGACAATTGTGTACTTGCAATTATGTTCCAGCTACTCTAGCACAGCTTGTACTGACTTCACTGTTGTAGATGAGGTACATAGATTTTTAGCCTTTACAGACATTACTTCAGAGTTGTCTCTTTAGGGGAAGTGAGAAAATGCGTTTCTTTGCATTTCTATAGGCCTCAACAGGGAAAAGGCTAAAGACTGATATCACAAGCAGGATAAAGATAGAAGAGCCAAGTTGATAGGATACTTGTAGAGATTTTAGGGTGTCAGTGGTGACAATCTAATATCTTCTTAGTGTACATTGTATCTCTTGAGTTCTCGTCAAATACACCTTCTAAGTAGACCAATGGAGAAATTGACAATAGTGTGCTTGCAATATCTTCCAGGTACAGTAGCATAGCTTGTACTGACTTCACTCATATAGATAACATAGGTGGATTTTACCATTTAAATATATATATACATATTATATATATCTATATATATACATATATATGTTTACATGTTACATCAGTGTTGTCTCTTAAGGAGGAACTGCCAAAATGCCTTCATTTAGATTCCTATATGCCTGAACAGGGAAAAGACTAAATACTGATATCACAAGCAGGATAAAGATAGAAGAGTCAAGTTGACAGGTCACTTGTAGAGAATTTAGGGAGTCAGTGCTGACAGTGTAATATCTACTTAGTATCCAATGTATTTCTTGAGTCATCTTCATATACACTTACTGTTTCGGCCAAGGGAGGAAGGCACAATTGTGTAGTTGCAATTATGTTCCAGGTGCTCTAGCACAGCTTGTACTGACTTCACTTTTGCAGATAAGGTATATGGATTTTTAGCCTTTAAAGACATTACTTCACGGTTGTCTCTTTAGGGGAAGTGAGAAAATGCGATTCTTTGGATTTCTGTAGGCCTCAACAGGGAAAACGCTAAATACTGATATCACAGGCAGGATAAAGATAGAAGAGTCAACTTGATAGGACACTTTTAGAGAGTTTAGGGTTTCAGGGCTGACAATCTAATATCTTCTTACTATACATTGTATTTCTTGAGTTATCTTCAAATACACCTTCCAAGTTGGCCAATGGAGGAATGGACAATTGTGTACTAGCAAGTGTCTTCCAGATACTCTAGCATAACTTGTACTGAATTCAATGCTGTAGAAAAGATATGTGGATTTTCACTCTTTACATACATTATTTCACAGTTGTCTCTTTAGAGGATGTGACAAACTCCATTTCTTTGGGTGGCTATAGGCCTGAACAAGGAAAAGGGAAAATACTGGTATCACAAGCAGGAAAAAGATAGAAGGGTCAAGTTGATATGAGACTTGTAGAGAATTTAGGGTGTCAGGGGTAACAAATTAATATCTTCTTAGTATACATTGTATCTCTTGAGTTATCTTCAAATACACCTTCCAAGTAGGCCAAGGGAGAAATTGACAATAGTGTACTTGCAAGTATCTTCCAGGTACACTAGAATGGCTTGTACAGACTTCACTGCTGTAGATAATATATGTGGATTTTTACCCTTTTTTATCTATCTATCTATCTATATACCTATCTATCTATCTATATTTATTTACATATTACTTCACTGCTGTCTGTTATGGAGGAACTGCCAAAATGCCTTCATTTAGATTCCTATATGCCTGAACAGGGAAAAGGCTAAATACTGATATCACAAGAAGGATAAAGATAGAAGAGTCAAGTTGACAGGTCACTTGTAGAGAATTTAGGGAGTCAGTGCTGACACTGTAATATCTACTTAGTATCCAATGTATTTCTTGAGTCATCTTCATATACACTTACCATTTTGGTCCAGGGAGGAAGGGACAATTGTGTAGTTGCAATTAAATTCCAGCTACTCTAGCACAGCTTGTACTGACTTCACTGTTGCAGATAAGGTACATGGATTTTTAGCCTTTACATACATTACTTCAGAGTTGTCTCTTTAGGGGAAGTGAGAAAATGCGTTTCTTTGGGTTTTGATAGGCCTCAACAGGGAAAAGGCTAAATACTGATATCACAAGCAGGAGAACGATCGAAGAGAAAAATTGATAGGATACTTGTAGAGAGTTTAAGGTGTCAGTGATGACAATATAATATCTTCTTAGTATACATTGTATCTCTTGAGTTATCTTCAAATAAACCTTCCAAGTAGGCCAATGGAGCAATGGACAATGGTGTACTTGCAAGTGTCTTCCAGGTACACTAGAATACCTTGCATTGTTTTCACTGATCTCGATAAAATATGTGAATTTTCACCCTTTATATACCTTACTTCAGTTTTGTCTCTTAAGGAGGAACAGCCAAAATGCCTTTATTTTGATTCCAATAGGCCTCCACATGGCAAAGGCTAAATACTGATATCACAAGCAGGACAAAGATAGAAGAGTCACGTTGACAGGTCACGTGTAGAGAATTTAGGGAGTCAGTGCTGACAATGTAATATCTACTTGGTATCCAATGTATTTCTTGAGTCATCTTCATATACACTTACCATTTTCATCAAGGGAGGAAGGGACAATTGTATACTTGCAATTATGTTCCAGGTGCTCTAGCATAGCTTGTACCTACCTCACTTTTGTAGATAAGGTATACGGATTTGTAGATTTAAAGACATTACATCAGAGTTGTCTCTTTAGGGAAAGTGAGAAAATGCGTTTCTTTGGATTTCTAGAGGCCTCAACAGGGAAACGGATAAATACTGATATCACAGGCAGGATAAAGATAGAAGAGTCAACTTGATAGGACACTTTTAGAGAGTTTAGGGTGTCAGGGTTGAAAATGTAATATCTTCTTACTATACATTGTATTTCTTGAGTTATCTTCAAATACACCTTCCATGTTGGCCAATGGAGGAGTGAGCAATTGTGTACTAGCAAGTATCTTCCAGATACTCTAGCATAGCTTGTACTGAATTCAATGCTGTAGAAAAGATATGTGGATTTTCAGCCTTTACATATATTATTTCACTGTTGTCTCTTTAGAGGATGTGACAGACTCCATTTCTTTGGATGGCTATAGGCCTGAACAAGGAAAAGGGAAAATACTGATATCACAAGCAGGAAAAAGATAGAAGATTCAAGTTGATATGAGACTTGTAGAGAGTTTAGGTGTCAATGGTAACAATTTAATATCTTCTTAGTATACATTATATCTCTTGAGTTTTCTTCAAATACACCTTCCAAGGAGGCCAAGGGAGAAATTGAAAATAGTGTACTTGCAAGTATCTTCCAGGTACACTAGCATATCTTTTACTGACTTCACTGCTGTAGATAATATATGTGGATTTTTACCCTTTTTTATATATCTATCTATCTCTCTATCTATCTATCTATCTATCTATCTATCTATCTATATATATATATATATATATATATATATATAAACATATTATTTTACTGTTGTCTCTTAAGGAGGAACGGCCAAAATGCCTTTATTTAGATTCCTATATGCCTCAACAGGGAAAAGGTTAAATACTAATTTCACAAGCAGGATAAAGGTAGAAGAGTCAAGTTGATAGGGTACATGTAGAGAGTTTAGGGTGTCAGTGGTGACAATTTAATATCTTCTGAGTGTACATTGTATCTCCAGAGTTATGTTCAAATACACCTTCCAAGCAGGCCAGTGGAGAAATTGACAATAGTGTTCTTGCAAGTACTTCCAGGTACAGTAGCGTAGCTTTTACTGACTTCACTGCTGTAGATAATATATGTGGATTTTTACCCTTTTTTATGTATATATCTATCTATCTATATATATACATATATATATGTATATATATATATATATATATATATATATATATACATTCATATTTACATATTACGTCACTGTTGTCTGTTATGGAGGAACTGCCAAATGCCTTCATTTAGATTACTATATGCCTGAACAGGGAAAAGGCTAAATACTGATATCACAAGCAGGATAAAGATAGAAGAGTCAAGTTGACAGGTCACTTTTAGAGAACCTAGGGAGTCAGCGCCGACAATGTAGTGTCTACTTAGTATCCAAGGTATTTCTTGAGTCATCTTCATATACACTTACCATTTTCGTCAAGGGAGGAAGGGACAATGGTGTACTTGCAATTATGTTCCAGTTACTCTAGCACAGCTTGTACTGACTTCACTGTTGTAGATGAGGTACATAGATTTTTAGCCTTTACAGACATTACTTCAGAGTTGTCTCTTTAGGGGAAGTGAGAAAATGCGTTTCTTTGGATTTCTATAGGCCTCAACAGGGAAAAGGCTAAATACTGATATCACAGACAGGATAAAGATAGAAGAGTCAACATGATAGGACACTTGTTGAGAGTTTAGGGTGTCAGGGATGACAATGTAATATCTTCTTACTATACATTGTGTTTCTTGACTTATCTTCAAATACACTTTCCATGTTGGCCAATGGAGGAATGGAGAATTGTGCACTAACAAGTATCTTCCAGATACTCTACCACAGCTTGTACTGAATTCAATGCTGTAGAAAAGATATGTGGATTTTCACCCTTTACATATATTGTTTCACAGTTGTCTCTTTAGAGGATGTGACAAACTCCACTTCTTTGGATGGCTATAGGCCTGAACAAAGAAAATGGAAAATGCTGATATCACAACCAGGAAAAAGATAGAAGAGTCAAGTTGATATGAGACTTGTAGAGAGTTCAGGGTGTCAGTGGTAACAATTTAATATCTTCTTAGTATACATTGTATCTCTTCAGTTATCTTCAAATACACCTTCCAAGTAGGCCAATGAAGCAATTGACAATGGTGTACTTGCAAGTATATTCCAGGTACACTAGCATAGCTTGTACTGACTTCACTGCTTTAGATAATATATGTGGATTTTTACCCTTTTTTATATATCGATCTATTTCTCTATCTATCTATCTATATATCTATATCTACATCTATATATATATATTTACATATTACTTCACTGTTGTCTCTTAAGGAGCAACGGCCAAAATGCCTTTATTTAGATTCCTATATGCCTCAACAGGGAAAAGGCTAAATACTGATATCACAAGCAGGATAAAGGTAGAAGAGTCAAGTTGATAGGATACTTGTAGAGATTTTATGGTGTCAGTGGTGAGAATTTAATATCTTCTTAGTATACATTATATCTCTTGAGTTATCTTCAAATACACCATCCAAGTAGGCCAATGGAGAAATTGACAATATTGTGTTTGTAAGTATCTTCCAGGTACTCTAGCATAGCTTGTAGTGAATTCAATGCTGTAGAAAATGTATGTGGACTTTCACCCGTTATATATATTGTTTCACAGTAGTCTCTTTACAGGATGTGAGAAACACCTTTTCTTTGAATGGCTATAGGCCTCAACAAGTAAAAGGGAAAATACTAATATCAAAACCAGGAAAAAGATAGAAGAGTAAAGTTGATATGAGACTTGTAGAGAGTTTAGGGTGTCACAGGTGAAAATTTAATATCATCTTAGTATACATTGTATCTCTTGAGTTATCTTCAAATGCATCTTCCAAGTAGGCCAAGGGAGAAACTGACAATAGTGTCCTTGCCAGTAATTTCCAGGTACACTAGCATAGCTTGTGCTGACTTCACTGCTGTAGATAATATATGTGGATTTTTACCCTTTTTTATCTGTCCATCTATCTATCTATCTATCTATAAATCTATATATTTATATCTACATATATATATATATATATTTACATATTACTTCACTGTTGTCTCTTAAATAGCAACTGCCAAAATGCCTTTATTTAGATCCCCATAGGCCTCAACAAGGAAATGCCTATATACTGATATCACAAGCAGGATAAAGAAAGAAGAGTCAAGTTGATAGGGTACATGTAGAGAGTTTAGGGTGTCAGTGGTGACAATTTAATATCTTCTTAATATACATTGTATCTCTTGAGTTATGTTCAAATACACCTTTCAAGTAGGCCAATGGATAAATTGACAATACTGTACTTCCAAGTATCTTCCATATACACTAGCATAGCTTGTATTGACTTCACTGCTGAAGATAATACATGTGGATTTTTACCCTTTATATGTATTTATGTATATATATATATATATATATATATATATATATATATATATATTTACATATTACTTCAGTGTTGTCTCTTAAGGAGGAACTGCCAAAATGCCTTCATTTAAATTCCTATATCCCTAAACAGGGAAAAGGCTAAACACTGATATCACAAGCAGGAAAAAGATAGAAGAGGCAATTTGACAGGACACTTGTAGAGGATTTAGGGAGTCAGTGCTGACAATGTAATATGTACTTAGTATCCAATGTATTTCTTGAGTCATCTTCATATACAATTACCGTTTTGGTGAAGGGAGGAAGCAACAATTGTCTACTTGCAGTTATATTCCAGATACTCTAGCACAGCTTGTACTAACTTCTATGTTGTAGATAAGGTATATGGATTTTTAGCCTTTACATACATTACTTCAGAGTTCTCTCTTTAGGGGAAGTGAGAAAATGCGTTTCTTTGGATTTCTACAGGCCTAAAAATGGAAAAGGCTAAATACTGATATCACAAGCAGGAAAAAGATCGAAGAGTCAAACTGATAGGATACTTGTAGAGAGTTTAAGGTGTCAGTGATGACAATATGATATATTCCTAGTATACATTGTATCTCTTGAGTTATCTTCAAATACACCTTCCAAGTAGGCCAATGGAGCAATTGAAAATGGTGTACTGGCAAGTATCTTCCAGGTACACTAGCATAGCTTGTACTGACTTCACTGCTAAAGATAATATATGTGGATTTTTACCCTTTGTGTATATATATATATATATATATATATATATATATATATATATATATATATATATGTATATATTTACATATTACTTCAGTGTTGTCTCTTAAGGAGGAACTACCAAAATGCCTTCATTTAGATTCCTATATCCCTGAACAGGGAAAGGATAAACACTGATATCACCAGCAGGAAAAAGATAGAAGAGTCAATTTGACAGGACACTTGTAGAGAATTTAGGGAGTAAGTGCTTACAATGTAATATCTACTTAGTATCCCATGTATTTCTTGAGTCATCTTCATAAACACTTACCATTTTGGTCAAGGGAGGAAGGGACAATTGTGTACTTGCAATTATGTTCTAGGTAATCTAGCACAGCTTGCACCGACTTCACTGTTGTAGATAAGGTGTATGTATTTTTAACCTTTACATATATTACTTCAGAGTTGTCTCTTTAGGGTAAGTGACAAAATGCGTTTCCTTGGATTTCTATAGTCCTCAACAGGGAAAAGGCTAAATAATGATAGCACAAGCGGGAAAAAGATCGAAGAGTCAAATTAATAGGATACCTGTAGAGAGTTTAAAGTGTCAGTGATGACAGTATAATACCTTCTTAGTATGCATTGTATCTCTTGAGTTATCGTCAAAGACACCTTACAAGTAGGCCAATGGAGCAAGTGACAATGGTGTACTTGCAAGTATCTTCCAGGTGCACTAGAATACCTTGTATTGTTTTCACTGCTCTCGAAAAAATATGTGGATGTTCCCCCTTTATATTCCTGGCTTCTGTGTTGTCTCTTAGTGAGGAACTCCCAAAATGCCTTTATTTACATTCCTATATGCCTCAAGAGGGAAAAGGTTAAATACTGATATCACAAGCAGGATAAAGATAGAAGGGTCAACTTGATAGGTCACTTGTAGAGAGTTTAGGGTGTCAGGAATGACAATGTAATAACTTCTTATTATACATTGTATTTCTTGAGTTATCTTCAAATACACCTTCCATGTTGGCCAATGGAGGAATGAACAATTGTGTACTAGCAAATATCTTCCAGATAATCTAGCATAGCTTTCACTGACTTCACTGCTGTAGGAAAGACATGTGGATTTTCAACCTTTACATGTATTATTTCACAGTTGTCTCTTTAGAGGAAGTGACAAACACCATGTATTTGGAATGCTATAGACCTCAACGAGGAAAAGGCAAAATATTGGTATCACAGGAAGGATAAAGATAGAGGAGTCAAGTTGATATGAAACTTGCAGACATCTTAGGGAGACAGTGTTGAAAATGTAATATCTTCTTATTATACCTTTTATTTCTTGAGTTATCTTCAAATCCACCTTCCATGTTATCCAATGAAGCAATGGACGATGGTGTACTTGTAAGTGTCTTCGAGCTACACTCGCATATCTTGTATTGTCTTCACTGCTATGGAAAAAATATATGGGTTTTAACTTTTACGTACGTGATTTCAATGTTGTCTCTTAAATAGGAACTGGTAAAAAGCCTTTATTTACATCCCCATAGGCATCAACAGGGAATAGGCTATATACTGATATTACAAGCAGCATAAAGATAGAAGAGTCAAGTTGGAAGGACACTTGTGGAGAATTTAGTGTTTCAGGGCTGCCAATGTAATAACTTCTTATTATACATTGTATTTCTTGAGTTATCTTCAAACACATCTTCCATGTTGGCCAATGGAGGAATGGACAATTGTGTACGAGCAAGTATTTCCAGATACTCTAGCATAGCTTGTACTGACTTCACTGCTGTAGAAAAGATATGTGGATTTTCACCCTTTACATATATTATTTCACAGTTGTCTCTTTAGAGGAAGTGACAAAAACCATTTCTTTGGATGGCTATAAGCCTCAACTAGGAAATGGAAAAATACAAATATCAGAAGCAGGAAAAAGACAGAAGAGTCAAGTTGACATGAGACTTGCAGACAGCTTAGGGAGACAGTGTTGACAAGGTAATATCTTCTTAGTATACGTTGTATTTCCTGAGTGATCTTCAAATACATCTTCCATGTTGGCCAATGGAGCAATGGACGATCTGTTTCTTGCAAGTGTCTTCCAGCTACACTCGCATATCTTGTATTGTCTTCACTGCTGTCGAAAAGATATGTGGATTTTTACCTTTTATATACATGACTTCAATGTTGTCTCTTAAATAGGAACTGGTAAAAACCCTTTATTTAGATCCCCATAGGCCTCCACAGGGAAATGGCTATATAATGATATCACAAGCAGGATAAAGATAGAACAGCCAAGTTGATAGGATACTTGTAGAGTGTTTAAGGTGTGAGTGGTGAAAATATAATATCTTCTTAGTATATATTGTATCTCTTTAGTTCTCTTCAAATACACCTTCCAAGTAGGCCAATGGAGCAATTGACAATTGTGTACTTGCAAGTATCTTCCAGGTACAGTGGAATACCTTGTATTGTTTTCACTGCTCTCGATAAAATATGTGGATTTTGACCATTTACGTACCTTACTTCAGTGTTGTCTCTTAAGAAAGAACTGCCAAAATGCCTTTATTTAGATTCCTATAGGCCTCAACAGGGAAAAGGATAAATACTGATATCACAAGCAGGATAAAGATAGAAGAGTCAACTTGATAGGACACCTTTAGAGAGATTAGGGTGTCAAGGCTGACGATGTAATATCTTCTTATTATACATTGTATTTCTTGAGTTATCTCCAAATACACCTTCCATGTTGGACAATGGAGGAATGGACAATTGTGTACTAGCAAGTGTCTTCCAGATACTCTAGCATAGCTTGTACTGACTTCACTGCTGTGGAAAACATATGTGGATTTTCACCCTTTACCTATATTATTTCACAATTGTCTCTTGAATGTAAGTGACAAACACCATTCCTTTGGATGTCTATAGGCCTCAACTAAGAAAAGGCAAAAAACGCACATCACAAGCAGGAAAAGGATAGAAGAGTCAAGTTGATATGAGACTTCAGACAGCTTAGGGAGACAGTGTTGCAATGTCATATCTTCTTAGTATACATTGTATTTCCTGAGTTATCTTCAAATACACCTTCCATGTTGGGCAATGGAGCAATGGACGATGGTGTACTTGGAAGTGTCTTCCAGCTACACTCGCATATCTTGTATTGGCTTCCCTGCTGTCGAAAAGATATGTGGATTTTTACCTTTTACATACATGACTTCAAGGTTGTCTCTTAAATAGGAACTGTTAAAATGCCTTTATTTAGATCACCATAGGCCTCAACAGGGAAATGGCTACATACTGATATCACAAGAAGGATAAAGATAGAAGAGTCAAGGTGGTAGGACACTTGTAGAGAGTTTAGGGTGTCAGTGGTGACAATTTAATATCTTCTTAGTATACATTGTATCATTTGATTTATCTTCAAATTCACCTTCCACGTAGGCCAAAGGAGAAAATGACAGTAGTGTACTTGCAGATATCTTCCAGGTACACTAGCATAGCTTTTACTGACTTCACTGCTGTAGATAATATATGTGGATTTTTACACACATATTGCGTATATATGGACATATATATATATATATATATATATATATGAATATATATGTATATATATATATATATATTTACATATTACTTTAATGTTTTCTCTTAAGGAGGAACTGCCAAAATGCCTTCATTTATATCCCTATATGCCTGAACAGGGAAAAAGCTAAATACTGATATCAAAAGCAGGATAAAGATAGAAGAGTCAAGTTGACAGGTCACTTGTGAAGAATTTAGGGAGTTAGTGCTGACAATGTAATATCTACTTAGCATCCAATGTATTTCTTGAGTCATCTTCATATTAGAATGAGGCATAATTTTAGTGTAGAATACATAGGTGCAATTTGGAATAGGCTTATAGAAACTGCATTAGATGAAATTGAGTGGAGTTGGGGTTACAGTTAGAATCAAGAGTGAGGGCTTGACTCGAGCATGTGGTTAATAATAACCCACGTCTATGGTCATAATCAAGGCTTAGGGTTATGTTTAGATTTAGAATAGAGTGAAAGAACTGAGCACATTCAGTGTTAGATCTAGAAGACAGAATTGGAATTCAGAAGTTATAATTGGATTTTGTGTTCCCAATTGTATTTTGGAAGGAAATGTTACTTACGGAGAAGCATTTTGGAAAAAGAATTTAGAATAAGAAATGAAACTTTCTTTTGGATCTGTAATTTAGAAGTGGTATTTAGAACTATAATGTGGAACTTGAATTTAGAAAAAGAATTTGGACCTGGAACATGGAAGTGGACCTTAGCAATGGAATTTGTAACTGGAATTTAGAAGTGGAATTTAGAATTGGATTTTGGAAGTGTAATGTAGAAGTGGAGTTCACCATTGGAATTTGGAAGGGGAATTTAAAACTCTAAGGTGGAACTGGAATTTCGACTTAGAATTTGAACCTGGAGCTTGAAACCGGAAATTAGAGTTGGAACGTGGAACAGGAATTTGGAAGTGGAATTTAGAAGTGGAATTGAGAATTGCAATTTGGAAGAGGAATTTAGAATCCTAATGTGGAACTGGAATTTTGACTTAGAATTTGGAACTGAAGCTTCTTAGGGGAAATTAGAGTTGGAATTAGGAACTGGAATTTAGAAGTGGAATTTAGATTTGGAATTTAGTAGTGGAATTTGGAATTAGAATTAGAATTTGGATCGTGGAACTGAGAAGTGGAATTTGAATGAAGAACTGGAAATAAGAATTAGACTATTGAAGAAGATATTGTAATTGGAAATTTTGTCTTAAATTGGAATAGAAGTGTGAGCTTCGACCTGGATATGTAGCAACATTAAACATGGAATTTCTTATTAGAATTGTTGGTAAAACTTTATGGTTAAAAGTTGGAAATTCAATGTTAATGTGTAGTATTAGCGTGAAACATGTTATAGGAACCCAGATTTTTGTATTACAATTTCATAGAGTAGTTTGAAATGGTTCTCTGGTGTTGGAGTATGTGAAAGGAGTTATGATGTGGATGTCAGTTTTCATTTTTTATTGCAATATGAGTATAGAGTTGACATTTGAAACATGAATTGGCATTTGGTATTTGAAAGTATAATTCCTAACCCTAAGACATATTTGGAATGAGGCATAACTTTAGTGTAGAATACACAGGAGAAATTTGGAATAGGCTTATAGAAATTGCATTGGATGAAACTGAGTGGAGCTGGGGTTACAGTTAGAGTCAAGAGTGAGGGTTTGCCTCGAGCATTTGGTTAATAATCAGCCACGTCTATGGTCATAATCATTGCTTAGGGTTATGGTTAGATTCAGAATAGAGTGAGAGAAATGAGCACATTTAGTGTTAGGTTTAGAAGAGAGAATTGGGATTGATAAGTTATAATTGGATTTTGTGTTCAAAATTTTATTTTGGAAGTGAAATGTGATTTACGGAGCAGCATTTTGGAAAGGGAATTTGGAATAAGAAATGAAACTTGCTTTTGGTTCTGTAATTTCGGAGTGGAATTTAGAACAAGAATGCGGAACTAGAATTTGGAATTAGACTTTGGAACTGGAACATGGAAGTGGACCTTAGCAATGGAATTTGGAACTGGAATTTAGAATTGGAATCTGGAAGAGGAATTTAGAAGTGGAATTCAGAATTGGAATTTGGAAGAGTTATTTAGAACTCTGATGTGGACCTGGAATTTCGACTTAGATTTGAAACTGGAGCTTGTTAGTGGAAATTAGAGTTCGAATTTGGAACTGGAATTTAGACGTGGAATTGAGATTTGGAATTTTTAAGTGGAATTTAGAATTAGAATTTGGATTTGGAACGTGGAACTGAGATGTGAAATTTGAGTGAAGAACTGGAATTTAGAATTAGATTATTGAAGAACATACTGTAATTGGAAATTTTGTCTTAACTTGAAATAGATGTGTGAGCTTCGACGAGGATATGAAGCACCATTTAACGTGGAATTTGTTATTAGAATTGATGGTAAAACTTTACGGTTAAAATTTGGACATGCAATTGTAGTGTGTAGTATTAGCGTAAAACATGTTATAGGAAACTAGATTTTGGTATAACAGTTTGATAGAGTAGTTTGAAATGGTTGTCTGGTGTTAGAGTATGTGAAAGAAGTTATCATGTGGATGTCAGTTTTCATTTTGTATTGCAATATGAGTATTGAGTTGGCATTTGAAACATGAATTGGCATTTGATATTTGAAAGCAAAATTCCTACTACTAAGACATAATTGGAATGAGGCATAATTTTAGAGTAGAATTCACAGGTGCAATTTGGGATAGGGTTATAGAAATTGCATTGCATGAAACTGGGTTGAGTTGCGGTTATAGTTAGAGTCAAGAGTGAGGGATTGTCTGGAGCATGTGTTTAATAATCACCCTCGTCTACGGTCATAATCAAGGCTTAGGGTTATGGTTAGATTTAGAATAGAGTGAGAGAAATGAGCACATTTAGTGTTAGGTTTAGAAGACAGAATTGGAATTGAGAAGTTATAATTGTATTTTGTGTTCCCAATTGTATTTTGGAAGTGAAATGTGATTTACAGAGGAGCAGCATTTTGGAAAGAGAATTTAGAGTAAGAAATGAAGCTTTCTTTTGGATCTGCAATTTGGAAGTGGAATTTAGAACTAAAATGTGATACTGGAATTTGGAATTAGAATTTGGAACAGGAACATGGAAGTGGACCTTAGCAATGGAATTTGGAACTGGAATTTAGAAGTGGAATTTAGAATTGATTTTTGGAAGTGTAATTTAGAAGTGGAGTTCAGCATTGGAATTTGGAAGAGGAATTTAGAACTCTAAGGTGGAACTGGAATTTCGACTTAGAGTTTGGAACTGGAGCTTGTTAGTGGAAATCAGAGTTGGAATTTGGAACTGGACTTTAGAAGTGGAATATAGAGTTGAAATTTGGAAGTGGAATTCAGAATTAGAATTTGAATTTGGAACGTGGAACTGAGATGTGGAATTTCAATGAAGAACTGGAATTTAGAATTAGACTATTGAAGAAGATATTGTAATTGGAAATTTTGTCTCGACTTGAAATAAAAGTGTGAGCTTCGACGTGGATATGCAACACCATTAAACTTGCAATTTGTTATTAGAATTGTTGGTAAAACGTTATGGTTAAATGTTGGAAACACAATGTTAGTGTGTAGTATTAGCGTGAAACATGTTATAGGAACCTAGATTTTTGTATTACAATTTCATAGAGTAGTTTGAAATGGTTGTCTGGTGTTAGAGTATGTGAAAGGAATTATGATGTGGATGTCAGTTTTCATTTTGAATTGCAATGTGAGTATAGATTTGACATTTGACACATGAACTGGCATTCGGTATTTGAAAGTATATTTCCGACTACTAAGACATAATTGTAATGAGGCATAATTGTAGTGGAGAATTCACATATGCAATTTGGAATAGGGTTATAGACATTGCATTGCATGAAACTGAGTGGATTTGGGGTTACAGTTAGAGTCAAGAGTGAGGGCTTGACTCGAGCATGTGGTTAATAATCACCCTCGTCTATGGTCATAATCAAGGCTTAGGGTTATGGTTAGATTTAGAATAGAGTGAGAGAAATGAGCACATTTAGTGTTAGGTTTAGAAGACAGAATTGGGACTGAAAAGTTATAATTGGATTTTGTGTTGCCAATTGTATTTTGGAAGTGAAATATGATGTACGGAGCAGCATTTCGGAAAGGGAATTTGGAATAGGAAATGAAACTTTCCATTGGATCGGCAATTTCGAAGTGAAATTTAGAACTAGAATGTGGAACTGTAATTTGGAATTAGAATTTGCAGCTGGAACATGAATGTGGAACGTAGAAATGGAATTTGGAACTGGAAAATAGAAGTGGAATTTAGAATTCGTATTGGGAAGTGGAATTTAGAAGTGGAATTCAGAATTGGAATTTGGAAGATGAATTTAGAACTCTAATGTGGAACCGGAATTTCGACTTAGAATTTGAAAATGGAGCTTGTTAGTGGAAATTAGAGTTGGAATTTGGAACTGGAATTTAGACGTGTAATTTAGATTTGCAATTTTTAAGTGGAATTTAGAATTAGAATTTGGATTTGGAACGTGGAACTGAGATGTGAAATTTGAATGAAGAACTGGAATTTAGAATTAGATTATTGAAGAAGATACTGTAATTGGAAATTTTGTCTTAACTTGGAATAGAAGTGTGAGCTTCGACGAGGATATGAAGCACCATTTAATGTGGAATTTGTTATTAGAATTGATGGTAAAACTTTACGGTTAAAATTTGGACATGCAATGTTAGTGTGTAGTATTAGCGTAAAACATGTTATAGGAAACTAGATTTTGGTATAACAGTTTGATAGAGTAGTTTGAAATGGTTGTTTGGTGTTAAAGTATGTGAAAGAAATTATATTGTAGATGTCAGTTTTAATTTTGTATTGCAATATGTGTATTGAGTTGGCATTTGAAACATGAATTGGCATTTGGTATTTGAAAGCAAAATTCCTACTACTAAGACATAATTGGAATGAGGCATAATTTTAGAGTAGAATTCACAGGTGCAATTTGGGATAGGGTTATAGAAATTGCATTGCATGAAACTGGGTGGAGTTGCGGTTATAGTTAGAGTCAAGGGTGAGGGATTGTCTGGAGCATGTGACTAATAATCACCCTCGTCTATGATCATAATCAAGGCTTAGGGTTATGGTTAGATTTAGAATAGAGTGAGAGAAATGAGCACATTTAGTGTTAGGTTTAGAAGACAGAATTGGAATTGAGAAGTTATAATTGTATTTTGTGCTCCCAATTGTATTTTGGAAGTGAAATGTGATTTACAGAGGAACAGCATTTTGGAAAGAGAATTTAGAGTAAGAAATGAAGCTTTCTTTTGGATCTGCAATTTGGAAGTGGATTTTGGAACTGAAATGTGGAACTGGAATTTGGAATTAGAGTTTGGAACAGGAACATGGAAGTGGACCTTAGCAATGGAATTTGGAACTGGAATTTAGAAGTGAATTTAGAGTTGATTTTTGGAAGTGTAATTTAGAAGTGGAGTTCAGCATTGGAATTTGGAAGAGGAATTTAGAACTCTAAGGTGGAACTGGAATTTCGACTTAGAATTTGGAACTGGAGCTTGTTAGTGGAAATTAAAGTTGGAATTTGGAACAGGAATTTAGAAGTGGAATTTAGAGTTGGAATTTGGAAGTGGAATTTAGAAGTGGAATTTGATTTTGGAACGTGGAACTGAGATGTGGAATTTCATTGAAGAACTGGAATTTAGAATTAGACTATTGAAGAAGATGTTGTAATTGGAAATTTTGTCTCAACTTGAAATAGAAGTGTGAGCTTCGACGTGGATATGCAACACCATTAAACACGCAATTTGTCATTAGACTTGTTGGTAAAACGTTATGGTTAAAGTTGGAAACACAATATTAGTGTGTAGTATTAGCGTGAAACATGTTATTGGAACCTAGATTTTGGTAAAACAGTTTGATAGAGCAGTTTGAAATGGTTGTCTGGTGTTAGAGTATGCGAAAGGAATTATGATGTGGATGTCAGTTTTCATTTTGAATTGCAATATGAATATAGATTTGACATTTGACACATGAACTGGCATTCGGTATTTGAAAGTATATTTCCGACTACTAAGACATAACTGTAATGAGGCATAATTGTAGTGGAGAATTCACATATGCAATTTGGAATAGGGTTATAGACATTGCATTGCATGAAACTGAGTGGATTTCGGGTTACAGTTAGAGTTAAGAGTGAGGGCTTAACTCGAGCATGTGGTTAATAATCACCCTCGTCTATGGTCATAATCAATGCTTAGGGTTATGGTTAGATTTAGAATAGAGTGAGAGAAATGAGCACATTTAATGTTTGGTTTAGAAGACAGAATTGGGATTGAGAAGGTATAACTGGATTTTGTGTTCCCAATTGTATTTTGGAAGTTAAATGTGATTTACAGAGCAGAATTTTGGAGAGAGAATTTGGAGTAAGAAATGAAACTTTCCATTGGATCGGCAATTTCGAAGTGAAATTTAGAACTAGGATGTGGAACTGGAATTTGGAATTAGAATTTGGAGCTGGAACATGAAAGTGGAACTTAGAAAGGGAATTTGGAACTGGAAAATAGAAGTGGAATTTAGAATTCGTATTGGGAAGTGGAATTTAGAAGTGGAATATAGAATTGGATTTTGGAAGTGTAATTTAGAAGTGGAGTTCCTCATTGTCATTTCTAATGGAAATTTAGAACTCTAAGGTGCAACTGGAACTTCGACTTAGAATTTGGAACTGGAGCTTGGAAGGGGAAATTAGAGTTGGAATTTGGAACAGGAATTTGGAAGTGGAATATAGAATTGGAATTTGGAAGTGGAATTTAGAATGAGAATTTGGATTTGGAACGTGGAACTGAGATGTGGAATTTGAATGAAGAACTGGAATTTAGAATTAGACTATTGAAGAAGATATTGTAATTGGAAATTTTGTCTTAACGTGGAATAGAAGTGTGAGCTACGACCTGGATATGCAGCACCATTAAACCTGCAATATGTTATTAGAATTTTTGGTGAAACATTACGGTTAAATTTGGAAATGCAATGTTAGTGTGTAGTGTTAGCATGAAACATGTTATAGGAACCTAGATTTTGGTATAACAGTTTGATGGAGTAGTTTGAAATGGTTGTCTCGTGTTAGAGTATGTGAAAGAAATTATGATGTGGATGTCAGTTTTCAATTTTTATTGCAATATGAGTGTAGAGTTGGCATTTGAAACATGAATTGGCATTTGGTATTTCAAAGTATAATTCCTACTACTAAGACATAATTGGAATGAGGAATAATTGTAGTGTTACAGGTAGAGTCAAGAGTGCGGGCTTGACTCAAGCATGTGGTGAATAGACCCATGTCTATGGTCATAATCAAAGCTTAGGATTATGGTTAGATTTTGTCAGTTCCTCCTTATGAGACAACACTGAAGTAATATGTAAACATATATATATATATATATTATATATATATATATATATATATATATATATATATATATATTAAGGGAGAAAATACACATATATTACCGACAGCAGTGAAGTCAGTACAAGTTATGGTAGTGTACCTGGAAGATATTTGCAAGTCCACTATTGTCAATTTCTCCACTGGCCTACTTGGAAGGTGTACTTGAAGATAACTCAAGACATACAGTGTATACTAAGAAGATATTAAATAGTCACCACTGACACCCTAAAGTCTCTAGAAGTATCCTATTAACGTGACTCTTCTATCTCTATCCTGCTTGTGATATCAGTATTTAGCCTTTTCCCTGTTGCGGCATATAGGAATCTAAATAAAGGCATTTTCGTAGTTCCTCCTTAATAGACAACACTGAAGTAAGGTATATAAAGGGTGAAAATCCACATATTTTATCGAGAGCAGTGAAAACAGTGCAAGGTATTCTAGTGTACCTGGAATACACTTGCAAGTACAACATTGTCAATTGCTCCATTGGCCTACTTGAAACGTGTATTTGAAGATAACTCAAGAGATACAATGTATACTAAGGAGATATAATATTGTCATCACTGACACCGTAAATTCTCTACAAGTATCCTTTCAATTTGACTCTTCGATCTTTTTCCTGCTTGTGATATCAGTATTTAGCCTTTTCCCTGTTGAGGCCTATAGAAATCCAAAGAAACGCATTTTCTCACTTCCCCTAAAGATAGAACTCTGAAGTAATGTTTGTAAAGGCTAAAAATCCATACACCTTACCTGCAACAGTGAAGTCATTACAAGGTGTGCTAGAGTACCTGAAACATAATTGCAAGTACACAATTGTCCCTTCCTCCCTTTACCAAAATGGTAAGTGTATATGAAGATGACTCAAGAAATACATTGGATATTAAGTAGATATTACATTGTCAGCACTGACTCCCTAAATTCTCTACAAGTGACCTGTCAACTTGACTCTTCTGTCTTTATACTGCTTGTGATGCCTGTATTTAGCCTATTCCCTGTTCAGTCACATAGTAATCTAAATGAAGGAATTTTGGCTGTTCCTCCATAACAGACAATAATGAAGTAATATGTAAATATATGTGTATATCTATATGTATATGTATATATATATATATATATATATATATATATATATATATATATATATATATGTGTGTGTGTGTGTGTGTATGAAAGGGTAAAAATCCATATATATTATCTACGGCAGTGAAGTCAGTACAAGCTATGCTAGTGTACCTGGAAGATAATTGGAAGTAAGCTATTGTCAATTACTCCATTGGCCTACTTGGAAGGTGTATTTGAATAAAACTCAAGAGATACAGTGTATACTAAGAAGATATTAAATTGTCACCACGGACACCCTAAAGTCTCTACAAGTATCCTATCAATTTGAGTCTTCGATCTTTTTCACTGAAGTAATATGTAAATATATTTATATAAAGGCGAAAAATCCACTTAAATTATCTACAGCATTGAAGTCAGTTCAAGGTATGCTAGTGTACCTGGATGATACTTGCAAGTACACTATTGTCAATTTCTCCATTGGCCTACTTCGAAGGTGTATTTTAAGGTAACTCAAGAGATAACAATGTATACGAAGCTGTTAAATTGTCACCACTGACACCCTAAACTCTCCACAAGTATCTTATCAACTTGACTCTTCTAACTTTATCCTGTATTTAATATAAGTATTTAGCCTTTTCCCTGTTGAGACATATAGGTATCTAAATAAAGGCATTTTGGCAGTTCTTCCTTAAGAGGGAACACTGAAGTAAGGTATATAAAGGGTGAATATCCACATATTTTATCGAGAGCAGTGAAAATGCAAGGTATTTTCCCTTTTCCTTGTTGAGGCCTATAGCCATCCAAAGAAATGCTGTTTGTAACTTCCTCTAAAGAAACAATTGTGAAATAATATTTGTAAAGGGTGGAAATCCACATATCTTTTCTACAGCAGTGAATTCAGTACAAGCTATGCTAGAGTATCTGGAAGATACTTGCTAGTACACAATTATCCATTCCTCCATTGGCCAACATGGAAGGCGTATTTGAAGATAACTCAAGAAATACAATGTATAGTAAGGAAATCTTACATTGTCAGCCCTGACACCCTAAAATCTCTACAAGTGTCCTATCAAGTTGGCTCTTCTATCTTTATCCTCCCTGTGATGTCAGTATTTAGCCTTTTCCCTGTTCCGGCATATAGGAATCTAAATGAAGGCATTTTGGCAGTTCCTATTTAAAACACAACACTGAAGTGAAATGTATATATATATAAAGGGTAAAAATCCACATATGTTACCTACAGCAGTGAAGTCAGTACAAGCTGTGCTAGTGTACCTGGAAGATACTTGCAAGTACACTATTGTCAATTTCTCCGTTGGCCTACTTGGAAGATGTATTTGAAAATAACTCAAGAGATACAATGTGTACTAAGAAGATATTAAATTGTCACCACTGACACCATAAACTCTTTACAAATCTCATATCAACTTGACTCTTCTATCTTTTTCCTGATTGTGATATCAGTATTTTCCCTTTTCCTTGTTGAGGCCTATAGCCATCCAAATAAATGGTGTTCGTCACTTCCTCTAAAGAAACAATTGTGGAATAATATATTTAAAGGGAGAAAATCCATATATGTTTTCTACAGCAGTGAATTAAGTGCAAGCTATGCTACAGTATCTGGAAGATACTTGCCAGTACACAATTGTCCATTCCTTCATTGGCCAACATTGAAGGCGTATTTGAAGATAACTTAAGAAATACAATGTATAGTAAGAAGATATTACATTGTGGGCCCAGACACTCTGAACTCTCTACAAGTGTCCTATCAAGTTTACTCTTCTATCTTTATCCTGCCTGCGATATCAGTATTTAGTCTTTTCCCTTTTCAGGCATATTAGAATCTAAATGAAGGCATTTTGGCAGTTCCTCCTTAAGAGAAAACACTCAAGTAATATGTAAATATATATATATATATATACATATACATACATATATATATATACATATACATACATATATATATATATATATACATATATATATATATACATATATAAAGGGTAAAAATCCACATATATTATCTACAAAAGTAAAGTCAGTACAAGCTATGCTAGTGTACCTGGAAGATACTTGCAAGTACACTATTGTCAATTTCTCCATTGGACTACTTGGAATGTGTATTTGAAGATAACTCAAGAGATGCAATGTATACTAAGAAGATATTAAATTGTCACCACTAACACCCTAAACTCTCTACAAGTATCCTAACAATTTGACTCTTTGATCAATTTCCTGCTTGTGATATCAGTATTTAGCCTTTTCCATGTTAAGGCCTATAGAAATCCAAAGAAATGCATTTTTTCACTTCCCCTAAAGAGACAACTCTGAAGTAACGCATGTAAATGCTAAAAATCCATATACCTTAGATCCAACAGTGAAGTAATTACACGCTGTGCAAGAGTACCTTTAACATACTTGTAAGTACACAGTTGTCCCTTCCTCCCTTGACCTAAATGGTAAGTGTATATGAAGATGACTCAAGAAATACATTGGATACTAAGTAGATATTACAGTGTCAGCACTGATTCCCAAAATTCTCTACAAGTGTCCTGTCAACTTGACTATTCTACCTTTATCCTGCTTGTGATATGAGTATTTAGCCTTTTCCCTGTTCAGGCATATGGGAATCTAAATGAAGGCATTTTGGCAGTTCCTCTTTAGAGACCACACTGAAGTAATATGTAAATATATATATATATATATATATATATATATATATATATATATATATATATATATATATATATATATATATAAAGGGTAAAAATCCACATATATTATCTTCAGCAGTAAAGTCAGTACAAGCTATGCTAATGTACCTGGAACATAATTGCAAGTACACTATTGTCAATTTCTCCATTGGTCTACTTGGAAGGTGTATTTTAATATAACTAAAGATATACAGTGTATACTAAGAAGATAGTAAATTGTCACCATTGACACCCCAAACTATCTACAATTATCCTGTCAACTTGACTCTTCTGTTATTATCCTTCTTGTGATATCAGTACTTTCCCTTTTCCCTCTTGAGGCATGTAGGAATCTCAATAAAGGCATTTTTTCAGTTCGTCCTTAAGAGACAACACTGATGTAAGGTATATAAACGGTGAAAATCCACATATTTTATCGAGAGCAGTCAAATAAATGCAAGGCATTCTAGTGTACCTGGATGATACTTGCAAGTACATCATTTTCCATTGCTCCATTGGCCTACTTGGAAGGTTTATTTGAAGATAACTTAAGAGACACAATGTATACTAAGAAGATATTATATTGTCGTCACTGCAACCTTAAATTGTCGACAAGTATCCTATCAATTTGACTCTTCGATCTTTTTCCTGCTTGTGATATCAGTATTTAGCCTTTTCCCAGTTGAGGCCTATAGATATCCAGAGAAACACATTTTGTCACTTCTCCTAAAAAGACAACCCTGAAGCAATGTTTCTAAAGGCTAAAAATTCATATACCTTATCAACAACACTGAAGTCAGTACAAGCTATGCTGGAGAACCTGCAACGTAATTGCAAGTACACAATTGTCCCTTCCACCCTTGGTCAAATTGGTAAGTGTATATGAAGATGACTCAAGAAATACATTGGATACTAAGTAGATATTACATTTTCTGCACTAACTTACTAAATTCTCTACAAGTGACCTGTCACCTTGACTCTTCTCTCTTGATCCTGCTTGTGATGTCAGTATTTAGCCTTTTCCCTCATCAGGCATATAGGAATGTAAATGAATGCATTTTGGTATTTCCTCCATAAGAGACAACAGTGAAGTAATAAGTAAATATATATATATATATATATATATATATATATATATATATATATATATATATATATATATATGTATATATATATGATTGATAGATAGATATAGATAGATAGATAGATAGATAGATAGATAGATAGATAGATAGATAGATATAAAAAGAGTAAAAATCCACATATATTATCTAGAGCAGTGAAGTCACTACAAATTATGCTAGTGTACCTGGAAGATACTTGCAAGTACACTATTGTCAATTTCTCCATTGGTCTACTTGGAAAGTGTACTTGAAGATATTTCAAGAGATACAATGTATAGTAAGAAGATATTGAATTGTCACCCCGGACACCCTAAACTCTCTACAAGTCTCATATCAACTTGACTCTTCTATCTTTTTTCTGCTTGTGATATCAGTATTTTCCCTTGTCCTGGTTGAGGCCTATAGCCATCCAAACAAATGGTGCTTGTCACTTCCTCTAAAGAGAAAATTGTGAAATAATATATGTAAATGGTGAAAATCCACATATCGTTTCTACATCAGTGAATTCAGAAAAAGCTATGCTAGTGTACCTGGAAGATACTGCTGGTACACAATTGTCCATTGCTCCATTGGCCAATATGGAAGGCGTATTTGAAGATAACTCAAGAAATACAATGTATAGTAAGAAGATATTACATTGTCACCCCAGACACCCTAAACTCTCTACAAGTGTCCTTTCAAGTTGGCTGTTCTATCTTTGTCCTGCCTGCGACGGCAGTATGTAGTCTTTTCCATGTTCTGGCATATAGGAATCTAAATGAAGGCAATTTGGCAGTTCCTCCTTAAGGGACAACACTGAAGTAATATGTAAATATATATAAATATATATATATATATTTATATAATATATATTATATATATATATATATATATATATATGAAGTGTAAAAATCCACATATCTTATCTACAGCAGTGAAGTCAGTACAAGCTGTGCTAGAGTACCTGGAACATAATTGCAAGTACGTAATTGTCCCTTCCTCCCTTGACCAAAATGGTAAGTGTATATGAAGATGACTCTAAAAATACACTGGATACTAAGTAGATATTACACTGTCAGCACTGACTCCCTAAAATCTATACAAGTGTCCTGTCACCTTGACTCTTCTATCTTTATCCTGCATTTAATACCCGTATTTAGCCTTTTCCCTGTTCAGGCATATAGGAATCTAAAGGAAGGCATTTGGGCAGTTCCACCTTAAGGGACAACACCGAAGTAACATGTAAATATATATATATATATACATATATATATGTCTATAAAGGGTAAAAATCTACATATATTATCTACAGAAGTGACGTCAGTACAAGCTATTGTAGTGTACCTGGAAGACACTTGCAAGAACACTATTGTCAATTTCTCCATTGCCCTACTTCGAAGGTGTGTTTGAAGATAACTCAAGAGATACAATGTATACTAAGAAGATATGAAATTGTCACCACTAACCCACTAAACTTTCTACAAGTATACTATCAATTTGACTCTTCGATCTTTTTGTTGCTTGTGATATCATTATTTAGCCTTTTCCCTGTTGAGGCCTATAGAAATCCAAAGAAAGGCATTTCGTCACTTCTTCTAAAGAGACAACTCTGAAGTAATGTATGTAAATGCTAAAAATCCATATACCTTATCTGCAACAGTGAAGTCATTACATGCTGTGCAAGAGTACCTGAAACATAATTGCAAGTACGCAATTGTCCCTTCCTCCCTTGACCAAAATGGTAAGTGTATATGAAGATGACTCTAGAAATACATTGGATACTACGTAGATATTACACTGTCAGCACTGACTCCCTAAATTCTCTACAAGTGACCTTTCAACTTGACCATTCTATCTTTATCCTGCTGGTGATTTGAGTATTTAGCCTTTTCCCAGTTGAGGCATATAGGAATACAGGGGAAGACATTTTGGCAGTTCCACCTTATGAGACAACACTGAAGTAATATGTAAATATAAATATATACATATGAATATGTATAAAGGGTAAAAATCCACATATATTATCTACAGCAGTGAAGTAAATACAAGCTATGCTAATGTACCTGGAAGATACTTGCAAGTACACTATTGTCATTTTGTCCATTTGTCTACTAGGAATGTGTATTTGAAGATAACTAAAGAGATACAATGTATACTAAGAAGATAGTAAATTGTCACGACTGACACCCTAAACTCTCTACAAGTATCCTATCAACTTGACTCTTCTATTTTTATCCTGCTTATTATATCAGTATTTAGCCTTTATTCTGTTCAGGCATATAGGAATCTAAATGAAGGCATTTGGCAGTTCCTCCTTAAGAGACAACACTGAAGTAAGGTATATAAAGGGGAAAAATCCACATATTTTATCGAAAGCAGTGAATTCAATGCAAGGTATTCTAGTGTACCTGCAAGATAATTGCAAGTACACCATTGTCAATTTCTCCATTGGCCAACTAGGAAGGTGTATTTGACGATAACTCCAGAGACACAATGTATACTAAGAAGATATTATATTGTCATCACTGCCACCTTAAATTCTCTACAAGTATCCTATCAATTTGACTCTTCGATATTTTTCCTGTTTGTGATAACAGTATTTAACCTTTTCCCAGTTGAGGCCTAAAGAAATCCAGAGAAACGCAATTTGTAACTTCACCTAAAGAGACAAATCTGAAGTAATGTCTGTAAAGGCTAAAAATCCATATACTTTATAAACAACATTGATGTCAGTACAAGCTGTGCTCGAATACCTGGAACATAATTGCAAGTACACAATTGTCCCTTCCTCCCTTGACCAAAATGGTAAGTGTATTTGAAGATGACTCTAGAAATACATTGGATGCTAAGTAGATATTACATTGTCAGCACTGACTCCCTAAATTCTCGAAAAGTGACCTGTCAACTTGACTATTCTATCTTTATCCTGCTTGTGATATGAGTATTTAGCTTTTTCCCTGTTCAGGCATATAGGAATCTAAAGGAAGGCATTTGGGCAGTTCCACCTTAAAGGACAACACTGAAGTAATATGTAAATATATATATATATATATATATATATATATATATATATATATATATATATATAAAGGGTAAAAATCCACATATATTATCTACAGAAGTGAAAGAAATACAAGTTATGCAAGTGTACCTGGAAGATACTTGCAAGTACACTATTGTGAATTTCTCCATTGCCCTACTTGGAAGGTGTATTTGAAGATAACTCAAGAGATACAATGTATACTAAGAAGATATGATATTGTCACCACTAACCCCCTAAACTCTCTACAAGAATACTATCAATTTGACTCTTCGATCTTTTTGTTGCTTGTGATATCAGTATTTAGCTTTTTCCCTGTTGAGGCCTATAGAAATCCAAAGAAAGGCATTTCGTCACTTCCTCTAAAGAGACAACTCTGAAGTAATGTATGTAAATGCTAAAAATCCATATACCTTATCTGCAACAGTGAAGTCATTACATGCTGTGCAAGAGTACCTGGAACGTAATTGCAAGTACACAATTGTCCCTTCCTCCCTTGTCCAAAATGGTAAGTGTATATGAAGATGACTCTAGAAATACATTGGATACTAAGTAGATATTACATTGTCAGCACTGACTCCCTAAATTCTCTACATGTGACCTGTCAACTTGACTATTCTATCTTTATCCTGCTTGTGATATGAGTATTTAGCCTTTTCCCTGTTCAGGCATATAGGAATCTAAAGGAAGGCATTTGGGCAGTTCCACCTTAAGGGACAACACTGAAGTAACATGTAAATATATATATATATATACATACATACATATATATATGTCTATAAAGGGTAAAAATCCACATATATTATCTACAGATGTGACGTCGGTACAAGCTATGGTAGTGTACATGTAAGATACTTGCAAGTACACTATTGTCAATTTCTCCATTGCCCTACTTGGAAGGTGTATTTGAATAGAACTCAAGAGATACAGTGTATACTAAGAAGATATGAAATTGTCACCACCAACCCCCTAAACTCTCTACAAGTATACTATCAATTTGACTCTTCGATCTTTTTGTTGCTTGTGATATCAGTATTTAGCCTTATCCCTGTTGAGGCCTATAGAAATCCAAAGAAAGGCATTTCGTCACTTCCTCTTAAGAGACAGCTGTGAAGTAATGTATGTAAATGCTAAAAATCCATATACCTTATCTGCATCAGTGAAGTCATTACATGCTGTGCAAGAGTACCGGGAACATAATTGCAAGTACACAATTGTCCCTTCCTCCCTTGACCAAAATGGTAAGTGTATATGAAGATGACTCAAGAAATACATTGGATACTAAGTAGATATTACACTGTCAGCACTGACTCCCTAAATTCTCTACAAGTGACCTGTAAACTTGACCATTCTATCTTTATCCTGGTTGTGATTTGAGTATTTAGCCTCTTCCCTGTTGAGGCATATAGGAATGTAAGTGAAGGCATTTTGGCAGTTCCACCTTATGAGACAACACTGAAGAAATATGTAAATATACATATATACATATGTATATGTATAAAGGGTAAAAATTCACATATATTATCTACAGCAGTGAAGTAAATACAAGCTATGCTAATGTACCTGGAAAATACTTGCAAGTACACTATTTTCATTTTGTCCATTGGACTACTTGGAAGGTGTATTTGAAGATAACTCAAAAGATACAATGTATACTAAGAAGATAGTAAATTGTCACCACTGACACCCTAAACTCTCTACAAGTATCCTATCAACTTGACTCTTCTATTTTTATCCTGCTTATTATATCAGTATTTAGCCTTTACTCAGTTCAGGCATATAGGAATCTAAATGAAGGCATTTGGCAGTTCCTCCTTGAGAGACAACACTGAAGTAAGGTATATAAAGGGGAAAAATCCACATATTTTATCGAGAGCAGTGAATTCCATGCAAGGTATTCTAGTGAACCTGGAAGATAATTGCAAGTACACCATTGTCAATTTCTCCATTGGCCAACTAGGAAGGTGTATTTGACGACAACTCCAGAGATACAATGTATACTAAGAAGATATTATATTCTCATCACTGCCACCCTAAATTCTCTGCAAGTATCCTATGAATTTGACTCTTCGATCTTTTTCCTGCTTGTGATATCAGTATTTTGGACACTAAGTAGATATTACCTTGTCAGCACTGACTCCCTAAATTCTCTACAAGTGACCTGTCAACTTGACTATTCTATCTTTATCCTGCTTGTGATGTGAGTATTTAGCCTTTTCCCTGTTCAGGCATATAGGAATCCAAAGGAAGGCATTTGGGCAGTTCCACCTGAAGGGCCAACACTGAAGTAATATTTCTCCATTGCCCTACTTGGAAGGTGTATTTGAAGATAACTCAAGAGATACAATGTATATTAAGAAGATATGAAATTGTCACCACTAACCCCCTAAACTCTCTACAAGTATACTATCAATTTGACTCTTGGATCTTTTTGTTGCTTGTGATATCAGTATTTAGCCTTTTCCCTGTTGAGCCCTATAGAAATCCAAAGAAAGGCATTTCGTCACTTCCTCTAAAGAGACAACTCTGAATTAATGTATGTAAATGCTAAAAATCCATATACCTTATCTGCAACAGTGAAGTCATTACATGCTGTGAAAGAGTACCTGGAACATAATTGCAAGTACACAATTGTCCCTTCCTCCCTTGACCAAAATGGTAAGTGTATATGAAGATGACTCTAGAAATACATTGGATACTAAGTAGATATTACACTGTCAGCACTGACTCCCTAAATTCTCTGCAAGTGACCTGTCAACTTGACCCTTCTATCTTTATCCTGCTTGTGATATGAGTATTTAGCCTTTTCCCTGTTGAGGCATGTAGGAATCTAAATGAAGGCATTTTGGCAGTTCCTCCTTAAGAGACAACACGAAAGTAATATGTAAATATATATATATATATATATATATATATATATATATATATATATATATATATATATATATATATGGTAAAAATCCACATATATTGTCTACAGCAGTGAAGTCAGTACAAGCTATGCTAATGTACCTGGTAGATGCTTGCAAGTACACTATTGTTAATTCCTCCATTGGCCTACTTGGAAGGAGTATTTAAAGATAACTCAAGAGATACATTGTATACTAAGAAGATAGTAAATTGTCACCACTGACACCCTAAACTCACTACAAGTATCCTATCAACTTGACTCTTCTAATTTTATCCTGCTTGTTCTATCAGTATTTAGCCTTTTCCCTGTTGAGTCATATAAGAATCTAAATATAGGCATTTTGGCAGTTCTTCCTTAAGAGACAACACTGAAGTAAAGTATATAAAGGGGGAAAATCCACATATTTTATCGAGAGTAGTGAAATCAATGCAAAGTATTCTAGTGTACCTGGAAGATACTTGAAAGTACACCATTGTCGATTGCTTCATTGGCCTACCTGGAAGGTGTATTTGAAGATAACTCAAGAGATACAATGTATACTAAGCAGATATTATATTGTCATCACAGATACCTTAAATTCTCTGCAAGTATCCTATCAATTTGACTCTTCAATTTTTTTCCTCCTTGTGATATCAGTATTTAGCCTTTTCCCAGTTGAGGACTAAAGAAATCCAGAGAAACGACTTTTGTCACTTCCCCTAAAGAGACAAGTCTGAAGTAATGTCTGTAAAGGCTAAAAATCCATATACCTTATGAACAACACTGAAGTCAGTACAAGCTGTGCTAGAGTACCTGGAACATAATAGCAAGTACACAATTGTCCCTTCCTCCCTTGACCAAAATGATAAGTGTATAGGAAGATGACTCAAGAAATACATTGGATACTAAGTAGATATTACATTGTCAGCACTGACTCCCTAAATTCTCTACAAGTGGCCTGTCAACTTGACTAGGCTATCTTTATCCTGCTTGCGATATGAATATTTAGCCTTTTCCCTATTCAGGCATATAGGAATCTAAATGAAGGCATTTTGTCACTTCCAACTTAAGAGGCAACGCTGAAGTAATATGTAAATATACATATATATATATATATAGATAGATAGATAGATAGATAGATAGATAGATAGACAGATAGATAGATAGATAGATAGACAGATAAATAGATAAAAAAGGGTAAAAATCCACATATATTATCTACAGCAGTGAAGTGAGTAAAAACTACGCTATTGGAAGATACTTTTAAGTACACTATTGTCAATTTCTCCACTGGTCTACTTGGAAGATGTATTTGAAGATAACTCAAGAGATACAATGTATACGAAGAAGATATTAAATTGTCAACACTGCCACCCTAAACTCTCTACAAGTCTCATATCAACTTAACTCTTCTATCTTTTTCCTGCTTGTGATATCAGTATTTCCCCTCTTCCTTGTTGAGGCCTATAGCCATCCAAAGAAATCGTGTTTGTCACTTCCTCTAAAGTGACAATTGTGAAATGATATCTGTAAAGGGTGAAAATCCACATATCTTTTCTACAGCAGTGAATTCAGTACAAGCTATGCTCGAGTATGTGGAAGATACTTGCTAGTACACAATTATCCATTCCTCCATTGGCCAACATGGAAGGTGTATTTGAAGATAACTCAAGAAATACATTTTATAGTAAGAAGATATTGCATTGTCAGCCTTGACAACCTAAACTCTCTACAAGTGTCCTATCAAGTTGACTATTCTATCTTTATCCTGCCTATGATATCAGTATTTAGCTTTTTCCCTGTTGAGGCCTATAGAAATCCAAAGAAACGCATTTTCTCACTTCCCCTAAAGAGACAACTCTGCAGTAATGTCTGTGAAGGCTAAAAATCACTATACCTTATCTACGTCAGTGATGTCAGTACAAGCTGTACTAGAGTACCTGGAACATAATTGCAAATACACAATTGTCCCTTCCTTCCTTCACCAAAATGGTAAGTGTATATGAAGATGACTCAAGAAATACATTGGATACTAAGTAGATATTACATTATCAGCAGTGACTCCCTAAATTCTCTACAAGTGACCTCTCAACTAGACTCTTCTATCTTTGTCCTGCTTGTGATAGAAGTATTTAGCCTTTTCCATGTTCAGGCATATAGGAATCTGAATGAAGGCATTTTGGCAGTTCCTCCTTAAGAGACAACACTGAAGTAATATAAAAATATATAGATAGAGAGATAGATAGATAGATAGATAGATAGATAGATAGATAGATAGACAGATAGATAGATGGATAGATAAAAAAGGGTAAAAATCCACATATATTATCTACAGCAGTGAAGTCAGTACAAGCTAAGCTAGTGTACCTGGAAGATACTTGCAATTGCACTATTGTCAATTTCTCCATTGGCCTACTTGGAAGGTGTATTTGAAGATAATTCAAGAGATACAATATATACTAAGAAGATACTAAATTGTCACCACTGACACGTTAAACTCTCTACAATTCTCATATCAACTTGACTCTTCCATCTTTTTCCTGCTCATGATATCTGTATTTTCCCTTTTCCTTGTTGAGGCCTATAGCCATTCAAAGAAATGGTGTTTGAACCTTCCTCTAAAGAGACAATTGTAAAATAATATAAGTAAAGGTTGAAAATCCACATATCTTTTATACAGCACTGAATTCAGTACAAGCTATGCTAGAGTATCTGGAAGATACATGCTAGTACAGAATTGTCCATTCCTCCATTGGCCAACATGGAAGGTGTATTTGAAGATAACTCAAGAAATACAATGTATAGTAGGAAGATATTACATTATCACCCCTGTCACCCTAAACTCTCTACAAGTGTCCTATCAAGTTGACTCTTCTATCTTTATCATGCCTGTGATATCAGTATTTAGCCTTTTCCCTGTTGAGGCCTATAGAAATCCAAAGAAACGCATTTTCTCACTTCCCCTAAAGAGACAACTCTGAAGTAATGTCTTAAAAGGCTAAAAATCCATATACCTTTTCTACAACAGTGAAGTCAGTACAAGCTGTGCTAGAGTACCTAGAACATAATTTCAAGTACACAATTGTCCCTTCCTCCCTTGAGCAAAATGGTAAGTGTATATGAAGATGACTCAAGAAGTACATTGGATACTAAGTAGATATTACATGGGCAGCACTGACTCCCTAAATCCTCTACAAGTGACCAGTCAACTTGTCTCTTCTCTCTTTGTCCTGCTTGTGATATCAGTGTTTCGCCTTTTCCCTGTTCAGGCATATAGGAATCTAAATGAAGGCATGTTGGCATTTCCTAATTAAGAGACAACACTGAAGTAATATGTAAATATATATAATATATATATACATATATATATATATACATATATATATATATATATATATATATATATATATATATATATATATATATATATATATATAAAGGGTAAAAATCCACATATATTCTCTACAGCAGTGAAGTCAGTACAAGCTTCGCTACTGTACTTGGAATATACTTGCAAGCACACTATTGTCAATTTCTCTATTTACCTACTTGGAAGGGGTATTTGAAGATAACTCAAGAGATACAATGTGTACTAAGATGATATTAAACTGTCACCACTGACTCCCTAAAATCTCTACAAGTATCCTATCAACTGGACTCTTCTATATTTATCCTGCTTGTGATATCACTATTTAGCCTTTTTGCTGTTGAGGCATATAGGAATATAAACAAAGGTATTTTGGCACTTCCCCCTTAAGAGACAACACTGAAGTAAGGTATTGAAAGGGTGAAAATCCACATATTTTATCGAGAGCATTGAAAACAATGCATCGTATTCTAGTATACCTGGAAGATACTTGCAAGTACACCTTTGTCAATTGCTTCATTGGCCTACTTGGAAGGTGTATTTGAAGATAACTCAAGAGATACTGTGTACACTAAGAAGTTATTATAATGTCATCACTGACACCTTATACTCCCTACAAGTATCCTACCAATTTGACTCTTCGATCCTTTTCCTGCTTGTGATATCAGTATTTAGCCTTTTCCCTTTTAAGACCTATAGAAATCCAAAGAAACGCAAATTGTCACTTCCCCTAAAGAGACAACTCTGAAGTAATGTATGTAAAGGGTAAGAATCAATATACATTACTGCAACAGTGAAGTCATTACAAGCTGTTCTGGAGTACCTGGAACATAATTACAAGGACACAATTTTCCCTTCCTCCCTTGACCAAAATGGTAAGTGTATATGAAGATGACTCAAGAAATACATTGGATACTAAGTAGATATTACATTGTCAGCAGTGACCCCCTAAATGCCCTACAAGTGTCCTGTCAACTTGACTCTTCTATCTTTATCCTGCTTATGATATCAGTATTAAGCCTTTTCCTTTTTCAGGCATATAGGAATCTAAATGAAGGCATTTTGTCAGATCCTCCTTAAGAGACAACACTGAAGTAATATGTATATATATTATATATATATATATATATGTGTATATATATATATATATATATATATATATATATATATTATAAAGAGTAAAATTCCACATATATTATCTGCAGCAGTGAAGTCAGTACAAGCTATGCTAGTTTACCTGGAAGATACTAGCAAGCACACTATTGTAAATTTCTCCATTGACCTACTTGGAAGGTGTATTTGAAGCTAACTCAAGAGATACAATGTATACTAAGAAGATTTTAAATTGTCACCACTGACACCCCGAAGTCTCTACAAGTATCCTATCAACTTGAATCTTCTATCTTTCTCCTGCTTGTGATATCAGTATTTAGCCTTTTCCCTGTTGAGGCATATAGCAATCTAAATAAAGGCATTTTGGGAGTTCCTCCTTAATAGACAACATTGAAGAAAGGTATATAAAGGGTGAAAATTCACATATTTTATCGAGAGCAGTGAAAAAAAACCCAGGTATTCTAGTGTACCTGGAAGATACTTGCAAGTATACCATTGTCAGTTGCTCCATTGGCCTACTTGGAAGGTGTATTTAAAGATATCTCAGGAGATACACTGTATACTAAGAAGATATTATATTGTCATCACTGACACCTTAAACTCTTTACTAGTATCCTATCAATTTGACTCTTTGATCTTTTTCCTACTTGTGATATCAGTATTTAGCCTTTTCCCTGTTGAGGCCTATAGAAATGCAAAGAAACCCATTTTGTCACTTCCCCTAAAGAGACAACTCTGAAGTAATGTATGTAAAGGCTAAAAATCCATATGCCTTATCTGCAACAGTGAAGTCATTACAATCTGAGCTAGAGTACCTGGAACATTATTGCAAGCACCCAATTGTCCCTTCTGCTCTTGACCAAAATGGTAACTGTATATGAAGATGACTGAAGAAATACATTGGATACTAAGTAGATATTACACTGTCAGCCCTGACTCCCTAAATTCTCTACAAGTGTCCTATCAACTTGACTCTTCTGCCTTTATCATGCTTGTGATGTCAGTATTTAGCCTTTTCCCTCTTCAGGCATATAGGAATCCAAACAAAGGCCTTTCGGCATTTCCTCCATAGCAGACAACAGTGAAGTAATATATAAATAGATAGATAGATAGATACATAGATAGATACATAGATACATAGATACATAGTTACATAGACAGATCGATAGAGAGATAGATAAAAAAGGGTAAAAATCCACATATATTATCTACAGCAGTGATGTCAGTACAAGCTATGCTAGTATAACTGGAAGATACTTGCAAGTATAGTACTGTCAATTTCTCCACTGGCCTACTTGGAAGAAGTATTTGACGATAACTCAAGAGATACAATGTATACTAAGAAGATATTAAATTGTCAACACTGACATCCTAAACCCTCTACAAGTCTCATATTAACCGGACACTTCTATCGTTTTCCTGCTTGTGATATCAGTATTTAGCCTTTTAACTGTGGAGGCCTATAGAAATAAAAAAAAAACGCATTTTATCACTTGCCCTAAAGAGACAACTCTGAAGTTATGTACGTAAAGGCTAAAATCCATATACCTTATCTACAACATTGAAGTCAGTACAAGCTGTGCTACAGTATCTGGAACATAATTGCAACTACACAGTAGTCCCTTCCTTCCTTGAACAAAATGGTAAGTGTATATAAGGATGATCCATGAAATACGTTAGATACTAAGTAGATATTACATTGTCAGCACGGACTACCTAAATTCTCTACAAGTGTCCTGTCAACTTGACTCTTCTATATTTATCATGCTTGTGATATCAGTATTTAGCCTTTTCCCTGTTCAGGCATACAGGAAACTAAATGAAGGCATTTTGGCAGGCTCTCCATAAGAGAAAACACTGAAGTAATATGGAAATACATACATATATATAGATATATATATGTATATATATATATACATATATATATACATATATATGTATAAAGGATAAAAATCCCCCTATATTACCTACCACAGTGACGTCAGTAGAAGCTTTGCTAGTGTACCTGAAAGATACTTGCAAGTACACTATTGTCAATTTTTCCATTGCTCTACTTGGAAGGTGTATTTGAAGATAACTCAAGAGATACAATGTATACTTAGAAGATATTAAATTGTCACCACTAACACCGTCAAACTCTCTACAAGTATGCTATCAACTTGACTCTTCTATCTTTATCCAGCTTGGGATATCAGTATATAGCCATTTCCCTGTTGAGGCCAAAGGGGTTCTAAATAAAGGCATTTTAAAAAGTCCTGTTAAAGAGAAAACAGTGAAGTCATGTATGTAAAAGGTAAAAATAGACATATCTTTCGACAGGAGTGAAGTCAATACGAGATATGCTAGTGTAGCTGGAAGACACTTGCAACTACACCATCGTCCATTGCTGCATTGGCCAACATGACAGGTGTATTTGAAGATAACTCAAGAAATACAATGCATACTAAGAAGATATTTCATTGTGAACACTGTCTCCCTAAGCTGTCTGCAAGTCTCATATCAACTTGACTCTTCTATCCTTTTCCTGCTTGTGATATCAGTATTTTGTCTTTTCCTAGCTGAGGCCTGTAGCCATCCAAGAAATGGTTTTTGTCACTTCCTCTAAAGTGACAACTGTGAAATAATATATGTAACCGGTGGAAATCCACATATCTTTTCTACACTAGTGAAGTCACTACAAGCTATGCTACAGTATCTGGAAGATAGTTGCTAGTACACAATTGTCCATTCCTCCATTGGCCACCATGGAAGGTGTATTTGATGATAACTCAAGAGATACAATGGATACTAAGATGGTATTATATTGTCATCACTGACAACTTAAACTTTCTACAAGTATCCTATCAATTTGAGTCTTTCATCTTTTTCCTGCTTGTGATATCAGTATTCAGCCTTTTCCCTGTTGAGGCCTATAGAAATCCAAAGAAACGCATTTTGTCACTTCCCCTAAATAGAAAAGTCTGAAGTAATGTATGTAAAGGCTAAAAATCCATATACCTCATCTACCACAGTGAAGTCAGTACAAGCTGTGCTAGAGTACCTGGAACATTATTGCAAGTACACAATTGTCCCTTCCTCCCTTGAGCAAAATGGTAAGTGTATATGAAGATGACTCAAGAAATACATTGGATACTAAGTAGATATTACATTGTCAGCACTGACTCGCTAAATTCTCTACAAGTGTCCTGTCCACTTGACTCTTCTATCTTTATCCTGCTTGTGATATCAGTATTTAACGTTTTCCCTGTTGAGGCCTAAGGGAATCTAAATAAAGCCATTTTAACACTTCCTATTTAAGAGACAACATTGAAGTCACGTATCTTTTCGACAGCAGTGAAGACAATACAAGATATGCGAGTGTAGCTGGAAGACACTTGCAAATACACCATGGTCCATTGCTGCATTGGCGAACATGGAAGGTGTATTTGAAGATAACTCAAGAAATACAATGTATACTAAGAAGATATTACATTGTCAACACTGTCTCCCTACGCTGTCTGCAAGTCTCATATCAACTTGATTCTTCTATCTTTTTCCTGCTTGTGATATCAGTATTTTCCCTTTTGCTTTTTGAGGCCTATAGCCATCAAAAGAAATGGTGTTTGTCACTTCCTCTAAAGAGACATTTGTGAAATAATGTATGTAAAGGTTGACAATCTACATATCTATTCTACAGCAGTGAAGTCTGTACAAGCTACGCTAGAGTATCTGGAAGATACTTGCTAGTACAGAATTGTCCATTCCTCCATTGGCCACCATGGAAGGCGTATTTGAAGAAAACACAAGAAATACAATATACAGTAAGAAGATATTACATTGTCAACCCTGACCCCCTAAACTCTCTAGAAGTATCCTATCAAGTTGCCTCTTCGATCTTTATCCTGTCTGTGATATCAGTATTTAACCTTTTCCCTGTTGAGGCCTATAGAAATCCAAAGAAACGCATTTTGCCACTTCCCCTAAACAGAAAACTCTGAAGTAATGTATGTAAAGGCTAAAAATCCATATACCTTACCTGCAACAGTAAAATCATTACAAGCTGTGATACAGTACCTGGAACATAATTGCAAGTACATAATTTTCCCTTCCTCCATTGACCAAAATGGTATGTGTATTTGAAGATGACTCAAGAAATACATTGGATACTAAGTAGATATTACATTGTCAGCACTGACTACATAAATTCTCTACAAGTGACCTGTCAACTTGACTCTTCTATCCTTATCCTGCTTGTGATATCAGTATTTAGCCTTTTCCCTGTTCAGACATAAAGGAATCTACATGACAGCATTTTAGCAGTTCCTCCTTAAGAGACAACCCTGAAGTAATATCTAAATATATATATATATATATGGATAGACAGATAGATAGATAAAAAAGGGTAAAAATCCACATATATTATCTAAAATAGTGAAGTCAGTACAAGCTATGCTAGTGCACCTGGAAGATACTTGCAAGTACAGTATTGTCAATTTCTCCATTTGTCTACTTGGAAGGTGCATTTGAAGATAACTGAAGACATACAATGTATAGAAAGAACATATTATATTGTCATCACTGACACCTTATATTCTCTAAAAGTACCCTATCAATTTGAGGCTTCGATTTTTTCCTGCTCGTGATATCAGTACTTAGTGTTTTCCCTGTTGAGGATTATAGAAATTCAAAGAAGCACATATGCTCACTTCCCCTAAAGAGATAACTCTGAAGTAATGTCTGTAAAGACTACGAATCCATATACCTTATCTACAACAGTGAAGTCACTACAAGCTCTGCTAGAATACCTGGAACATTATTGCAAGTACACAATTGTCCCTTCCTCCCTTGACCAAAATGGTAAGTGTAAATGAAGATGACTCAAGAAATACATTAGATACTAAGTAGACATTACATTGTCAGCTCTGACTCCCTAAATTATCTACAAGTGATCTGTCAACTTGACTCTTCTATCTTTACTCGAAACAGTGTTTCCTTTTCCCTGATCAGGCATATAGCAATCAAAATGAAGTCATTTTGTTAGTTCCTACTTAAGAGACAACACTGAAGTAATATGTAAATATATAAATATATATATATATATACATATATATATATATATATATTTAAAGGGTAAAAATCCACATATATTATCTACAGCAGTGAAGTGAGTACAAGCTATGCTAGTGTACATGGAAGATACTTGCATGTACACTATTGGCAATTAGTCCATTGGCCTACTTGGAAGGTGTATTTGAAGAAAACTCAAGAGATACAAGGTATACTAAGAAGATATTAAATTGACACCACTGACAGCCTAAACTCTTTACAAGTATCCTATGAACTTGACTCTTCTATCTTTATCGTGCTTGTGATATCAGTATATAGCCATTTCCCTGTTGAGGACCAAGGGGATCTAAATAATGGCATTTTAACACTTCCTATTTAAGTGACAACATTGAAGTCATGTATGTAAAATGTAAATATCGACATATCTTTCTGACAGCAGTGAAGACAATACAAGATATGCGAGTGTAGCTGGAAGACGCTTGCAAGTACACCATGGTCCATTGCTGCATTGGACAACCTCAAGGTGTATTTGAAGATAACTCAAGAAATACAATGTACAGTAAGAAGATATTACATTGTTCGCCCTGACACCCTAAACTCTCTACAAGTGTCCTATCAACTTGACTCTTCTATATTTATCCTTTTTTGATATTAGTATTTAGTCTTTGCCCTGTTTAGTCATATAGGAATATAAATAAAAGCATTTTGGCCCTTCCTCCTTAAGAGACAACACTAAGTAAGGTATATAAAGGGTGAAAATTCAAATATTTTACAGAAAGCAGTGAAAACAATACAAGGTATTCTAGTGTACCTGCAAGACACTTGCAAGTACACCATTCTCAATTGCTCCATTGGCCTACTTGGAAGGTGTATTTGAAGATAAATCAAGAGGTACAATGTATACTAAGAAGATATTAAATTGTCACCACTGACACCCTAAAATCTCTACAAGTATCCTATCAACTTGATTCTTCGAGCTTTTTCCTGCTTGTGATATCAGTATTTAGCCTTTTAACTGTGGAGGCCTATAGAAATCCAAAAAAACGCATTTTATCACTTCCCCTAAAGAGACAACTCTGAAGTAATGTATTGAAAGGCTAAAATCCATATACCTTATCTACAACAGTGAAGTCAGTACCAGCTGTGCTACAGTACCTGGAACGTAATTGCAACTACACAATAGTCCCGTCCTTCCTTGACCAAAATGGTAAGTGTATATGAAGATGACTCAAGAAATACATTAGATACTAAGTAGATATTACGTTGTCAGCATTGAATCCCTAAATTCTCCACAAGTATCTTGTCAACTTGACTCTTCTATCTTTATCCTGCTTGTGATATCAGTATTTAGCCTTTTCCCTGTTCAGACATACAGGAATCTACATGACGGCATTTTAGCAGTTCCTCCTTAAGAGACAACACTGAAGTAATATGGAAATATCTAGATAGATAGATAGATAGATAGATAGATAGATAGATAGATAGATAGATAGATAGATAAAAAAGGGTAAAAATCCACATATATTATCTACAGCAGTGAAGTCAGTACTAGCTAGGCTAGTGTACCTGGAAGATACTTGCAAGTACAGTATTGTCAATTTTTCCATTGGTCTACTTGGAAGGTGTATTTGAAGATAACTGAAGAGATGCAGTGTATACAAAGAACATATTATATTGTCATCACAGACACCTTAAATTCTCTAAAAGTATCCTATCAATTTGAGACTTCGATCTTTTTCCTGCTCGTGATATCAGTAGTTATCCTTTGCCCTGTTGAGGACTATAGAAATCCAAAGAAGCACATATTCTCACTTCCCCTAAAGAGACAACTCTGAAGTAATGACTGTAAAGGATAAAAATCCATATACCTTATCTAAAAGAGTGAAGTCATTACCAGCTGTGCTAGAGTACCTGGAACATTATTGCAAGTACATAATTGTCCCTTCCTCCCTTGACCAAAATGGTAAGTGTAAATGAAGATGACTCAAGAAATACATTAGATACTAAGTAGATATTACATTGTCAGCTCTGACTCCCTAAATTCTCTACAAGTAACCTATCAACTTGACTCATCTATCTCTATCCTGCTTGTGATATCAGTATTATCCTTTTCCCTGTTCAGGCATATAGCAATCAAAATGAAATCATTTTGTTAGTTCCTACTTAAGAGACAACACGGAAGTAATATGTAAATATATATATATTTAAAGGGTAAAAATCCAGATATATTATCTACAGCAGTGAAGTGAGTGCAAGCTATGCTAGTGTACATGGAAGATTCTTGCAAGTACACTATTGGCAATTTCTTTATTGGCCTACTTGGAAGGAGTATTTGAAGATAACTCAAGAGATGCAATGTATACTAAGAAGAGAGTAAATTGTCTCCACTGACACCCTAAACTCTCTACAAGTATCCTATCAACTTGACTCTTCTATCTTTTTCCTGCTTGTGATATCAGTATTTTCCCTTTTCCTTGTTGAGGCCTATAGCCATCCAAAGAAATGGTGTTTGCCACTTCCGCTAAAGAGACAATTGTGAAATAATATATGTAAATGGTGAAAATCCACATATCTTTTCTACAGCAGTGAATTCAGTAGAAGCTATGCTAGAGTATCTGGAAGATACTTGCTAGTACACAATTGTCGATTCCTCCATTGGGCAACATGGAAGGTGTATTTGAAGATAACTCAAGAAATACAATGTATAGTAAGAAGATATTACATTGTCATCCCTGAAACCCTAAACTCTCTAGAAGTGTCCTATCAAGTAGGCTCTTCTATCTTTCTCCTGCCTGTGATATCAGTATTTAGCCTTTTCCCTGTTGAGGCCTATACAAATCCAAAGAAACGCATTTTCTCACTTCCCCTAAAGAGACAACTCTGAAGTAATTTCTGTAAAGGCTAAAAATCCATATACCTTATTTACAACAGTGAAGTCAGTACAAGCTGTGCTAGAGTACCTGAACATGAGCCAAGATGGTGGAGTAGAAGGACGCACGTTTACGAGCTCTGAAACCAAAAGCCCATAGAATTAATGTAAAAAGCGTCCCCCATAACGTCTGGGTCAGTTCAAGGTGTGCAGAAGCAGAGTGGAAGAGATTTCCATTCCAGGGAGCCCTGGAGACCCGTACTCAGGATCCGACGCACCCCGGAATGTGGACCCCACCCCCAGCGCTTCCCTGGCCGCGGCCCCAGAGAAGCTGATCCGAACAGGCTTCAGAGACGGAAGCTCTGGCAGCCGGGAAAGTCCCTCCGCCCACAGAAGCTACAGGTCAGTGAGAAAGAAGGCCGGGCTGGAGGAGGGGAGCGGAACATCTACGTGACTCAGGCCCCCTCGGGAGGAAGCGGCGGTGGTAGAGACGGGGGCAGGAAGCGGCGGAGGCAGAGGTGTGGGCGGCGGCTGAGGCGGCAGCGGCCCAGGACTCAGGAATCCCCCATCAGCAGGCAGGATCTTCATTAGGGAAGATTCCTGCATAAAACCTGACGGAGCTGAGCCTGGGAGACGACCCTGCCCCCACCACGCTCTATTACTGAAGGCTTCTGCATAAAGCCCCTGAGGGAACTGAGCCTGGGAGGCGGGCCCTCCACCCTGCCCCCACCTGCTCCATTCCTGAAAGTCTCTACATAAAGCCCCTGTGGGAACTGAGACTGGGAGGCGGCCCTGACCCCACCCCAGCACCTGAACTAAAGCTCAATGATTGACAGCCGGCACGAGGAAAGCCCATTTAAATCTCAGAGGCCAAGCATTAGCTGGGCGGATCCAGGCGGGGGTGCAAAGGAATCTCAGAACTCAAGTAACTGGCTGCGAAAATGCCTAGAAAAGGGAAGAAAAATAAGACTTTTGAGAGTTTTTTCCAACAAATGCAAATGATCCCAACCTTCGGATCTGATGATGAGCACGTATCCTTGCCATCAGGGAATGACGTGGCGGGCGGGGCCTCAGTACCCCAGACACCCCAGTGGTGTGGCGGGTGGGCTCAGGCTCTGGAACAGCTCAAAAAGGATTTTGAAAAGCAAGTTAGACAGGTGGAGGAAAAACTGGGAAGAGAAATGAGAGAGATACAAGAAAATTATGAAAATCGGGTCAATACCTTGGTAAAGGAGACCCAAAAAAATGCTGAGGAAATTAACAACTTGAAAACTAAGCTCACTCAATTGGCAAAGGAGGTTCAAAAAGCCAATGAGGAGAAGAATGCTTTCAAAAGCAGAATGAGCCAATTGGAAAAAGAGGCTCAAAAGCTCAATGAATTTAATAGTTCTCTCAAAATTAGAATGGAACAGATGGAGTCTAATGTCTTTACGAGAAACCAAGAAAGCACCAAACAAAACCAAAAGAACGAAAAAATGGAAGAGAATGTGAAATATCTCATGGGAAAAAACAACTGACCTGGAAAATAGATCCAGGAGAGACAATTTAAAAATTATGGGACTACCTGAAACTCATGATCAAAAAAAGAGCCTAGACATTATATTCCATGAAATTATCAAGGAAAACTGCCCTGACATTCTAGAACCAGAGGGCAAAATAAGTATTGAAAGAATCCATCGATCACTGCCTGAAAGAGATCCAAAAAGAAAAACTCCTAGGAACATTGTGGCCAAATTCCAGAACTCCCAGCTCAAGGAAAAAATCTTACAAGCAGCTAGAAAGAAAAAATTCCAGTACTGTGGAAATACAATCAGGATAACCCAAGATCTAGAAGCTTCTACATTAAGAGATCAAAGGGCGTGGAATAGGATATTCCAGAAGGCAAAGGAACTAGGACTCAAACCAAGAATCACCTACCCAGCTAAACTGAGTATAATACTTCAAGGGAAAATATGGTCTTTCAATGAAACAGAGCACTTTCAATCATTCTTAATGAAAAGACCAGAGCTGAAAAGAAAATTTGACTTTCAAACACAAGAATGAGAAGAAGCATGAAAATGTAAACAGCAAAGAGAAGTCTTAAGGGACTTACCAGAAGTGAACTGTTTACATTCATACAGGGAAAGACAATATTTCTAACTCTTAAAATTTTTCAGTATCTGGGTAGTTGGTGGGACCAGACATACACATGTACACGCATGCACACACATACGCACATGCACACACATACAGAGATAGAGAGCACAGATTGAACTGAATAGGAAGGGAACATACCTTAAAAGAAACTAAGGTAAATTGTGAGAGAGAAATGTAGGGGAAGGAAAGAGAGGGAAAGTGTAGGGGGTAACTATATGTCATTTAAGAGGTAGGTAGGAGTATTTCTTAGTGGAGGGAAAAAGAGGAGAGCTGAGAAAAAAAAAAACAAGAAGTTTACCCTCATCACATTTGACTAAACGAAGGAGTGAAATGCGCACTCATTTTGGTATGAAAACCTATCTTACAGTATAAGAAAGTGGGGGAGAAGGAGATATTGCAAGGGAGGAGATGATGGGGGGTAGGGCAAAGGGAGGAGGGAGCAATTTGAAGTCAACACTTGGGCAGGGACAGGATCAAGAGACAGAAGAGAAACAATGAGAGGCAGGTTAGGAGGGGTGGTAATCCAGTTAGTCTTACACAACACGACTATCAGGGAAGTCATTTGCAAAACTACACAGATAGGGCCTAAATTGAATTGCCTGCCGTCCCAAAGGGAATGGGTGGGGAGGGAGGGATGGGGAGACTTTGGAACTCAAAGTTTTAGGAACAACTGTTTAATATTGCTGTTATAACTAGTAAAGAAGACATACAGTTAATGAGGAATAGAAAGTCATCTGGCCCTACACGAGAAAAGAGAAGATGGAGACAAGAGAAGGGAGGGATGACATAAGAGAGGGCAGATTGGAGATAGGAAAAATTAGGTTGCTTGGGGTATTGGGGTGGGGAGAGGGGATAAAAGGGGATAAAACTGGGAACCCAAAAATATGTGAAAATGAATGCAAAAAATAAAATAAATAAATAAATAGAAAAAAAAAAGATATTACATTGTCAGCCCTGAAACCCTAAACTCTCTACAAGTGTCGTATCAAGTTGACTCTTCCATCTTTATCCTGCCTTTGATATCAGTAATCATCCTTTTCCCTGTTGAGGCCTATAGAAATCCAAAGAAACGCATTTTGCCACTTCCCCTAACCAGACAAGTGTGAACTAATGTATGTAAAGGCTAAAAATCAATATACCTTACCTGCAACAGTGAAGTCATTACAAGCTGTGCTAGACTACCTGGAATATAATTGCAGGTACACAATTGTCCCTTCCTCCCTTGACCAAAATGGTAAGTGTATATGAAGATGACTAAAGAAATACATTGAATCCTAAGTAGATATTACATTTTCAGCACTGACTCCCGAAATTCTCTACAAATGACCTGTCAACTTGACTCTTCTATCTTTATCCTGCTTGTGATATCAGTGTTTAGCTTTTTCCCTGTTCAGGCATACAGGAATCTACATGAAGGCATTTTAGCAGTTCCTACTAAAGAGACAACACTGAAGTAATATGTAAATATATATATATAGATAGATAGATAGATAGATAGATAGATAGATAGATAGATAGATAGATAAAAAAGGGTAAAAATCCATATATATTATCTACAGCAGTGAAGTCAGTACAAGCTATGCTAGTGTACCTGGAAGATACTTGCAAGTAAACCATTGTCAATCGCTCCATTGGCCTACTTGGAAGGCGTATTGGAAGATAACTCAAGAGATACAGTGTATACTAAGAAGATATTATATTGTCATCACTGACACCTTAAACTCTCTACAAGTATCCTATTAACTTGACTCTTCGATCTTTTTCTTGCTTGTGATATCAGTATTTAGCCTTTCCCTGTTGAGGCCTAAAGAAATCCAAAGAAACACATTTGGACACTTCCCCTACAGAGACAACTCTGAAGTAATGTATGCAAAGGCTAAAAATCCATATACCTTATGTAAAACAGTGAAGTCAGTGCAAGCTGTGCTAGAGCACCTGGAACATAATTGCAAGTACAAAATTGTCCCTTCCACCCTTTACCAAAATGGTAAGTGTATATGAAGACGACTCAAGAAATACATTGGATACTAAGTAGATATTACATTGTCAGCACTGGCTCCCTAAATTCTCTGCAAGTGTCCTGTCAACTTGAATCTTCCATCTTTATCCTGCTTGTGGTATCAGTATGTATTCTTTTTCCTGTTCAGGCATATGGGAATCTAAATGAAGGCATTTTGGCAGTTGCTCCTAAAGAGACAACACTGAAGTAATATGTAAATATATATATATGTAAAGGGAAAAAATCCACATATATTATCTACAGCAGGGAAGTCAGTACAAGCTATTCTAGTGTACCTGGAAAATACATGCAAGTACACTGTTGACAACATCTCCATTGGCCTACTTGAAAGGCTTATTTGAAGATAACTCAAGAGATACAATGTATGCTTAGAAGATATTATATTGTCATCACTGACACCTGAAACTCCCTACAAGTATCCTATCAACTTGACTCGTCGATCTTTTTCCTGCTTGTGATGTCAGTATTTAGCCTTTTCCCTGTTGAGGCCTAAAGAAATCCAAAGAAACACATTTTGTCACTTCCCCTACAGAGACAACTCTGAAGTAATGCATGTAAAGGCTAAAAATCCATATATCTTATCTACAACAGTGAAGTCAGTACAAGCTGTGCTAGAGTACCTGGAACATAATTGCAAGTACACAATTTTCCCTTCCTCCCTTGACCAAAATGGTAAGTGTATATGAAGATGACTCAAGAAATACACTGGATACTAAGTAGATATTACATTGTCAGCACTGACTCCCTAAATTCTCTGCAAGTGTCCTGTCAACTTTACTCTTCTATCTTTATCCTGCTTGTGATATAAGTATGTAGCCTTTTCCCGTTTCAGGCATATGGGAATCTAAATGATGGCATTTTGGCAGTTCCTCCTTAAGAGACCACACTGAAGTAATATATATATATATATATATATATATATATATATATATATATATATATATATATATATATATATATATATATATATATATATATATATATATATATATGTAAAGGGTAAAAATCCACATATATTATCTACAGCAGTGAAATCAGTACAATCTATGGTAGTGTATCTGGAAGATACTTGCTAGTACACAATTTTCCATTCCTCCATTGGCCAACGTGGAAGGTGTATTTGGAGATAACTCAAGAAATACAATGTATAATAAGAAGATATTACGTTGTCAGCCCTGACACCCTAATCTATCTACATGTGTCCTGTCACCTTGCCTCTTCTTTCTTTATCCTGCTTGTGATATCAGTATTTAGACTTTTCCCTGTTGAGGCCTATAGGAATCTCCATGAAGGCATTTTGGCAGTTCTTCCTTAAGAGAAAACACTGAAATAAGGTATGTAAAGAGTGAAAATCCACATATTTTATTGAGAGCAAGGAAAACAGTTCAAGGTATTCGAGTGTACCTGGAAGATACTTGCAAGTACACCATCGTCAATTTTTCCATTCGCCTACTTGGAAGGTGTATTTAAAGATATCTCAGGAGATACAATGTATACTAAGAAGATAATATATTGTCATCACTGACACCTTAAACTCTCTACAAGTATTCTATCAATTTGACTTTTCGATCTTTTTCCTGCTTGTGATAGCAGTATTTGGCCTTCTCCCTGTTGAGGCCTATAGAAATTCAAAGAATCACATTTTGTCACTACACCTGAAGACCCAACTCTGAAGTAATGTATGTAAAGGCTAAAAATCCATATACCTTATCTCCAACAGTGAAGTCAGTACAAGCTGTGCTAGAGTACCTGGAACATAATTGCAAGTACACAATTGTCCCTTCCTCCCTTGACCAAAATGGTAAGTGTATATGAAGATGATTCAAGAAATACATTGGATACTAAGTAGATATTACATTGTCAGCACTGACTCCCTAAATTCTCTGCAAGTGTCCTGTAACGTTGACTCTTCTACCTTTATCCTGCTTGTCATATCAGTATGTAGCCTTTTCCCTGTTCAGTCATATGTGAATCTAAATGAAGGCATTCTGGCAGTTCCTCCTTAAGAGAAAACTCTGAAGTAATATGTAAATATATATGTATATATATATATATATATATATATATACATATATATGTATATATATGTGTGTGTGTGTGTGTGTGTGTGTGTGTGTGTGTAAAGGGAAAAAATCGACATATATTACCTACAGCAGGGAAGTCAGTACAAGCTATGCTAGTGAACCTAGAAGATACTTGCAAGTACACTGTTTTCAATTTCTCCATTGGCCTACTTGGAAGCTGTATTTGAATATAGCTCAAGAGATACAATGTATACTAAGAAGATATTACATTGCTACCACTGACACCCTAAACTCTCTACAAGTATCCTATCAACTTGACCCTTCTATCTGTATCCTGCTTGTGATATCAGTGTGTAGCCATTTCCTTGTTGAGGCCTATGGGGATCTAAATAGAGGCATTTTAACAATTCCTATTTCAGAGTCAACATTGACGGCATGTATGTAAAAGGTAAAAATCCACATATCTTTTCGACAGCAGTGAAGTCAATACAAGATATGCGAGTTTAGCTGGAAGACACTTGCAAGTACACCATCGTCCATTGCTCCATTGGCCAACATGGAAGTTGTATTTGAAGATAACGCACTAAATACAATATATACTAAGAAGATATTACACTGTCAACACTGTCTCCCTAAGCTGTCTGCAAGTCTCATATAAACTTGACCCTTCTATATTTTTCCTACATGTGATATCAGTTTTTTGCCTTTTCCTAGTTGAGGCCTATAGCCATCCAAAGGAATGGTGTTTGTTACTTCCTCTAAAGAGACAACTGTGAAATAATATACGTAAAGGGTGAAAATCCACATATCTTTTCTACAGCAGTGCAATCAGTACAATCTATGTTTGCGTATCTGGAAGATACTTGCTAGTACACAATTGTCCATTGCTCCAGTGGCCAAAGTGGAAGGTGTATTTGGAGATAACTCAAGAAATACAATGTATAATAAGAAGATATTACATTGTCAGCACTGACACCCTAATCTCTCTACATGTGTCCTGTCACCTTGCCTCTTCTTTCTTTATCCTGCTTGTGATATCAGTATTTAGACTTTTCCCTGTTGAGGCCTATAGGAATCTACATGAAGGCGTTTTTGCAGTTCTTCCTTAAGAGAAAACACTGAATATAGGTATGTAAAGAGTGAAAATCCACATATTTTATCGAGAGCAATGAAAACAGTTCAAGGTATTGGAGTGTACCTGGAAGATACTTGCAAGTACACCATCGTCAATTTTTCCATTGTCCTACTTGGAAGGTGTATTTAAAGATAACTCAGGAGATACAATGTATACTAAGAAGATATTATATTGTCATCACTGACAACTTAAACTCTCTACAAGTATCCTATCAATTTGACTCTTCGATCTTTTTCCTGCTTGTGATATCATCATTTAGGCTTTTCCCTGTTGAGGCCTATAGAAATCCAAAGAAACTCATTTTGTCACTTCCCCTACAGAGACAACTCTGAAGAAATGTATGTAAAGGCTAAAAATCCATATACCGTATCTACAACAGTGAAGTCAGTACAAGCTGTGCTAGAGTACCTGGAACATAATTGCAAGTACACAATTGTATACTAAGAAGGTGTTGAATTGTCACCACTGACACCCTAAACTCTCTACATGTATCCTATCAACTTGACTCTTCTATTTTTATCCTGCTTGTGTTATCAGAATTTAGCCTTTTCCCTGTTCAGGCACATCAGAATCTAAATGAAGGCATTTTGGCAGTTCCTCCTTAAGAGACAACACTGAACTAATATGTATATATATATATATATATATATATATATATATATATATATATATATATATATATATATATATATATATGTAATGGGTAATAATACACATATATTATCTACAGCAGGGAAGTCAGTACAAGCTATGCTAGAGTATCTGGAAGATACTTGCTAGTACACAATTGTCAATTTCTCCATTTGCCTATATGGATAGTGTATTTGAAGATAACTCAAGAGACACAATGTATACTAAGAAGATACTACATTGTCACCACTGCAACAATAAACTCTCTACAAGTATCCTATCAAATTGACTCTTCTATGTTTCTCCGCCTTGTGATATCTGTATGTAGCCATTTCCCTGTTGAGGTTTATGGGCATCTAAATAAAGGCATTTTGACAGTTCCTATTTCAGAGTCAACATTGAAGTCATGTATGTAAAAGGTAAAAATCAACATATCTCTTCGTCAGCAGTGAAGTCAATACAAGATATTCGAGTGTAGCTGGAAGACACTTGCAAGTACACCATCGTCCATTGCTCCATTGGCCAACATGGAAGGTGTATTTGAAGATAACGCAGGAAATACAATGTATACTAAGAAGATATTACATTGTCAACACTGTATCCCTAAGCTGTCTGCTAGTCTCATACCAGCTTTACTCTTCTATATTTTTCCTACTTGTGATACCAGTTTTTTGCCTTTTCCTAGTTGAGGCCTAGAGCCTTCCACAGGAATGGTTTTTGTCACTTCCTCTAAAGAGACAACTGTGAAGTAACATATGTAAAGGGTGAAAATCCACATATCTTTTCTACAGCATTGAAGTCAGTACAAGCTATGCTAGAGTATCTGGAAGATACTTGCTAGTACACAATTGTCCATTACTCCATTGGCCAACATGAAAGGTTTATTTGGAGATAACTCAAGAAATACAATGTATTATAAGAAGATGTTACATTGTCAGCCCTGACACCCTAAATTCTCGACAAGTGTCCTATCAAGTTGACTTTTCCATATTTATCCTGCTTGTGATATCAGTATTTAGCCTTTTCCCTATTGAGGCATATAGGAATCTAAAAAAGGCATTTTGGCAGGTCCGACTTAACAGCCAACACTGAAGAAAGGTATGTAAAGGGAGAAAATCCACATATATAATTGAGAGCAGTGAAAACAATACAAGGTATACTAGTGCACCTGTAAGATACTTGCAAGTACACCATTGTCAATTGCTCCACTGGCGTACTTGGATGGTGTATTTGAAGATAACTCAAGAGATACAATGTATACAAAGAAGACATTATATTGTCACCACTGACACCTTAAACTCTCTACAAGTATCCTATCAATTTGACTCTTCGATCTTTTTCCTTCTTGCGATATCAGTATTTAGCCTTTTCCCTGTTCAGTCATATGGGAATCTAAATAAAGGTATTTTGATAGGTCCTACTTAACAGACAACACTGAAGTAAGATATGTAAAGAGAGAAAATCCACATATTTTATCGAGAGTAGTGAAAACAATACAAGGTATTCTAGTGTACCTGGAAGATATCTGCAAGTACCCCATTCTCAATTGCTCCATTGGCCTACTTGGAAGGTGTATTTGAAGATAACTCAAGAGATGCAATGTATACAAAGAAGACATTATATTGCCATCACTGACACCTTAAACTCTCTACAAGTGGCCTATCAATTTGACTCTTCGATCTTTTTCCTGCTTGTGATATCAGTATTTTCCCTTTTCCTTGTTGAGGCCTAGAGCCTTCCACAGGAATGGTTTTTGTCACTTCCTCTAAAGAGACAACTGTGAAGTAACATATGTAAAGGGTGAAAATCCACATATCTTTTCTACAGCATTGAAGTCAGTACAAGCTATGCTAGAGTATCTGGAAGATACTTGCTAGTACACAATTGTCCATTACTCCATTGGCCAACATGAAAGGTTTATTTGGAGATAACTCAAGAAATACAACGTATTATAAGAAGATGTTACATAGTCAGCCCTGACACCCTAAATTCTCGACAAGTGTCCTATCAAGTTGACTCTTCCATATTTATCCTGCTTGTGATATCAGTATTTAGCCTTTTCCCTGTTGAGGCATATAGGAATCTAAAAAAGGCATTTTGGCAGGTCCGACTTAACAGCCAACACTGAAGAAAGGTATGTAAAGGGAGAAAATCCACATATATAATTGAGAGCAGTGAAAACAATACAAGGTATACTAGTGCACCTGTAAGATACTTGCAAGTACACCATTGTCAATTGCTCCACTGGCGTACTTGGATGGTGTATTTGATGATAACTCAAGAGATACAATGTATACAAAGAAGACATTATATTGTCACCACTGACACCTTAAACTCTCTACAAGTATCCTATCAATTTGACTCTTCGATCTTTTTCCTTCTTGCGATATCAGTATTTAGCCTTTTCCCTGTTCAGTCATATGGGAATCTAAATAAAGGCATTTTGATAGGTCCTACTTAACAGACAACACTGAAGTAAGATATGTAAAGAGAGAAAATCCACATATTTTATCGAGAGTAGTGAAAACAATACAAGGTATTCTAGTGTACCTGGAAGATATCTGCAAGTACCCCATTCTCAATTGCTCCATTGGCCTACTTGGAAGGTGTATTTGAAGATAACTCAAGAGATGCAATGTATACAAAGAAGACATTATATTGCCATCACTGACACCTTAAACTCTCTACAAGTGTCCTATCAATTTGACTCTTCGATCTTTTTCCTGCTTGTGATGTCAGTATTTAGCCTTTTCCCTGTTGAGGACTATAGAAATCCAAAGAAAGGCGTTTTGTCCCTTCCCCTAAAGAGACAACTCTGAAGTAATATATGTAAAGGCTAAAAACCCATATAACTTATCTACAACCGTGAAGTCAGTACAAGCTGTGCTAGAGTACCTGGAACATAATTGCAAGTACACAATTGTCCCTTCCTCCTTTGACCAAAATGGTAAGGGTATATGAAGATGTCTCAAGAAATACTCTGGATCCTAAGTAGGTATTAAAGTTTCAGCATTGACTGCCTTAATTCTCTACAAGTGTCCTGTCAACTTGACTCTTCTATCTTTACCCGATTGTGATATCGGTATTTACCCTTTTTCCTGTACAGGCATATATGTATCTAAATGAAGGCATTTTGGCAGTTCGTCCTTAAGAGACAACAGTGAAGTAATACATATATATATTATATAAAGGGTAAAAATCCACATATATTTTCTACATCAGTGAAGTTAGTACAAGCTATGCTAGTGTACCTGGAAGATGCTTGCAAGTACACTATTGTCAATTTCTCAATTGTCCTACTTCGAAGGTGTATTTGAAGATATCTCAAGAGATACAATGTATACTATGAAGATATTAAATTGTCACCACTGACACCATAAACTCTCTACAAGTATCCTATCAACTTGACTCTTCTGTCTTTATCCTGCTTGTGATATCAGTATGTAGCCATTTCCCTGTTGAGGCCTAAGCGGATCTAAATAAACGCATTGTGGCAGGTCCAACTTAACAGACAACACTGAAGTAAGGTATGTAAAGGGAGAAAATCCACATATTTTATCGAGAGAAGTGAAAACAATACAATGTATTCTAGTGTACCTGGAAGATACTTGCAAGTACACCATTGCCAGTTGCTCCATTGGCATACTTGGCAGGTGTATTTGAAGATAACTCAAGACATACAATTTATACTAAGAAGATAATAAATTGTAACCACTGACACCCTAAACTCTCTACAATTATCCTATTAACTTGTCTCTTCTATCTTTATCATGCTTGCGATATCAGTATGTAGCCATTTCCCTGTTGAGGCCTATGGGGATCTAAATAAAGGCATTTAAATGTTTCCTATTTAAGAGACAACCTTGAAGTCATATATGTAAAAGGTAAAAATCCACATATCTTTTCAATAACAGTGAAGTCAGTGCAAGATATGCGAATGTAGCTGGAAGACACTTGCAAGTACAACATCTTCCATTGCTCCATTGGCCAGCATGGAAGGTGTATTTGAAGATAACTCAGGAAATGCAATGTATACTAAGAAGATTTTACATTTTCAACACTGACTCCCTAAGCTGTGTGCAAGTCTCATATCAACTTGACCCTTCTTTTTCCTGCTTGTGATGTCAGTATTTGCCTTTTTGTAGTTGAGGCCTATAGCCATCCAAAGGAATCGTTTTTGTCACTTCCTCTAAAGACACAACTCTCAATTAATATATGTAAAGGGTGAAAATCCACATATCTTCTCTACAGCAGTGAAGTCAGTCCAAGGTATGATGGAGTGTCTGGAAGATACTTGCTAGTACACAATTGTCCATTACTCCATTGGCCAACATGAAAATTGTATTTGGAGATAAGTCAAGAAATACAATGTATAATGAGAAGATATTACATTGCCAGCCCTGACACGCTAAACTCTCTACAAGTGTCCTATCAAGTTGACTCCTCTATAATTATCCTGCTTGTGATATCAGTATTTAGCCTTTTCCCTGTTGAGGCATATAGAAATCTAAATAAAGGCATTTTGGCAGGTCCTACTTAATAGACAACACTTAAGTAAGGTATGTAAAGGGAGAAAATCCCCATATTTTATCGAGAGTAGTGAAAACAATACAAGGTATTCTAGTGTACCTGGAAGATATCTGCAAGTACACCATTGTCAATTGCTCCATTGGCCTTCTTGGATGGTGCATTTGAAGATAACTCAAGAAATAGAATGTATACAAAGAAGATATTATATCGTCAGCACTGACACCTTATACTCTCTACAAGTATCCAATCAATTTGACTCTTCGAACTTTTTCCTGCTGATGATATCAGCATTTAGCGTTTTCCCTGTTGAAGCCTATAGAAATCCAAAGAAACGCATTTTTTCACTTCCCCTAAAGAGAGAACTCTGAAGTAATATATGTAAAGGCTAAAAATCCATATAACTTATGTACAACTGTGAAGTCAGTAAAAGCTGTGCTAGAGTACCTGGAACATAAATGCAAGTACACAATTGTCCCTTCCTGCTTTGACCAAAATGGTAAGGGTATATGAAGATGTCTCAAGAAATACTTTGGATCCTAAGTAGGTATTAAATTGTCAGCATTGACTGCCTAAATTCTCTACAAGTGTCCTGTCAACTTGACTCTTCTATCTTAAACCGATTGTGATATCGGTATTTACCATTTTTCCTGTACAGGCATATATGTATCTAAATGAAGGCGTTTTGGCAGTTCGTCCTTAAGAGACAACAGTGAAGTAATACGTAAATATATATATATATATATATATATATATATATGGTAAAAATCCACATATATTATCTACATAAGTTGTCCGGGCTCAGTCCCTGCTGCACCGCAGGGGGTATGTCGTGACCTCTGCTCTCCGCTCAGCCGCGGCTTCGGACGTCTCCGGTCCCGGCCCCAGGGGTTGAGGACGGGCTAAACCAGGCACGAGCCAGAGTGGTAGAGCAAAGCAGGTGTTTATTCAGTAGTTCACATCAGTCCAGTCCCACCAGCAACCCAGGGCGTTGCCTTTTATTCCTTATCCCTTCCGGTTCTTGCTATCTGGACCCTGATTGGAGAGCTCAGCCTGCTGTCGCCCCAGCCCCCTCCCCTTAGCTGGTTGTGTCCTGTGGCAATAGGGCAGGAGTCTCTCTGGACCTTCCCTCCCCACTCGGACCATCTGCTTGGTCCTATCACAGGTGGCCAGGTGTGTTTTACTCTCACTGGGGCTTCCTCAGCACCTCCCAGAGGGCGGTATCGTGCCTTGTACACGAGCCTTTCCTGCACCCTTAGCCCGGAAGTCACGGGTGAGGCGCGTGATTGCCGGGGGGAGGGACGGGTATAGACTCCTGCTGTTACCTCTCTGCCCAGGAGGTTCAGGGACGGCCCCTGACAACTCCCCCTTTTTGTTTTATAAATGGTAAGTGAGAGAATAGGTCATGTGGCCTGTCTCCATGCCTGGTACCAAAAGTGGGCAGGGCCCCTGTCTTAGGCTATGTGGGTGGCTCCCACCTCCAGCATTTCTGGTAGGTGGACCCACAATAATCCCGTCATTGGGTACCTCTGCAGCCAACGGGTCTCCAGGTCATGGAGCCACAATATTCCTGTAGAAAGCTTATTATTGATTATAGTGGGGCACAGGGATGCTTTTGGGGCTGAGGCGAGAGCTAGCGTCTCTCTAAAGCTGTGATCCAAACTTGTGGATTAGAGTGATTTGTCAGGGAGCGGAGAGCCCATGCGGTATATTGCCGCTGTTGCGTCTGCCTCTGCCAAACCTGGCGTAGGCAGAGCAGGAAACCCATGGCAAGGAGAAGGAATAAAGAGGCGGAGCCCACATAGCCTTTCACCCATGTAGATAGAGTAGAAAAGATAGAACTAAAGGTAGTGGTAACAGCGGGATCAATTCGGGTGGCATTAATATTGGCAACCTGGTGCCGGAGGGTGTGGAGGGTGCTCACAAATCTGCGATAGTTTGCGGGACAAATTGGCAGCATGGGAGGGGTTTTGTTTGAATAAACACTCTCCCTACTATCTTTGGTCCTATACATGCTTGTACAGAACAATTCTGGCATGTAAAATTGAAAATTCCTGTCATGTTCTGATATATCTCTAGTTTAGATCTGTAGTCTCTGTCCCATAGAAATATATGTGTGTTCCCTAGACATACTTCACCCATTAAAGTAATGTTGTTAGCTTTCTTTGGTGATGCTGCAGCAGGCATTCCCTGCACTGTTTGTCCTCCCATAGCTAGAATAACTTTGTCTAGTCCCTGAACAGGTCTTTCAACCTCAGGAGACCCTTTATAATTGATGTACATTTGTCTAGGAAAGTTTGCTGCATATTTTTCCTCAAGTAAGTATGTAAGATTGTGACATGAATATAACATTTCTGTGTAGTTTCCCATAATCAATTCTTTCTCCTGACAAGTATGTGCGTGACAGTTCTCAAATGGTAAAAACCCCGTATACAGATGCCAAAGGGTTACATTTCTCTTCTTTTGTAAGTTACAAAATGGCCTAAATTTCATCCCACGAACAAGTCCCACAAAGTCCTTGTCTGACCAAACTACTATTGTCCCATTTATCCTCCAGGTGAATAGATTATAAGCGTGTCATGTATCTTTCTCATCCAATGTCTCTTGTCCGTCCACAATAGTGGCACACCAGGGATACCCCTCTGTTCCATTCACCTGTGTGTATTTAAAACCAAACCCATTCCAATTCCCAGAAATACCCTTCTATAGACAAAGTGGGAAACCTGTGACTAGTCCTGAAAAGTTAGTGTTTCTGTAAAAGAGTCCCATTATTATCATAGTCTAGTCCATCATCTTTAAACATGTGAGAAATATTGCCTTGGATGATAAATTTGGTTATTGTCTCACTCCATGACATCACCCTTAACCATGGTGGATTCGTGAGGAACGTCCATCTCTGTTGTTCCTTCGGTGCTGGGTCGATGGACGCAGTGTTCTTTGAGTGTCATAATAAGTACGAGAAAAATGAAAGGAGTTATCGTGACCTAGTTGATTAAGCTTCTTCCAGAAGTTTTTTCATCCGCCGCTTATAGCACCTCCTCACTCCCATCCTTTTCACTGGAACCCAAACTTCTTTATTATCATCTGTTGAAACACAAACATACCCTTTTCCCCACGTTAACACTGTATGAGGGCCAAATCAATTTTTATTCTCATCGTGCCACATTACTTTACTGGTTGCTTTCAGGGCACTTGTTATTGCTGATTCATTCTTTGCAGACTCCTTATTAGGAAATGTTAAGAATTTCATAGCAGCCGATAAGCCATCATTATAGAATTTTAAGTAATTTAGAATATAAACAGCCAAACAGCCAATTGTAATTTATCATCAATTTAGAGTATAAACAGCCAATTGCGAATTTATCAACTCCTGGTCCAACTCCTCCTTTTTCTTTTTACAAGTAAGTGTCCAGGGATCTATTTGCTCGTTCCACTATAGCTTGACCAGTGGGATTATGGGGGATTCCAGTGACATGTAAAATGGAAAATTCCACCATGAACTGTTCAATGGCTTTACTGATATAAGCTGGACCATTGTTTGGTTTAATGCTTTTTGGTACTCCATGATTTAGAATGTGACCGAGTGTGTGTGATATAAAATATTGTTGTTTTGGCCCTCATTGCCTGTTGAACTTCCATAGTTATCTGTTTAATACTATCTACCCTATCAGGAATATAGGCTGACTCTACTCTAGGTATCAATGGTACTGTATACTTTCTGTCTGTGATGATATTGCAAGGTTCTTTCACATATAATAATGCTTGCAATACTGCATATAATTCATTTTGTTGTGTAGAAGTAAATGTTGTTTTAAATTTATGCATCTCCTTTTTAGATGGAATATACATAGATGCCTTAAAATTTTTTTGTTGCATCTGTAAAAACATTAACTCCCTCTACCAGTGAGGAAGAGCATTTGTCGGTCCAAGACCATGGCCATGTGGCAAATTGCCACCCAGAAGGAATTGGGAACCCGTGTTGGAAATTCTGATTAATCAATATCTGCCATTCCACAAACTCTTGTATGCAGTTCTCTGTTTGTTGACTTGTATACATAGTTTATATTGTGTTAAGTTGTGAGGTTTCTGTCCTATTAACATCCTTACTCTCTTCACTGCCTTATGTATGATTTGGGCTACCAGCACAGCATAAGGCACACAAGCTCTGTTCTTTAGCTGAGCCAAATGTACCCACTCAATAATCCCTTGTTTTTGATGTAAAACTCCAGTGGGTATTTTTTTTTTCAGTGAATAAAATTGTTACTTCCAAGTCCTGTGATTCTCATATCCTGCTAATAGTACACCCCATAATCTTTTTCTGCACTAATTTCAAACATTCCAGTGCTTCATCTGTCCATCCTCTGCATGAGTTTAATTGAGAAGGACCTTTCAATAAATCATATAATGGTTTCATTTGATCAGTTGTAATTCCCAACTGTGGCCTACACCACTGAATTTCTCCTATCAATTTCTGAAAGTCATTTAAATTTGTAACCTTTGTAGAATCTATGATAGGTGACTTCAAACTTAAGCCTTACCACCTTACATCATTGTTTCACAGGGTAGTTTCTCCTTTTCTGATTACATTTACTCTGAAAAAGAAAACTTTTTAGAAATTAAGTTGTTAATAAGTTCAAACACTAAATTTAACTTTTGCTTAAGCCAAGGAATGACTACAAGTTCAGATTAAAAGAGCAAGATCTTTTCTGCTTCATAAACCATTACATATTAATTTATCAACACATTATCTTGAAAATGAGAATTTAAAACCGTTTAAAATTTGTCCTGTTGTTAACAGTCACTAAACTTTTACAAAAATTAGTTGAAAACCTTCAAAATAATAATTCTCTTCTCTTGATCTAATCTGGAATGATAAAAGTTACAATTCACTGTAGACCCAGCTGAATGATGAGTTGGGACTGCAGGGCAAAAATCTTAGTGGTTCCATCCTTTACTCAGGTAAATTTTATTTCTGTGTCCACTCCTTAAGAACTTCTTTGATTGAGAGAGTTTTTGAATTCCTCAGCTGAAGGGAGGGAGACTTCTGGACAACTGCCCAGTGGCGCCAAGTCTATTCCATTCTGCTGGAGAGTTTCAAAAGCTTTATCTCTGCTGAGGTGTTCCTTTAAGATTTATGCATATTTCCAATTTGTCTAGTGCCAAATAATATAACAAATCCTGATCTGTTTTAAACATCTAATTAGGAGTGACACGTTTCACTTAAAATGTGACCAGAATAACTACCTTTTGGTTACTTCTCATTATACAAAATACTTTTCTTTTAGGTGAGATTTAGGTGAAAATGCTGATCAGCCTGCACCAGATCTCCTCTCGTCTCTCTCTCCACCCTCACAATTTGGCCAGAATTGGAGGGTAAAGCGAGAGGGAGTTTAACCAAAAACTTTCAAATAATTTCCAAAACTTTTATGCTTTCCTTAAACTTCATATCCATGTTGTTTTCCTAATGGGCTTTGATTAAAGCCCCCTTTAAAACTGCACAGACACTATGTCCCTGCATTTCCCATCCAAGACTACACCTTGCAATCACATAAACTAAATAATATAAGATTAGTTCCTCTCTTTCTCTCTCCTATACTTCTCCCCGATGCTGCAGTCATCAGACAGAAGGGAGGAGGGGGAGGGAAAGAGATAACATTCCAAGGTCCAGCTACCATGGAGCTGACCGTAATAACTCACAAACACACGCACACAGAACATGTAAAGACAGAACACATATACAGACAATAAAAAATCCAAAAAACTGAGAAAATTGTCAGAAATCCTCTGTACACATTATAACTCTGGCTTAATTTCTATCACTGTGTCCGGGCTGCTGAATTCGCCACTGTGCCACAAATCCTGGGCAAATTTTTTGCTGTGCCACAAAACCAGGCCCTGGGCCAACTCTGGATGTATTTCCTGGTTGAATTTCTGACTGCACCAACTCCCTCTTTCCTCTCTGTCCTATCTGGTCATGATTGTCTCCTGAGCTCCCAGACCGCCAAGATTGTATGACTGTCTGTACATAAGCAGAGCCAGAGCTGTATTTTGCAGCGGTCTCTTTAAGATCTCTTAGGAATTTGTAGGACAGCGGTTTATGCACCCTTTGAGGCTGTCCGCCCTGTTCTGGCTGAACAAGCACAGGGAATAGGTTGGCCCCTTCCCAATCTACCTCCTCTCTATTTTCCTGCTGCTCTGGGACTTCCTCTTTTTGTTTGTCCTGTGATTTCTTTTGGGGTCCCTCTCCTCTCTGCGGGCGAGGTTTTGTTCCTTGTCTTTTCCCGTGTCCTGCTCCCTCCTCCTGGATTCCTTCCTGACTCTGTCTTTTAGCCTCTCGGACTACACTACCCAGACTCCTCCATGGATACATAACAAAGTCCTGGGGATTGAGGAAGTAGGGGTCCTCTTTTTGGTATGAAGTCATCTGCTGCCTTATTAATCGGCAACGGGTCGGATCAATTCCTGTATGCTCTACCCATGGACTGATGGTTATTATTTTCTCGACCCAATCTTGGCAAATTCTTATGTGTATTTTTATCCCATTCTGCTTGCAGAGTTCGTACACTTGGCAAGCGAGAATGCCTTTATCCTCTGGCTTAACCTCTGTATTTCCCATAACTAAACTGCCTTCGGGACTAGAGGGGAAAACCCGAAAGTCCCGGTGTGCCTGGTCCTTCTGACCCTCGCCTGCGAGGGACAGGAAGATCACAACGTACCTGAACTGTAGAGCCCCACGTTTGGGCACCAATTGTCTGCGCTCTGTCCCTGCCGGACCTCAGGGGGTACGTCGTGACCTCTGCTTCCACCTAACTAACGGCGGCTTCGGACGTCTCCGGTCCCGGCCCCAGGGGCTGAGGACGGGCAAAACCAGACACTGGCCAGAGTGGTAGAGCAAAGCAGGTGTTTATTCAGCAGTTCACATCAGCCCAGTCCCACCAGCAACCCAGGGCGTTGCCTTTTATTCCTTATCCCTTCCGGTTCTTGCTATCTGGACCCTGATTGGAGAGCTCAGCCTGCTGTCGCCCCAGCCCCCTCCCCTTAGCTGGTTGTGTCCTGTGGCAATAGGGCAGGAGTCTCTCTGGACCTTCCCTCCCCACTCGGACCATCTGCTTGGTCCTATCACAGGTGGCCAGGTGTGTTTTACTCTCACTGGGGCTTCCTCAGCACCTCCCAGAGGGCGGTATCGTGCCTTGTACACGAGCCTTTCCTGCACCCTTAGCCCGGAAGTCACGGGTGAGGCGCGTGATTGCCGGGGGGAGGGACGGGTATAGACTCCTGCTGTTACCTCTCTGCCCAGGAGGTTCAGGGACGGCCCCTGACAATAAGTGAAGTCAGTACAAGCTATGCTAGTGTACCTGGAAGATCCTTGCAAGTACACTACTGTCAATTTCTCCACTGGCCCACTTGGAAGGTGTATTTGAAGATAACTCAAGGCATACAATGTATACTAAGAAGATAATAAATTGTCACCATTGACACCCTAACTCTTTACAAGGATCCTATCAACATGTGTCTTCTATCTTTATCCTGCTTGTGATATCATTATGTAGCCATTTCCCTGTTGAGGCCTATGGGGATCTAAAAAAAGGCATTTTAACAGTTCCTATTTAAGAGACAACCTTGAAGTCATGTATGTAAAAGGTAAAAATCGACATATCTTTTCAAGTATCCTATCAATTCGACTCTTCGATCTTTTTCCTGCTTGTGATATCAGAATTTAGCCTTTTCCCTGTTGAGGCATATAGAAATCCAAAGAAACGCATTTTGTCCCTTCCCCTAAAGAGACAACTCTGAAGTAATATATGTAAAGGCTAAAAATCCATATAACTTATCTGCAACAGTGAAGTCAGTACATGCTGTGCTGGAGTACCTGGAACATAATCGAAAGTACACAATTGTCCCTTCCTCCCTTGTCAAAAATGGTAAGTGTATATGAAGATGACTCAAGAAATACATTGGATGCTAAGTAGATATTACATGGTCAGCATTGACTCCCTAAATTCTCTACAAGTGTCCTGTCAACTTGACTCTTCTATCTTTATCCTGCTTGTGATATCAGTATTTAGCCTTTTCCCTGTACAGGCATATAGGAATCTAAATGAAGGCATTTTCGCAGTTCGTCCTTAAGAGACAACACTGAAGTGATATGTCAATATAAATATACATATATATATATATATATATATATATATATATATATATATGTGTGTGTGTGTGTGTGTGTGTGTACGTATATATGGTAAAAATCCGCATTATTATCTACATCAGTGAAGTCAGTACAAGCTATGCTAGTGTACCTGGAAGATCCTTGCAAGTACACTACTGTCAATTTCTCCATTGGCCCACTTGGAAGGTGTATTTGAAGATAACAGAACACATACAATGTATACTAAGAAGATAATCAATTGTCACCACTGACACCCTAAACTCTCTAAAAGTATCCTATCAACTTGTCTCTTCTATCTTTATCCTGCTTATGATATCATTATGTAGCCATTTCCCTGTTGAGGCCTATGGGGATCTAAACAAAGGCATTTTAATAGTTCCTATTTAAGAGACAACCTTGACGTCATGTATGTAAAATGTAAAAATCCACATATCTTTTCAACAACAGTGAAGTCAATACAAGATATGCGAGTGTAGCTGGAAGACACTTGCAAGTACACCATCGTCCATTGCTCCATTGGCCATCATGGAAAGTGTATTTGAAGATAACTCCGGAAATACAATGTATACTAAGAAGATATTACATTGTCCACACTGTCTGCCTAAGCTGTTTGTAAGTCTCACATCAACTTGACTCTTTTACCTTTCTCCTGCTTGTGATATCAGTATTTTGCCTTTTCCTAGTTGAGGCTTATAGCCATCAAAGGAAATGGTGTTTGTCACTTCCTATAAAGAGACAACTGAGAAGTGATATATGTAAAAGGTGAAAATCCACATATCTTTTCTAGAGCAGTGAAGTCAGTACAAGCTATGCTCGAGTATCTGGAATATACTTGCTAGTACCCAATTGTCCATTCCTCCATTGGACAACATGGAAGGTGTATTTGGAGATAACTCAAGAAATACAATGTATAATAAGAAGATATTACATTGTCAGCCCTGACAACCTAAACTCTCTGCAAGTATCCTATCAACTTGACTCTTCTATCTTTATCCTGCTTGTGATATCAGTATTTAGCCTTTTCCCTGTTCAGGCATATAGGAATCTAAATAAAGGCATTTTGGCAGGTCCTACTTAACAGACAACACTGAAGTAAGGTTTGTAAAGGGAGAAAATCCACATATTTTATCTAGAGCAGTGAAAACAATACAAGGTAGTCTAGTGTACCTGGAAGATACTTGCAAGTACACCATTGTCAATTGCTCCATTGGCCTACTTGGATGGTGCATTTGAAGATAACTCAAGAGGTACAATGTATACAAAGAAGATATTGTATTGTCATCACTGACACCTTAAACGCTCTACAAGTATCCTATCAATTTGACTCTTTGATCTGTTTCCTGCTTGTGATATCAGTATTTAGCCTTTTCCCTGTTGAGGCATATAGAAATCCAAAGAAACGCATTTTGTCCCTTCCCATAATGAGACAACTCTGAAGTACTATATGTAAAGGTTAAAAATCCATATAACTTATCTCCAACAGTGAAGTCAGTACATGCTGTGCTACAGTACCTGGAACATAATTGAAAGTACACAATTGTCCCTTCCTCCCTTGACAAAAATGGTAAGTGTATAAGAAGATGACTCAAGAAATACATTGGATACTAAGTAGATATTACATTGTCAGTATTGACTACCTAAATTCTCTACAAGTGTCTTGTCAACTTGACTCTTCTATATTTATCCTGCTTCTGATATCAGTATTTAGCCTTTTTCCTGTACAGGCATATAGGAATCTAAATGAAGGCATTTTGGCAGTTCGTCCTTAAGAGACAACACTGAAGTAATATGTCAATATAAATATACATAGATATATATGTATACATACATATGGTAAAAATCCACATTATTATCTACATCAGTGAACTCAGTACAAGCTATGCTAGTGTACCTGGAATATCATTGCAAGTACAGTATTGTCAAGTTTTTCCATTGGCCTACTTGGAAGGTGTATTTGAAGATAACACAAGACATACAATGTATACTAAGAAGATAATAAATTTTCACCACTGACACCCTAAACTCTCTACAAGTATCCTATCAACATGTCTCTTCTATCTTTATCCTGCTTGTGATATCATTATATAACCATTTCCCTGTTGAGGCCTATGGGGATCTAAATAAAGGCATTTAAACAGTTCCTATTTAAGAGACAACCTTGACGTCGTGTATGTAAAATGTAAAAATCCACATATCTTTTCAACAACATTGAAGTCAATACAAGATATGCGAGTGTAGCTGGAAGACACTTGCAAGTACACCATCGCCCATTGCTCCATTGGCCATCATGGAAGGTGTATATGTATATAACTCAGGAAATACAATATATACTAAGAAGATATTACATTGTCCACATTGTCTGCCTAAGCTGTTTGCAAGTCTCATATCAACTTGACTCTTCTACCTTTTTCCTGCTTGTGATATCAGTATTTTGCCTTTTCCTAGTTGAGGCTTATAGCCATCCAAAGAAATGGTGTTTGTCACTTCCTATAAAGATACAACTGAGAAGTGATATATGTAAAAGGTGAAAATCCACATATCTTTTCTAGAGCAGTGAAGTCAGTACAAGCTATGCTCGAGTATCTGGAAGATACTTGCTAGTACACAATTGTCCATTCCTCCATTGGCCAACATGGAAGGTGCATTTGGAGATAACTCAAGAAATACAATGTATAATAAGAAGATATTACACTGTCAGCCCTGACAACCTAAATTCTCTGCAAGTGTCCTATCAACTTAACTCTTCTATCTTTATCCTGCTTGTGATATCAGTATTTAGCCTTTTCCCTGTTCAGGCATATAGGAATATAAATAAAGGCATTTTGGCAGGTCCTAATTAACAGACAACACTGAAGTAGGGTTTTTAAAGGGAGAAAATCCACATATTTTATCGAGAGCAGTGAAAACAATACAAGGTAGTCTAGTGTACCTGGAAGATACTTGCAAGTACACCATTGTCAATTGCTCCATTGGCCTGCTTGAATGGTGTATTTGAAAATAACTCAAGAGATACAATGTATACAAAGAAGACATTACATTGTCATCAATGACACCTTAAACGCTCTACAAGTATCCTATCAATTTGACTCTTCGATCTCTTTCCTGCTTGTGATATCAGTATTTAGCCTTTTCCCTGTTGAGGCATATAGAAATCCAAAGAAACGCATTTTGTCCCTTCCCCTAAAGAGACATCGCTGAAGTAATATATGTAAAGGCTAAAAATCCATATAACTTATCTACAACAGTGAAGTCAGTATATGCTGTGCTAGAGTACCTGGAACATAATTGAAAGTACACAATTGTCCCTTCCTCCCTTGACAAAAATGGTAAGTGTATATGAAGATGACTCAAGAAATACATTGGATGCTATGTAGATATTACATGGTCAGCATTGACTACCTAAATTCTCTACAAGTGTCCTGTCAACTTGACTCTTCTATCTTCATCCTGCTTGTGATATCAGTATTTAGCCTTTTTCCTGTACAGGCATATAGGAATCTAAATGAAGGCATTTTGGCAGTTCGTCCTTAAGAGACAACACTGAAGTAATATGTAAATATATATATATATATATATATATATATATATATATATATATGTGTGTGTGTGTGTGTGTGTGTGTGTGTGTGTGTGTGTGTGTGTGTGTGTGTGAAGGGTAAAAATCCACATATATTTTCTACAGCAGTGAAGTCAGTACAAGCTATGCTAGTGTACCTGGAAGACACTTGCAAGTACACTACTGTCAATTTCTCCATTGGCCTACTTGCATGGTGTATTTGAAGATAACTCAAGAGATACAATGTATACTAATAAGATAATAAATTGTCACCACTGACAACCTAAACTCTCTACAAGTATCCCAGCAACTTGTCTCTTCTATCTTGATACTGCTTTTGATATCAGTATGTAGCCATTTCCCTGTTGAGGCCTATGGGGATCTAAATAAAGGCATTTTAACAGTTCCTATTTAAGAGACAACCTTGAAGTCTTGTATGTGAAAGGTAAAAATCCACATATCTTTTCGACAACAGTGAAGTCAATACAAGATATGCGAGTGTAGCTGGAAGACACTTGCAAGTACATCATCGTCCATTCCTCCATTGGCCAATATGGAAGGTGTATTTGAAGATAACTCAGGAAATACAATGTATACTAAGAAGATATTACCTTATCCGCCCTGACACCCCAAACTCTTTACAAGTGTCATATCACGTTAAATCTTCTATCTTTATCCTGCTTCTGATATCAGTATATAGCCTTTTCCCTGTTGAGGCATATAGGAATATAAATAAAGGCATTTTGGCAGGTCCTCGTTAAGAGGCAACACTGAAATAAGGAATTTAAAGAGGGAAAATCCACATATTTTATCGAGAGCAGTGAAAACAATACAAGGTATTCTAGTGTACCTGGAAGACACTTGCAAGTACACTATCGTCCATTGCTCCATTGGCCTACTTGGATGGTGTACTTGAAGAAAACTCCATAGATACAATGTATACAAAAATGATATTATATCGTCATCACTGGTACCTTACACTGTTTTCACGTATCCTATCAATTTGACACTTCGATCTTTTTCCTGCTTGTGATATCAGTATTTAGCCTTTTCCCTGTTGAGGTCTATAGAAATCCATAGAAACGCATTTTGTCACTTCCCATAAAGAGACATCTCTGAAGTAATGTATGTAAAGGATAAAAATCCATATAACTTATCTACAACAGTGAAATCAGTACAAGCTGTGCTAGAGTACCTGGAACATAATTGCAAGTACACAATCGTCCCTTCCTCCATTGACCAAAATGGTAAGTGTATATGAAGATGACTCAAGAAATACTTTGGATCCTAAGTAGATATTACATGGGCAGAATTGAGTGCCTAAATTCTCTACAAGTGTCCTGTCAACTTGACTCTTCCATCTTTATCGTGCTTGTGATTTCAGTATTTAGCCTTTTCCCTGTTGAGGCATATAGGAATGTAAATAAAGGCATTTTGGTAGGTCCAATTTAACAGACAACACTGAAGTAAGGTATGTAAAGGGATAAAATCCACATATTTTATCGATAGCAGTGAAAACAATACAAGGGATTCTAGTGTACCTGGAAGATACTTACAAGTACACGATTGTCAATTGCTCCATTGGCCTACTTGGAACGTGTATTTGAAGATAAATTAAGACATACAACGTATACTAAGAAGATAATAAATTGTCACCACTGACACCCTAAACTCTCTACAAGTATCCTATCAACTTGTCTCTTTTATCTTTATCCTGCTTGTGATATCATTATGTAGCCTTTTCCCTGTTGAGGCCTATGGGGATCTAAATAAAGGCATTTTAACAGTTCCTATTTAAGAGACTACCTTGAAGTCAAGTATGTAAAAGGTAAAAATCCACATATCTTTTCAACAACAGTGAAGTCAGTACAAGATATGCCAGTGTAGCTGGAAAACACTTGCAAGTACATCATCGTCCATTACTCCATTGGCCAACATGGAAGGTGTGTTAGAAGGTAACTCACGAAATACAATGTATACTAAGAAGGTATTACATTGTAAACACTGTCTCCCTAAGCTGTCTGCAAGTCTCATAGCAACTTGACTCTTCTATCTTTTTCCTGCTTCTGATGTCAGTATTTTGCTTTTTCCTAGTTGAGGCTTATAGCCATCCAAAGGAATGGTGTTTGTCACTTCCTATAAAGAGACAACTGAGAAGTAATATATATAAAGGGTAAAAATCGACATATATTATCTACAGCAGTGATGTCAGTACAAGCTGTGCTAGTCTACCTGGAAGATACTTGCAATACACTATTGTCAATTTCTCCATTAGCCTACTTCGAAGGTATATTTGAAGATAACTCAAGAGACACAATATATACTAAGAAGATATTAAATTGTCACCACTGACACGATAAACTCTCCACAAGTATCCTATCAACTTGACTCTTCTATCTTTTTTGTGCTTATGATATCAGTATGTAGCCATTTCCCTGTTGAGGCCAATGGGGATCTAAATAAAGGCATTTTAACAGTTCCTATTTAAGAGACAACATTGAAGTCTGGTATGTAAAAGGTAAATATCCACATATCCTTTCGACAGCAGTGAAGTCAATACAAGATATGCGAGTGTAGCTGGAAGACACTTGAAAGTACACGATCGTCCATTGTTCCATTGGCCAACATGGAAGGTGTATTTGAAGATAACTCCCGAAATACAATGTATACTAAGAAGATATTTGATTGTCAACACTGTCTCCCTAAGCTGTCTGCAAGTCTCATAGCAACTTGACTCTTCTATCATTTTCCTGCTCGTCATATCAGTATTTTGCCTTTTCCTAGTTGAGGCCTATAGCCATCCAAAGGAATGGTGTTTGTCACTTCCTCTAAAGAGATAACTGTGAAGTAATATATGTAAAGGATGAAAATCCACATATCTTTTCTACAGAAGTGAAGTCAGTACAAGCTATGCTAGAGTATCTGGAAGATACTTGCTAGTACACAATTGTCCATTTCTCCATTGGCCAACATGGAATGTTTATTTGGAGATAACACAAGAAATATAATGCATAATTAGAAGATATTAATATTGTCATCACTGACACCTTAAAGTCTCTACAAGTATCCTAATAATTTGACTCTTCGATCTTTTTCCTGCTTGTGATATCAGTATTTAGCCTTTTCCCTGTAGAGGCATATAGGAATCTAAATAAAGGCATTTTGGCAGGTCCTGCTTAACAGACAACACTAAAGTAAGATATGTAAAGGGAGAAAATCCACGTATTTTATCGAGAGCAGTGAAAACAATGCAAGGAATTCTAGTGTACCTGGAAGATACTTGCAAGTACACCATTGTCAATTGCTCCATTGGCCTACTTGGAAGGTGTATTTGAAAATAACTCAAGGGATACAATGTATACTAAGAAGATAATCAATTGTCACCACTGACACCCTAAACTCTCTACAAGTATCCTATCAATTTGACTCTTCGATTTTCTTCCTGCTTGTGATATCAGTATTTAACCTTTTCCCTGTTGAGGCCTATAGAAATCCAAAGAAACACATTTTGTCACTTCCCCTAAACGACTCTGAACTAATATATGTAAAGGCTAAAAATCCATATAACTTATTTACAACAGTGAAGTCAGTACATGCTGTGGTAGAGAACCTGGAACATAATTTCAAGTACAAAATTGTCCCTTCCTCCCTTGACCAAAATGGTAAGTGTATATGAAGATGAGTCAAGAAATACATTGGATTCTAAGGATTTATTACATTGTCAGCACTGACTCCCTAAATTCTCTACAAGTGTCCTGTCAACTTGACTCTTCTATATTTATCCTGCTTGTCATGTCAGTTATAGACTTTTTCCTCTTCAGGCATATAGGAATATAAATGAAGGCTTTTTGGCAGTTCCTCATTAAGATACAACACTGAAGTATATGTAAATATATATATATATATATATATATATATATATATATATATATACATATATATATACACATACATATATATACATATATATTATATATAATATATATATATATATATATATATATATATATGTAAAGGGTAAAAATCCACATATATTATCCACAGCAGTGAAGTCAGTACAAGCTATGCTAGTGTACTTGGAAGATATTTGCAAGTACAATACTGTCAATTTCTCCATTGGCCTACTTGGAAGGTGTATTTGAAGATAACTCAAGAGATACAATTTATGTTAAGAAGATATTATATCGTCACCACTGACACCCTAAACTCTCTGCAAGTATCCTACCAACTTGACTCCTCTATGTTTATCCTGCTTGCGATAACATCATGTACCCATTTCCCTGTTGAGGCCTATGGGGATCTAAATAAAGGCATTTTAACAGTTCCTATTTAAGAGACAACATTGAAGTAATGCATGTAAAAGGTAAAAATCCACATATCTTTTCGACAGCAGTTAAGTCAATACAACATATGCGAGTGTAGCTGGAAGACACATGCAAGAACACCATCGTCCATTGCTCCATTGGCCAGAATGGAAGGTGTATTTGAAGATAACTCAGGAAATACCATGTATACTAAGAAGATATTACACTGTCAACACTGTCTCCCTAAGCTGTCTACAAGTCTCATATCAACTTGACTCCTCTATCTTTTTCCTACTTGTGATAACAGTTTTTTGCCTTTCGCTAGCTGAGGCCTCTAACCATCCAAGGGAATGGTATTTGTCACTTCCTCTAAAGGGACAACTGTGAAATAATATCTGTAATGGGTGAAAATCCACATATGTTTCCTACAGAAGTGAAGTCAGTACATGCTATGCTAGAGAATCTGGAAGACTCTTGCTACTACACAATTGTCCATTCCTCCAATGTCCAACATGGAAGGTTTATTTGGAGATAACTCATGGAATACAATGTATAATAAGAAGGTATTACATTGTCAACCTTGACACCCTATACTCTCTACAAGTGTCCTATCAAGTTGACTCGTCGATCTTTATCTTGCTTGTGATATCAGAATTTATACTTTTCCTTGTTGAGGCCTATAGGAATCTAAATAAAGTTATTTTGGCAGTTCCTTCTTAAGAGAAAACACTGAAGTATGGTATGTAAAGGGTGAAAATCCACATATTTTATCGAGAGCACTGAAAACAATACAAGGTATTCTAGGAGACCTCGAAGATACTTGAAAGTACACCATTTTCAATTGCTCCATTGGACTACTTGGAAGGTGTGTTTGAAGATAACTAAAGAAATACAATTTATACTAAGAAGATATTATATTGTCATCACTGACACGTTAAATTCTGTAAAAATATCCTATAAATTTGACTCTGCGATCTTTTTCCTGCTTGTGATATCAGTATTTAGCCTTTTCCCTGTGGAAGCCTGTAGAAATCCAAAGAAACATATCTGGTCACTTCTCCTAAAGAGACAACTCTGAAGTAATGTATGTAAAGGCTAGAAAATTCATATAACTTATCTACAACAGTGAAGTCAGTACAAGCTGTGCTAGAGTACATGGAACATAATAGCAAGTACACAATTGTCCCTTCCTCCCTTGACCAAAATGGAAAGTGTATATGAAGATGACTCAAGAAATACATTGGATACTAAGTAGATATTACATTGTCAGCACTAACTCCCTAAATTCTCTACAAGTCCCTGTCAACTTGACTCTTCTATCTTTATCAAGCTTGTGATATCAGTATTATGCCTTTTCCATGTTCAGGTATATAGGAATCTAAATGAAGGCATTTTGGCAGTTCCTCCTTAAGAGATAACACTGAAGTAATACGTAAATATATGCATAATAGGTAAAAATCCACATATATCATGTACAGCAGTGTAGTCAGTACAAGCTATCCTAGTGTAACTGGAAGATACTTGCAAGTACACTAGTGTCAATTTCTCCATTGGCCTACTTGGAAGGTGTATTTGAAGATAACTCAAGAGATACAATGTATACTAAGAAGATATTAAATTGTCTCCACTGACACCCTAATCTCTCTACAAGTATCCTATCAACTTGACTCTTCTATCTTTATCATGCTTGTGATATCAGTATGCAGCCATTTCCCTGTTGAGACCTATGGGGATCTAAATAAAGGCATTTTAACAGTGCCTATTTAAGAGACAACATTGAAGTCATGTATGTAAAAGGTAAAATTCCACCTATATTTTCAACAACTGTGAAGTCAATCCAAGATATGCGAGTGTAGCTGGAAGATACTTGCAAGTACACCATCGTCCATTACTCCTTTGGCCAACATGGAAGATGCATTTGGAGATAACTCAGGAAATACAATGTATACTGAGAAGATATTACATTGTTCACACTGTCTCCTTATGCTGTCTGCAAGTCTCATATCAGCTTGACTCTTCTATCTTTTTCCTGCTTGTGATATCAGTATTTTTCCTTTTCCTAGTTGAGGCCTCTAGTCATCCAAAGGAATGGTGTTTGTCACTTCCTCTAAATAGACAACTGTGAAATTATATATGTAAATGGTGAAAATCCACATATCTTTTCGACAGCAGTGAAGTCAGTACAAGATATGCTAGAGTATCTGGAGGATAATTGCTAGTACAAAATTGTCCATTCCTCCATTGGCCAACATGGAATGTGTATTTGGAGATAACTCAAGAAATACAATATATGATAAGAAGCTATTACGATGTCAGCCCTGACAACCTAAATGCTCTACAAATGTCCTATCCAGTTGACTCTTCTGTCTTTATCCTCCTTGTGTTACCAGTATTTATCCTTTCCCTGTTGAAGAATATGGGAATCAAAATAAAGGCATTTTGGCAGTTCCTCCTTCACAGACAACACTGAAGTAAGGTTCGTAAACCGTGAAAATCCGCATATTTTATCGAGAGCACTGAAAACAGTAGAAGGTATTCTAGTGTACCTGGAAGATACTTGCAAGTACACCATTGCCAATTGCTCCATTGGCCTACTTGGAAGGTGTATTTGAAGATACCTCAAGAGATACAATGTATACTAAGAAGATATTATATTGTCATCACTGATACTTTAAACAATCTACAAGTATCCCATCAAATGAATTTTCGAAGTTTTTCCTGTTGTGATGTCAGTATTTAGCCTTTTACTTGATGAGGCCTATAGAAATCCAAAGAAATGCATTTTGTCACTTCCACTACAGCGACAACAATGAAGTAATGTTTGTAAATGCTAAAAATCCATATACCTTATCTACAACAGTGAAGTCAGTACAAGCTGGGCCAGAGTACCTGGAACATAATTGCAAGTACCCAATTATCCCTTCCTCTCTTGACGAAAATGGTAAGTGTATATGAAGATGACTCAAGAAATACATTGGATACTAAGTAGATATTACTTTGTCAGGACTGACTCCCTAAATTCTCTAGAAGTGTCCTGTCAACTTGACTCTTCTCTCTTTGTCCTACTTGTGATATCAGTATTTAGCCTTTTTCCTGTTCAGGCATACAGGAATCTAAATAAAGGCATTTTGGCAGTTCCTCCTTAACACACAACACTTAAGTGAGATATGCAAAGGGAGAAAATTCACATATGTTATCGAGAGCACTGAAAACAATACAAGGTATTCTAGTGTATCTGGAAGATACTTGCAAGTAAACCATTGTCAATTGCTCCATTGGCCTACTTGGAAGGTGTATTTGAAGATAACTCAGGATATACAATGTATACTAAGAAGATATTATATTGTCATCACTGACAATTTAAATTCTCTACAAGTATCCTATGAATTTGACTCTGCGATCTTTTTACTGCTTGTGATATCAGTATTTAGCATTTTTTCCTGAGGAAGACTGTAGAAATCAAAGAAACACATTTTGTCACTTCCCCTAAAGAGAGAACTCTGAAGTAATGTATGTAAAGGCTAAAAATCCATATAACTTCTCTACAACAGTGAAGTCAGTACAAGCTGTGCTAGAGTACGTGGAACATAATTGCAAGTAAACAATTGTCCCTTCCTCCCTTGACCAAAATGGAAAGTTTATATGAAGATGACTCAAGAAATACATTGGATACTAAGTAGATATTACATTCTCAGCACTGACTCCCTAAATTCTCTACAAGTCTCCTGTCAACTTTCCTCTTCTATCTTTATCCTGCTTGTGATATCAGTATTTAGCATTTTCCATGTTCAGGCATATAGGAATCTAAAATAAGGCAGTTTGGCCGTTTCTCCTTAAGAGACAACACTGAAGTAATACGTAAATATCTATATATAAAGGGTAAAAATCCAAATATATTATCTACAGCAGTGTAGTCAGTACAAGCTATCCTAGTGTACCTGGAAGATACTTGCAAGTACACTACTATCAATTTCTCCATTGGCCTACTTGGAAGGTTTATTTAAAGATAACTCAAGAGATACAATGTATACTAAGAAGATATTAAATTGTCACCACTGCAAACCTAAACTCTCTACAAATATCCTATCAACTTGACTCTTCTATTTTTATCCTGCTTGTGATATCAGTATGCAGCCATTTCCCTGTAGACACCTATGGGGATCTAAATAAAGGAATTTTAACAGTGCCTATTTAAGAGACAACCTTGAAGTCATGTATGTAAAAGGTAAAATTCCACATACATTTCAACACCAGTGAAGTCAATCCAAGATATGCGAGTGTAGCTGGAAGACACTTGCAATTACACCATCGTCCATTACTCCTTTGGCCGATATGGAAGGTGTATTTGGAGATAACTCAGGAAATACAATGTATACTGAGAAGATATTACATTGTCAACACTGTCTCTTTAAGCTGTCTGCAAGTCTCATATAAACTTGACTCTTCTATTTTTTCGTGCTTCTGATATCAGTATTTTTCCTTTTCCTAGGTGAGGCCTATAGCCATCCAAATGAATGGTGTTTGTCACTTCCTTTAAAGAGACAACTGTGAAATTATATATGTAAAGGATGAAAATCCACATATATTTTCTTCATCAGTGAAGTCAGTACAAGCCATGCTACAGTATCTGGAAGATACTTGCAAGTATACTACTGTCAATTTCTCCATTGGCCTACTTGGAAGGTGTATTTGGAGATAACTCAAGAACTACAATGTATAATAAGAAGGTATTACATTGTCAGCCCTGACTCCCTAAATTCTCTACAAGACTTCTGTCAACTTGCCTCTTCTATCTTTATCCTGCTTGTGATATCAGTATTTAGCCTTTTCAATGTTCAGGCATATAGGAATATAAATGAAGGCATTTTGGCAGTTCCTCCTTAAGAGATAACACAGAAGTAATACGTAAATATGTATATAAAGTGTATAAATCCACATATATTATCTACAGCAGTGTAGTCAGTACAAGCTATCCAAGTGTACATGGAAGATACTTGCAAGTACATTACTGTCAATTTCTCCATTGGCCTACTTGGAAGGTGTATTTGAAGATAACTCAAGAGATACAATGTATACTAAGACGATATTAAATTGTCACCACTGACACCCTAAACTCTCTACAAGTATCCTATCAAGTTCACTCTTCTATCTTTATCCTGCTTGTGATATCAGTATGCATCCATTTCCCTGTGGAGACCTATGGTGATCTAAACACAGGCATTTTAACAGTGCCTATTTAAGAGACAACATTGAAGTCATGTTTGTAAAAGGTAAAATTCCACATACCTTTTCAACAACTGTGAAGTCAATCCAAGGTATGCGAGTGTAGCTGGAAGACACTTGCAAGTACACCATCGTCCATTACTCCTTTGCCCAACATGGAAGGTGTATTTGGAGATTACTCAGGAAATACAATGTGTACTGAGAAGATATTACATTGTCCACACTGTCTCCTTAAGCTGTCTGCAAGTCTCATATGAACTTGACTGTTCTATCTTTTTCCTGCTTGTGATATCAGTATTTTTCCTTTTCCTAGCTGAGGCCTATAACAATCCAAAGGAATGGTGTTTGTCACTTCCTCTATAGAGTCAACTGTGAAATTTATATGTAAAGGGTGAAAATCCACATATCTTTTCTACAGCAGTGAAGTCAATACAAACTATGCTGGAGTATCTGGAGGATACATGCTAGTACAAAATTGTCCATTCCTCCATTGGCCAACATGGAAGGTGTATTTGGCGATAACTCAAGAAATAAAATATATAATAAGAAGATATTACGATGTCATCCCTGACATCCTACGTGCTCTACAAATGTCCTATCAAGTTGACTCTTCTGTCTTTATCCTACTTGTGTTATCAGTATTTAGCCTTTTCCCTGTAGAAGCATATGGGTATCAACATAAAGGCATTTTGACAGTTCCTCCTTAACAGACAACACTGAAGTAAGGTTCGTAAACAGTGAAAATCCGCATATTTTACCGAGAGCACAGAAAAGAATAGAAGGTATTCTAGTGTACCTGGAAGATACTTGGAAGTACACCATTGTCAATTGCTCCATTGCCCTACTTGGAAGGTGTATTTGAAGACACCTCAAGAGATACAATGTATACTAAGAAGATATTATATTGTCATCACTGACGCTTTAAACAATCTACAAGTATCCCATTAAATGACTTTTCGAACTTTTTCCTGCTTGTGATATCAGTATTTAGCGTTTTACCTGTTAAGGCCTACAGAAATCCAAAGAAATGCATTTTTTCAGTTCCCCTACAGCGACAACTCTGAAGTAATGTTTGTAAAGGCTAAAAATCCATATACCTTCTCTACAACAGTGAAGTCAATACAATCTGTGCTAGAGTACCTGGAACATAATTGCAAGTACACAATTGTCCCTTCCTCCCTAGACCAAAATGGTAAGTGTATATGAAGATGACTCAAGAAATACATTTGACACTAAGTAGATATTACATTGTCAGCACTGAATCCCTAAATTCTCTAGAAGTGTCCTGTCAACTTGACTTTTCTATCTTTGTCCTGCTTGTGATATCTGTATTTAGCCTTTTTCCTGTTCAGGCCTATAGGAATCTAAATGAAGGCATTTTGGCAGCTCCTCCTTAAGAGACAACACTGAAGTAATATGTAATTATATATATATAAAGTGTAAAAATCCACATATATTATCGACAGCAGTGAAATCAGTACAAGCTATGCTAGTGTACCTGGAAGATACTTGCAAGTACACCATTGTCAATAGCTCCATTGGCCTACTAGGAAAGTGTATTTGAAGATAACTCAAGAGATACAATGTATACTAAGAAGATATTAAATTGTCACCACTGAAACCCTAAACTGAATACAAGTATCCTATCAACTTCACTCTTCTCTCTTTATTCTGTTTGTGATTTCACTATTTAGCCTTTTCCCTGTCGAGGTATATAGGAATCTAAATAAAGGCCTTTTGGCAGTTCCTTCTTAAGAGACAACACTGAAGTAAGGTATGTAAACGGTGAAAATCCACATATTTTATCGAGAGCACTGAAACCAATAGAAGGTATTCTAGTGTACCTGGAAGATACGTGGAAGTACACCATTGTCTATTGCTCCATTGGCCCACTTTGAAGGTGTATTTGAAGATAACTCAAGAGATACAATATATAGTACGAAAATATTATATTGTCACCACTGGCACCCTAAACTCAATACAAGTATCCTATCAACTTGACTCTTTTATCTTTGTCCTGCCTGTGATAACAGTATATAGCCATTTCCCTGTTGATACCTATGGGGATCTAAATAAAGGCAATTTAACAGTTCCTATTTAAGAGACGATATTTTAGTCATGTATGGAAAAGGGAAAAATTCACATAGCTATTGGAGAGCAATGAAGTCAATACAAGATAGGCGAGTGTAGCTGGAAGACACATGCAAGTACACCATCGTCCATTGCTCCATTGGACAACATGGAAGGTGTATTTGGAGATAACTCAAGAAATACAATGTATAATAAGAAGATATTACATTGTCAGCCCTGACACCCTAAACTCTCTTCAAGTTTCCTGTCAACTTGACTCTTCTATCTTTATTCTGCTTGTGATATCAGTATTTATCCTTTTCTCTGTTCAGGCATATAGGAATCTAAATAAAGGCCTTTTGGCAGTTCCTCCTTAAGAGACAATGCTGAAGTAAGGTATGTCAAGGGTGAAAATGCACACATTTTATGAAGAGTAGTGAAAAGAATACAAGGTTTTTTAGTGTACCTGGAAGATACTTCCAAGTACACCATTGTCAATTGCTCCATTGGCCTACTTGGAAGGTGCATTTGAAGATAACTCAAGAGATGCAATGTATACTAACAAGATATTAAATTGTCGCCACTGACGCCCTAAACTATCTAGAAATATCCTATCAACTTGACTCTTCTATCTTTATCCTGCTTGTGATATCAGTATATAACCATTTCCCTGATGAGGCCTATTGGGATCTAAATAACGGCATTTTAACAGTTCCTGTTTCAGAGTCAACATTGAAGTCATGGATGTAAAAGAAAAAAATCCACATATCTTTTCGGCAGCAGCGAAGTCAATACAAGATATGCGAGTGTAGCTGGAAGACACTTGCAAGTAGCCCATCTTCCATTGCTCCATTGGCCAACGTGGAAGGTGTATTTGAAGATAACTCAGGAAATGCAATGAATACTAAGAAGATATTACATTGTCAACACTGACTCCCTAAGTTGTCTGCAAGACTCATATCAACTTGACTCTTCTATCTTTTTCCTGCTTCGGATATCAGTATGTTCTCTTTTCCTAGTTGAGACCTATAGCCATCCCAAGGAATGGTTTTTGTCAATACCTCTAAAGAGACAACTGTAAAATAATATTTGTAACGGGTGAAAATCCACATATCTTTTCTAGAGCAGTCAAGTCAGTACAAGCTATGCTAGAGTATCTGAAAGATACTTGCTAGTACACAATTGTCCATTCCTCCATTGGCCAACATGGAAGGTGTATTTGAAAATAACTCAAGAAATACAATGTATAATAAGAAGATATTACATTGTCAGCCCTGACACTCTAAACTCTCTACAAGTGTCCTTTCAACTTGACTCTTCTCTCTTTATCCTGCTTGTGATATCAGTATTTAGCCTTTTCCCTGTTCAGGCATATAGGAATATAAATGAAGGCATTTTGGCTTTTCCTCCTTAAGAGACAACATGGAAGTAATATGTAAATACATACATACATACATATATCTATATCTATATCTATATCTATCTATCTATCTATCTATCTATATATATATATATAAAGGGTAAAAATGCACATATATTATCTACAGCAGTGAATGCAGTACAAGCTATGCTAGGGTACCTGGAAGATCCTTGGAAGTACATTATTGTCAATTTCTCCATTGGTCTTCTTGGAAGCTGTATTTGAAGATAACTCAAGAGATACAATGTATACTAGGACGATATTAAATTGTCACCACTGACACCTTAAACTCTCTAGAAGTATCCTATCAGCTTGATTCTTCTATCTTCATCCTGTTTTTGATATCAGTATATAACCATTTCCCTGTTGAAGCCTATGGGGATCTAAATAAAGGCATTTTAACAGTGCCTATTTAAGAGACAACATTGAAGTCATGTATGTAAAAGGTAAATATCCACATATGCTTTTGACTGCAGTGAAGTCAATACAAGATATGCGAGTGTAGCTGCAAGACACTTGCAAATACACCATCGCCCATTGCTCCATTGGCCAACATGGAAGGTGTATTTGAATATAACTCAAGAAATACAATATATATTAAGGAGCTATTACATTATCAACACTGTCTCCCTAAGCTGTCTGCAAGTCTCATATCAACTTGGCTCTTCTATCTTTTTCTTGCTTCGGATATCAGTATTTTGCCTTTTCCTAGGTGAGGCCTATAGCCATCCCAAGGAATGGTTTTTGTCAATACCTCTAAAGAGACAACTGTAAAATAATATATGTAACGGGTGAAAAACCACATATCTTTTCTAGAGCAGTCAAGTCAGCACAAGCTATGCTAGAGTATCTGAAAGATACTTGCTAGTACACAATTGTCCATTCCTCCATTGGCCAACGTGGAAGGTGTATTTGAAGATAACTCAGTAAATACAATGTATATTAAGAAGATATTACGTTATCAACCCTGTCCCCCTAAGCTGTCTGCAGGTCTCATAACAACTTTACTCTTCTATCTTTTTCCTCCTTGCGATATCAGTATTTTACCTTTTCCTATTTGAGGCCTATAGGCAGGCAAAGAAATGGTTTTTGTCAATAGCTCTAAAGAGACAACTGTGAAATAATATATATAAAGGGTAAAAATCCACATATATTATCTACAGCAGTGAATGCAGTACAAGCTATGCTAGGGTACCTGGAAGATCCTTGGAAGTACATTATTGTCAATTTCTCCATTGTTCTTCTTGGAAGCTGTATTTGAAGATAACTCAAGAGATACAATATATACTAGGATGATATTAAATTGTCACCACTGACACCTTAATCTCTCTAGCAGTATCCTATCATCTTGATACTTCTATCTTTATCCTGTTTTTGATATCAGTATATAGCCATTTCCCTGTTGAAGCCTATGGGGATCTAAATAAAGGCATTTTAACAGTTCATATTTAAGAAACAACATTGAAGTCATGGTTGTAAAAGGTAAATATCCACATATCCTTTCGACTGCATTGAAGTCAATACAAGATATGCGAGTGTGGCTGCAAGACACTTGCAAATACACCATCGTCCATTGCTCCATTGGACAACATGGAAGGTGTATTTGGAGATAACTCAAGAAATACAATGTATAATAAGAAGATATTACATTGTCAGCCCTGACACCCTAAACTATCTTCAAGTTTCCTGTCAACTTGACTCTTCTATCTTTATTCTGCTTGTGATATCAGTATTTATACTTTTCTCTGTTCAGGCATATAGGAATCTAAATAAAGGCGTTTTGGCAGTTCCTCCTAAAGAGACAATGCTGAAGTAAGGTATGTCAAGGGTGAAAATCCACACATTTTATGAAGAGTAGTGAAAAGAATACAAGGTTTTATAGTGTACCTGGAAGACACTTCCAAGTACACCATTGTCAATTGCTCCATTGGCCTACATGGAAGGTGCATTTGAAGATAACTCAAGAGATGCAATGTATACTAACAAGATATTAAATTGTCACCACTGACACCCTAAACTATCTAGAAGTATCCTATCAACTTGACTCTTCTATCTTTATCCTGCTTGTGATATCAGTATGTAACCATTTCCCTGATGAGGCCTATTGGGATCTAAATAACGGCACTTTAACAGTTCCTGTTTCAGAGTCAACATTGAAGTCATGGATGTAAAAGAAAAAAATCCACATATCTTTTCGACAGCAGTGAAGTCAATACAAGATATGCGAGTGTAGCTGGAAGACACTTGCAAGTACCCCATCGTCCATTGCTCCATTGGCCAACGTGGAAGGTGTATTTGAAGATAACTCAGGAAATACAATGTATACTAAGAAGATATTACATTGTCAACACTGTCTCCCTAAGTTGTCTGCAAGGCTCATATCAACTTGACTCTTCTATCTTTGTCCTGCTTCGGATATCAGTATTTTCCCTTTTCCTAGTTGAGGCCTATAGCCATCCCAAGGAATGGTTTTTGTCAATACCTCTAAAGAGACAACTGTAAAATAATATATGTAACGGGTGAAAAACCACATATCTTTTCTAGAGCAGTCAAGTCAGCACAAGCTATGCTAGAGTATCTGAAAGATACTTGCTAGTACACAATTGTCCATTCCTCCATTGGCCAACGTGGAAGGAGTATTTGAAAATAACTCAAGAAATACAATGTATAATAAGAAGATATTACATTGTCAGCCCTAACACTCTAAACTCTCTACAAGTGTCCATCCCAAGGAATGGTTTTTGTCAATACCTCTAAATAGACAACTGTAAAATAATATATGTAACGGGTGAAAATCCACATATAACTCTCTACAAGTGTCCTTTCAAATTGAATCTTCTACCTTTATCCTACTTGTGATATCAGTATTTAGCCTTTGCCCTGTTCACGCATATAGGAATATAAATGAAGGCATTTTGGCTTTTCCTCCTTAAGAGACAACATGGAAGTAATATGTAAATACATACATACATACATATATCTATATCTATATCTATATCTCTATCTATCTATCTATCTATATATATATATGTGTATATATATATATATATATATATATATATATATATATATATATATATATATATATATATATATAAAGGGTAAAAATTCACATGTAAAGGGTGACAATCCACATATCTTTTCTAGAGCAGTCTAGTCAGTACAAGCTATGCAATAGTATCTGAAAGATACTTGCTAGTACACAATTGTCCATTACTCCATTGGCCAACGTGGAAGGTGTATTTGAAGATAACTCAGTAAATACAATGTATATTAAGAAGATATTACGTTATCAACCTATCCTATCATCTTGATACTTCTGTCTTTATCCTGTTTTTGATATCAGTATATAGCCATTTCCCTGTTGAAGCCTATGGGGATCTAAATAAAGGCATTTTAACAGTTCGTATTTAAGAGACAACATTGAAGTCATGTATGTAAAAGGTAAATATCCACATATCCTTTCGACTGCAGTGAAGTCAATACAAGATATGCGAGTGTAGCTGCAAGACACTTGCAAATACACCATCGTCCATTGCTCCATTGGCCAACATGGAAGGTGTATTTGAATATAACTCAAGAAATACAATGTATACTAAGAAGATATTACATTGACAACACTGTCTCCCTAAGCTGTCTGCAAGTCTCATATCAACTTGGCTCTTCTATCTTTTTCTTGCTTCGGATATCAGTATTTTGCCTTTTCCTAGGTGAGGCCTATAGCCATCCCAAGGAATGGTTTTTGTCAATACCTCTAAAGAGACAACTGTAAAATAATATATGTAACGGGTGAAAAACCACATATCTTTTCTAGAGAAGTCAAGTAAGCACAAGCTATGCTAGAGTATCTGAAAGATACTTGCTAGTACACAATTGTCCATTCCTCCATTGGCCAACGTGGAAGGTGTATTTGAAGATAACTCAGTAAATACAATGTATATTAAGAAGATATTACGTTATCAACCCTGTCCCCCTAAGCTGTCTGCAGGTCTCATAACAACTTTACTCTTCTATCTTTTTCCTCCTTGCGATATCAGTATATTACCTTTTCCTATTTGAGGCCTATAGGCAGGCAAAGAAATGGTTTTTGTCAATAGCTCTAAAGAGACAACTGTGAAATAATATATATAAAGGGTAAAAATCCACATATATTATCTACAGCAGTGAATGCAGTACAAGCTATGCTAGGGTACCTGGAAGATCCTTGGAAGTACATTATTGTCAATTTCTCCATTGTTCTTCTTGGAAGCTGTATTTGAAGATAACTCAAGAGATACAATATATACTAGGATGATATTAAATTGTCACCACTGACACCTTAATCTCTCTAGCAGTATCCTATCATCTTGATACTTCTATCTTTATCCTGTTTTTGATATCAGTATATAGCCATTTCCCTGTTGAAGCCTATGGGGATCTAAATAAAGGCATTTTAACAGTTCATATTTAAGAAACAACATTGAAGTCATGGTTGTAAAAGGTAAATATCCACATATCCTTTCGACTGCAGTGAAGTCAATACAAGATATGCGAGTGTAGCTGCAAGACACTTGCAAATACACCATCGTCCATTGCTCCATTGGCCAACATGGAAGGTGTATTTGAATATAACTCAAGAAATACAATGTATACTAAGGAGATATTACATTGACAACACTGTCTCCCTAAGCTGTCTGCAAGTCTCATATCAACTTGGCTCTTCTATCTTTTTCCTGCTTCGGATATCAGTATTTTGCCTTTTCCTAGGTGAGGCCTATAGTCATCCCAAGAATGGATTTTGTCAATACCTCTAAAGAGACAACTGCGAAATAATATATGTAAAGGGTGAAAATCCACATATCTTTTCCAAAGCAGTCAAGTCAGTACAAGCTATGCAATAGTATCTGAAAGATACTTGCTAGTACACAATTGTCCATTCCTCCATTGGCCAACATAGAAGGTATATTTGACGATATCTCAAGAAATGCAATGTATAATAAGAAGATATTACATTGTCAGCCCTAACACTCTAAGCTCTCTACAAGTGTCCTTTCAACTTGACTCTTCTATCTTTATCCTGCTTGTGATATCAGTATTTAGCCTTTACCTTGTTCAGGCATATAGGAAATTAATGAAGGCATTTTGGCAGTTCCTCCTTAAGAGACAACACTGAAGTAATATGTAAATATCACTCTCTCTCTCTCTCTCTCTCTCTCTCTCTCTCTCTCTCTCTCTCTGTATCTCTATCTCTCTCTATATGTATATATATATATATATATATATATATATATATATATATATATAGCGTAAAAATTCACTTGTATTATCTACAGCAGTGAAGTCAGTACAAGTTATGCTAGGGTACTTGGAATATACTTGCAAGTACATTATTGTAAATTGCTCCGTTTGCCTAGACGGTATTAAATTGTCACCACTGACACCCTTAACTCTCTAGAAGTATCCTATCAGCTTGATTCTTCTATCTTTATCCTGCTTGTGATATCAGTATATAGCCATTTCCCTGTTGAGGCCTAAGGGGATCTAAGTAAAGGAATTTTAACAGTTCCTACTTAAGAGACAACATTGAAGTCGTGTATGTAAAAGGTAAATATCCACATATCTTTTCGACAGCAGTGAAGTCAATACAAGCTATGCTAGAGTATCTGGAAGATACTTGCAAGTACACAATTGTCCATTCCTCCACTGGCCAACATGGAAGGTGCATTTGAAGATAACTCAAGAAATACAACGTATAATAAGAAGATATTACATTGTCAACCCTGACACCCTAAACTCTCTACAAGTGTCCTGTCAACTTGACTCTTCTATCTTTATCCTGCTTGTGATATCAGTATTTAGCCTTTTCCCTGTTCAGGCATATAGGAATCTAAATGAAGGCATTTTGGTAGTTCCTCCTTAAGAGACAACATTGAAGTAATATGTAAATATATATATATATATATATATATATATATGTATATATATATGTATATATATATATATATATATTAAGGGTAAAAATCCACATATATTATCTACAGCACTGAAGTTAGTACAAGACATGCTAGGGTACCTGGAATATACTTGCAAGTAGACTATTGTCAGTTTCTCCATTTGCCTACTAGGAAGCTGTATTTGAAGATAACTCAAGAGATACACAGTATTCTAAGACGGTTTTAAATTGTCACCACTGACACACTCAAAAATGCAATGTATAATAAGAAGATATTACATTGTCAGCCCTAACACACTAAACTCTCTAGAAGTATCCTATGAGCTTGATTCTTCTATATTTATCTTGATTGTGATATCAGTATATAGCCATTTCCCTGTTGAGGCTTATATATATATATATATATATATATATATATATATATATATATATATATATATATATATATATATGTGTGTGTGTGTATGTATGTATGTATATTTATAAAGTGTTAAAATCCACATGTCTAAGTCATGTATGTTAAAGGTTAATATCCACATATCTTTTCGTCAGCAGTGAAGTCAATACAAGCTATGCTCAAGTATTTGGAAGATACTTGCTATTACACAATTGTCCATTCCTTCACAGGCCAACATGAAAGGTGTATTTGAAGATAGCTCAAGAAATGCGATGTATAATAAGAAGATATTACATTGTCAGCCCTGACACTCTAAACTCTCTACAAGTGTCCTTTCAACTTAAGTCTTCTATTTTTATCCTATTTGTGATATCATTATTTAGCCTTTTTCGTATTCAGGCATATAGGAATCAAAATGAAGGCATTTTGGCATTTCCTCCTTAATAGACAAAACTGAAGTAATATGTAAATATATATATATATAAAGGGTAAAAATCCACATATATTATCTACAGCAGTGAAGTCAGTAGAAGATATGCTAGGGTACCTGGAATATTCTTGCTAGTACACTATTGTCAATTTCTCCATTTGCCTACTTGGAAGCTGTATTTGAAGATAACTCAAGAGATACAATGTATTATAAGACTGTATTAAATTGGCACCACTGACACCCTAAACTCTCTAGAAGTATCCTATCAGCTTGATTCTTCTATCTTTATCCTGCTTGTGATTTCAGTATACAGCCATTTCCCTGTTGAGGCCTATGGGGTTCTAAATAAAGGCATTTTAACAGTTCCTATTTAAGTGACAACATTGAAGTCATGTATGTAAAAGGTAAATATCCACATATCATTTCGACAGCATTGAAGTTAATACAAGATATGCGAGTGTAGCTGGAAGACACTTGCAAATTCACAATCGTTCATTGCTCCATTGGCCAACGTGGAAGGTGTATTTGAAGATAACTCAAGAAATACAATGTATACTAATGAGATATTACATTGTCAACACTGTCTCCGTAAGCTGTCTGCAAGTCTCATATCAACTTGACTCTTCTATCTTTTTCCTGCTTGGGATATCAGTATTTTGCCTTTTCCTAGTTGAGGCCTATAGCCATCCAAAGGAATGGTTATTGTCAAAACCACGAAAGAGACAACTGTGAAATAATATATGTAAAGGGTTAAAATCCACTTATCTTTTCTAGAGCAGTCAAGTCAGTACAAGCTATGCTAGAGTATCTGAACGATACTTGCTAGTACACAATTGTCCATTCCACCATTGGCCAACATGGAAGGTGTATTTGAAGATAACTCCAGAAATCCAATGTATAATTAGAAGATATTACACTGACAGCCCTGACACTCTAGCCTCTATACAAGTGTTCTTTCAACGTGACTCTTCTATCTTTTTCCTGCTTGTGATATAGGAATCTAAATTAAGGCATTTTGGCAGTTCCTCCTTAAGAGACAACACTGAAGTAATATGTAAATCTCTCTCTCAGTCTCTCTCTCTCTTTCTCTGTCTCTCTCTCTCTGTCTCTCTCTCTCTCTCTCTCTCTCTCTCTCTCTACATACATATATATACATATATATATATATATATATATATATATATATATATATAAATGGTAATATATATATATAAAATCCACATATATTATCTACAGCAGTGAAGGCAGTACAAGCCATGCTAGGGTACCTGGAAGATCCTTGCAAGTACATTATTGTCAATTTCTCCATTGGCCTTCTTGGAAGCTGTATTTGAAGATAACTCAAGAGATACAATGTATACGAAGAAGATATTAAATTGTCAACATTAACACTCTAAACTCTCTAGAAGTATCCTATAAGCTTTATTCTTCTATCTTTATCCAGCTTAAGATATCAGTATGTAGCCATTTACCTGTTGATGCTTATGGGCATCTAAATAAAGGCATTTTAACAGCTCCTATTAATAGACAACATGGAAGTCATGTAAGTAAAAGGTAAATATCCACATATCTTTTCGACAGCAGTGAATTCAATACAAGATATGCGAGTGTAGCTGGAAGACACTTGTGAGTACACCATCGTCCATTACTCTATTGGCCAACATGGAAGGTGTATTTAAAGATAACTCAAGAAATACAAGGTATACTAAGATGATATTAGATTGTCAACACTGTCTCACAAAGCTGTCTGCAAGTCTCATATCAACTTGACTCTTGTACCTTTTTCCTGCTTGTCATATCAGTATTTTGCCTTTTCCTAGTTGAGACCTATAACGATCCAAAAAAATGGTGTTTGTCAGTTCCTCTAAGGAGACAACTGTGAAATAATATATGAGAAGGGTGAAAATCCACATATGTTTTCTAGAGCAGTCAAGTTAGTACAAGCTATGCTAGACTATCTGAAATATACTTGCTATTACACAATTGTCCATTCCTCCTTTGGCCAACATGGAAGGTGTATTTGAAGATAACGCAAGAAATACCTTTATCCTCCTTGTGATATGGGTATGTAGTCTTTTCCCTTTTCAGGCATATAGGAATCGAAATGAAGGCATTTTGGCAGTTCCTCCTTAAGAGACAACATTGAGGGAATATGTAAATATATATATATATATATATATATATATATACATATACATATACATATATACATAAATATACATATATATATATATATATATATATATAAAGGGTAAAAATCCACATATATTATCTACAGCAGTGAAGGCAGTACAAGCTATGCTAGGGTACCTGGAAGATCCTTGGAAGTACGTTATTATCAATTTCTCCATCTGGCCTTCTTGGAAGGTGTATTTGGAGATAACTCAAGAGATACAATGTATACTAAGACGATATTAAATTGTCACCACTGACCCCCTACACACTCTAGAAGTATCCTATCAGTCTGATTCTTCTATCTTTATCCTGTTTGTTATATCAGTATGTAGCCATTTCCCTGTTGAGACCTATGCGGATCTAAATAAAGGCATTTTAACAGTTCCTATTAAAGAGACAACATTGAAATCATGTAGGTAAAAGGTAAACATACACATATCTTTTCGACAGCAGTGAAGTCAATACAAGATATGCGAGTCTAGCTAGAAGGCACTTGCAAGTACAACATCGTCCATTGCTCCATTGGCCAACATAGAAGGTGTATTTGAAGATAACTCAAGAAATACAATGTATACTAAGTAGATATTACATTGTCAACACTGCCTCCCTAAGCTGTCTGCAAGTCTCATATCAACTTGACTCTTCTATCTTTTTCCTGCTTGTCCTATCAGTATTTTCCCTTTTCGTAGTTGAGACCTATAGCCATCCAAAGGAGTGGTGTTTGTCAATTCCTCTAAGGAGACAACTGTGAAATAATATATGTAAAGGGTGAAAATCCACATATCTTTTCTAGAGCAGTCAAGTCGGTACAAGCTAGGATAGAGTATTTGGAAGATACTTCCTAGTACACAATTTTCCATACCTCCATTGGACAACAGGGAAGGTGTATTTGAAGATAACTCAAGAAATACAATGTATAGTAAGAAGGTATTACATTGTCAACACTGTCTCCCTAAGCTGTCTACAAGTCTCATATCAACTTGACTTTTCTATATTTTTCCTCCTTGTCCCATCAGTATTTTCCTTTTCCTAGAAGAGACTTAGAGCTATCCAAAGAAATGATGTCTGACAATTCCTCTAACGAGACAACTGTGAAAGAATATACGTAAAGGGTGAAAATCCACATATCTTTTCTAGAGCAGTCAAGTCAGTAAAAGCTATGCTAGAGTATCTGAAAGATACTTGCTAGTACACAATTGTCCATTCCTCCATTGGCCAACATGAAAGTTGTATTTGGAGATAACTCAAGAGATACCATGAATTCTAAGACGATATGAAATTGTCCAGACTGACACCCTAAACTCTCTACAAGTATCCTATCAGCTTGATTCTTCTACCTTTATCCTGCTTGTGATACCACTATATAGCCATTTCCCTGTTGAGACCTATGGGGATCTAAATAAAGGCATTTTAACAGTTCCTATTTCAGAGACAACATTGATGTCATGTATAGAAAAGGTAAATATCCACATATCTTTTCGACAGCAGTGAAGTCAATACAAGATATGCGAGTGTATCTGGAAGACACTTGCAAATACACCATCGTCCATTTCTCTGTTGGCCAACATGGAAGGTGTATTTGAAGATAACTCAAGAAATACAATGTATACTAAGAAGATATTACATTGTCAGCCCTGACACTCTAAACACTGTACATGTGTCCTGTCATCTCGACTCTTCTTCCTTTATCCAGCTTCTGATATCAGTATTAACCTTTTCCCTGGTCATTCATATGCGAATCTAAATGAAGGCATTTTGGCAGTTCCTCCTTAAGAGACAACACTGAAGTTATATGTAAATATATATATATATATATATATATATATATACATATATATATACATACATATATATATATACATATATATAAATACAGACATATATATATATATATATAGGGTAAAAATCCACATATATTATCTACAGTAGTGAAGGCAGTACAAGCTATGCTAGGTTACGTGGAAGATACTTGCAAGTACATTATTGTCAATTTCTCCATTGGCCTTCTTGGAAGCTGTATTTGAAGGTAACTCAAGAGATACAATGTATACTAAGACGATATTAAATTGTAACCACTGACACGCTAAACTCTCTAGAAGTATCCTATCAGCTTGATTCTTCTATCTTTATTCTGCTTGTGATATCAGTATATAGCCATTTCCATGTTGAGGCCTATGGGGATATAAATAGAGGCATTTTAACAGTTCCTACTTAAGAGACAACATTGAAGTCATGTATGTAAAAGGTATATATCCACATATCTTTTCGACAGCAGTGACGTCAATACAAGATATGCGAGTGTAGCTGGAAGACACTTGCATGTACACCATCGTCCATTGCTCCATTGGCCAAAATGGAAGGTGTATTTGAAGATAACTCAAGAAATACAATGTATACTTAGAAGATATTACATTGTCAACACTGACTCCCTAAGCTGTCTGCAAGTCTCATATCAACTTTAGGCTTCTATCTTTTTCCTGCTTGTCCTATCCGTATTTTGCCTTTTCCTATTTGAGACCTGTAGCCATCCAAAGAAATGGTTTTTGTCAATTCCTCTAAGGAGACAACTTTGAAATAATATATGTAAAGGGTGAAAATCCACATATCTTTACTAGAGCAGTCAAGTCAGTACAAGCTAGGATAGAGTATCTGGAAGATACTTCCTAGTACACAATTTTCCATTCCTCCACTGAACAACAGGGAAGGTGTATTTGAAGATAACTCAAGAAATACAATGTATAGTTAGAAGATATTACATTGTAAACACTGTCTCCCTAAGCTGTCTACAAGTCTCATATCAACTTGACTTTTCTATATTTTTCCTCCTTTTCCTATCAGTATTTTGCTTTTCCTAGAAGAGACTTATAGCTATCCAAAGAAATGGTGTCTGACAATTCCTCTAACGAGACAACCTTGAAAGAATATACGTAAAGCGTGAAAATCCACATATCTTTTCTAGAGCAGTCAAGTCAGTAAAAGCTATGCTAGAGTATCTGAAAGATACTTGCTAGTACACAATTGTCCATTCCTCCATTGGCCAACATGAAAGTTGTATTTGGAGATAACTCAAGAGATACAATGAATTCTAAGACGATATGAAATTGTCCCAGACTGACACCCAAAACTCTCTACAGGTATCCTATCAGCTTGATTCTTCTACATTTATCCTGCTTGTGATATCACTATATAGCCATTTCCCTGTTGAGGTCTATGGGGATCTAAATAAAGGCATTATAACAGTTCCTATTTAAGAGACAACATTGATGTCATGTATAGAAAAGGTAAATATCCACATATCTTTTCGACAGCAGTGAAGTCAATACAAGATATGCGAGTGTATCTGGAAGACACTTGCAAATACACCATCGTCCATTTCTCTATTGGCCAACATGGAAGGTGTATTTGAAGATAACTCAAGAAATGCAATGTATACTTAGAAGATATTACATTGTCAGCCCTGACACTCTAAACACTCTCCATGTGTCGTGTCATCTTGACTCTTCTTCCTTTATCCTGCTTGTGATATCAGTATTAACCTTTTCCCTGCTCATTCATATGAGAATCTAAATGAAGGCATTTTGGCAGTCCCTCCTTAAGAGACAACACTGAAGAAATATGTAAATATATCTATATCTATATCTATATATATAAAGGGTATTAATCCACATATATTATGTACAGCAGTGAAGGCAGTACAAGCTATGCTAGGGTACCTGGAATATACTTTCAAGTACACTATTTTCAATTTCTCCATTTGCTTACTTGGAAGCAGTATTAGAAGATAGCTCAAGAGATACAATGTATTTTAAGACGATATTACATTGTCACCACTGACACCCTAAACTCTCTAGAAGTATCCTATCAGCTTGCTTCTTCTAACTTTATCCTGCTTGTGATATCAGTATATAGTCATTTCCAGGTTGAGGCCTATGGGGATCTAA
>JAJHZJ010001053.1:0-132500 GCA_023548195.1 Bettongia penicillata ogilbyi | reverse complement strand
TGGAAGACACTTGCTAATACACCATCGTCCTTTCCTGCGTTGGCCCACATGGAAGGTGTATTGGAAGATAACTAAAGTAATACATTGTATAACAAGAAGATATTACATGGTCAACTCTGTCTCCCTAATCTGTCTGCAAGTTTCATATCAACTTGACTCTTCTATCTTTTTTCTACTTGTGATATCAATATTCAGCCTTTTCCCTGTTGATGCATATAGCCATTCAAAGAAATGGTGTTTCTCACTTCCTCTAAAGAGACAATTGTGAAAATCCACATATTTTATCGAGAGGAGTGAAAACAATACAATGTATTCTAGTGTACCTGGAAGATACTTGCAAGTACACCATCGTCCATTTATGCATTGGCCAACATGGAAGGTGTATTTGAAGATAACCCAAGAAATACAATGTATACTAAGAAGATATTACATTGTCAACAATATCTCCCTAAGCTGTCTGCAAGTCTCATATGAACTTGACTCTTCTATCTTTTTCCTGCTTGTCATATCAGTATTTTGCCTTTTCCTAGTTGAGGGCTATAGCCATCCAAAGAAATGATTTTTGTCAATTCCTTTAAAGAGACAACTGTGAAATAATATATGTAAAGCGTGAAAATCCACATATATTTTCTAGAGCAGTCAAGTCAGTACAAGCTATGCTATAGTATCTGGAAGATACTTACTAGTACACAATTGTACATTCCTCCATTGGCCAACATGGAAGGTGTATTTGGAGATAACTCAAGAGATACAATGTATTCTAAGACGATATTATATTGTCACCACTGACACCCAAAACTCTCTAGAAGCATCCTATCACCTTGACTTTTCTATCTTTATCCTGCTTGTGATATCAGTATATAGCATTTTCCCTGTTGAGGCCTATGGGGATCTAAATAAAGGCATTTTAACAGTTACTATTTAAGAGACAACATTGAAGTCATGTATGTAAAAGGTAAATATCCACATATCCTTTCGACAGCAGTGAAGTCAATAGAAGATATGCGAGTGTAGCTGGAAGACACTTGCAAGTACACCATCGTCCATTGCTCCATTGGCCAACATGGAAGGTGTATTTGAAGATAACTCAAGAAATACAATGTATACTAAGAAGATATTACATTGCCAGCAATGTCTCCCAAAGCTGTCTGCAATTCTCATAACAACTTGACTCTTCTATCTTTTTCCTGCTTGGAATATCAGTATTTTGCCTTTTCCTAGTTGAGGCCTGTAGCCATCCAAAGAAATGTTTTTTGTCAATACATCTAAAGAGACAACTGTGAAATAATAAATGTAAAGGGTGAAAATCCACATATCCTTTCTAGAGCAGTGAAATCAGTAAAAGCTATGCTAGAGTATCTGGAAGATACTTGCTAGTACACAATTGTCCATTCCTCCATTGGCCAACATGGAAGGTATATTTGAAGATAACTCAAGAAATACAATGTATAATAAGAAGATATTACATTGTCAGCCCTGACACTCTACACTCTCTACAAGTGTCCTTTCACTCTTCTATTTGACTCTTCTGTAGCCATTCTTTCAATACCTAAAGAGCTTGTGTCCACATATCAGTGAAATTAAAAGCTACTAGAGTATCCTTTAGTCCCTGTCCATTCCTCCATTGGCCAACAGGAAATACATATAGGAATCTACAAAATGAGTGTTATCACCCTTTTTTTCAGGCAGAATCTTCCAGTTCCCTTAAGAGACAACACTGAAGTAATATGTAAATATATATATATATATATATATATATATAAAGGGTAAAAATCCATATATGTTATCTACAGCAGTGAAGGCAGTACAAGCTATGCTAGGGTACCTGGAAGTTACTTGCAAGTACATTATTGTCAATTTCTCCATTTGCCTACTAGGAAGCTGTATTTGAAGATAACTCAAGAGATACACTGTATTCTAAGACGACATTAAATTGTCACCACTGACACCCTAATCTCTCTAGAAGTATCCTATCAGCTTGATTCTTCTATCTTTATCCTGCTTGTCATATCAGTATATATCCATTTCCCTGTTGAGGCCTATGGGGATCTAAATAAAGGCATTTTAACAGTTCCTACTTAACAGAAAACATTGAAGTCATGTATGTAAAAGGTAAATATCCACATATCTTTTCGACAGCAGTGACGTAAATACAAGATATGCGAGTTTAGCTGGAGGACACTTGCAATACACCATCGTCCATTGCTCCATTGGCCAACATGGAATTAGAATTTGGAACTGGAACATGGAAGTGGACCTTCACAATGGAATTTGGAACTGGAATTTAGAAGTGGAATTTGGAATTGGAATTTTAAGTGGAATTTAGAATGAGAATTTGGATTTGGAACGTGGAACTGAGATGTGGAATTTGAATGAAGAACTGAAATTTAGAATTAGACTGTTGAAGAAGATATTGTAATTGGAAACTTTGTCTTAACTTGGAATAGAAGTGTGAGCTTCGACGTGGATAAGAAGCACCATTAAACGTGGAAATTTCATTAGAATTTTTTGTAAAACTTTACGGTTAAAAGTTGGACATGCAATGTTGGTGTGTAGTGTTAGCGTTAAACATGTTATAGGATCCTAGATTTTGGTATAGAAGTTTGATAGAGTCGTTTGAAATGGTTGTCTGGTGTTAGAGTATGTGAAAGGAATTATGATGTGGATGTCAGTTTTCATTTCTATTGCAATAAGAGTATAGAGTTGGCATTTGAATAATGAATTGGCATTCGGTATTTGAAAATATAATTCCTACTACTAAGACATAATTGGAATGGGGCATAATTTTATTGTAGAATTCACATGTGCAATTTGGGATAGGGTTATAGAAATTGCCTTGGTTGAAATAGAGTGGAGTTGGGGTTAGAGTTAGAGTCAAGAGTGGGGGTTTGAATCGAGCATTTGGTTAATAATCAGCCACGTCTATGGTCATAATCATTGCTTAGGGTTATGGTTAGATTCAGAATAGAGTGAGAAAAATGAGCACATTTAGTGTTAAGTTTGGAAGAGAGAATTGGGATTGGTAAGTTATAACAGGATTTTGTGTCCCCAATTGTATTTTGGAAGTGAAATGTGATTTACAGAGAAGCATTTTGGAAAGGGAATTTGGAATAAGAAATGAAACTTGCTTTTGCATCTGTAATTCCGGAGTGGAATTTAGAACTAGAATGTGGAACTAGAATTTGGAATTCGAATTTGGAACTGGAACATGGAAGTGGACCTTCGCAATGGAATTTGGAACTGGAATTTAGAAGTGGAATTTAGAATTGGAATTTGGAAGTGGAATTTAGAATTAGAATTTGGATTTGGAACGTGGAACTGAGATGTGGAATTTGACTGAAGAACTGGAATTTAGAAGTAGACTATTGAAGAAGATATTGTAATTGGAAATTTTGCCTTAACTTGGAATAGAAGTGTGAGCTTTGACGTTGATATTCAGCACCGTTAAACATGCAATTCGTTATTAGAATTGTTGGTAAATCTTTACGGTTAAAATTTAGACATGCAATGTTAGTGTATAGTATTAGCGTGAAACATGTTATAGGTTCCTATATTTTGATATAAAAGTTTGATAGAGTAGTTTGAAATGGTTGTGTGGTGTGAGAGTATGTGAAAGGAATTATGATGTGGATGTCAGTTTTCATTTGTATTGCAATATGTGTATAGAGTTGGCATTTGAAACATGAATTGGCATTCGGTATTTGAAAATATAATTCCTACTACTAAGAAATAATTGGAATGAGGCATAATTTTAGTGTAGAATTCACATGTGCAATTTGGGATAGGGTTATAGAAATTGCCTTGGATGAAATAGAGTGGATTTGGGGTTAGAGTTAGAGTCAAGAGTGAGGGTTTGCCGCGAGCATTTGGTTAATAATCAGCCACGTCTGTGGTCATAATCATTCCTTATGGTCCTGCGTAGATTCAGAATAGAGTGAGAGAAATGTGCACATTTAGTGTTAGGTTTAGAAGACAGATTTTGCATTGATAAGTAATAATAGGATTTTGTGTTCCCAATTGTATTTTGGAAGTGAAATGTGATTTACAGAGCAGCATTTTGGAAAGAAGATTTGGAGTAAAAAATGAAACTTACTTTTGGATCGGAAATTTCGAAGTGAAATGTAGAACTAGAATGTGGAACTGGAATTTGGAATTAGAATTTGGAACTGGAACATGCAAGTGGAACTTAGAAAGGGAATTTGGAACTGGAATACAGATGAGGAATTTAGAACTGGAATTGGCAAGTGGAATTTAGAATTGGAATTCAGAATTCGAATTTGGAGGAGGAATTTAGAACTCTAATGTGGAACTGGAATTAAGACTTAGAATTTGGAACTCGAGCTTGTTAGTGGAAATTAGAGTTCGAATTTGGAACTGGAATTTAGACGTGGAATTTAGATTTGGAATTTGGAAGAGGAATTTAGAATTAGAACTTGGATTTCGAAAGTGGAACTGAGATGTGGAATTTGAATGAAGAACTGGAATTTAGAAGTAGACTAATGAAGATTGTTGGTAAAACTTTACTGTTAAAAGTTGGACATGCAATGTTTGTGTGTAGTATTAGCGAGATTTTTGTATTACAATTTCATACAGTAGTTTCAAATGGTTGTCTGGTGTTAGAGTATGTTAAAGGAATTATGATGTAGATGTCAGTTTTCATTTTGAATTGCAATGTGAGTATAGAGTTGGCATTTGAAACATGAATTGGCATTTGGTATTTGAAATATAATTCCTACTACTAAGACATAATTGGAATGAGGCATAAATTTAGCGTAGAATTCACAGGTGAAATCTGTTATAGGGTAATGGAAATTGCATTCCATGAAACTGAGTGGATTTGGGGTTACTGTTACAGTCAAGAGTGAGGGCTTGACTCGAGCATGTTGTTAATAATTACCCACGTCTTCGGGCATAATCATTGCTTAGGGTTATGATTAGATTTAGAATAGAGTGAGAGAAATGAGCACATTTCGTGTGAGGTTTAAAAGACAGAATAGATATTGATAAGTAATAATTGGATTTTCTGTTCCCAATTTTATTTTGGAAGTGAAATGTGATTTACGGAGGAGCATTTTGGAAAGATGATTTGGAGAAAAAAATAGAAACTTACCTTTGGATCGGCAATTTCGAAGTGAAATTTAGAACTAAAATGTGGAACTGGAATTTGGAATTAGTATTTGGAACTGGAACATGGAAGTGGAACTTAGAAAGGCAATTTGGAACTGGAATAAAGATGTGGAATTTAGAATTGGAATTGGCAAGTGGAATTTAGAAGTGGAATTCAGAATTCGAATTTGGAGAAGGAATTTAGAACTCTAGTGTGGAACTGGAATTAAGACTTAGAATTTGGAACTCGAGCTTGTTAGTGGAAATTAGAGTTGGAATTTGGAACTGGAATTAAGACGTGGAATTTAGATTTGGAATTTGGAAGTGGAGTTTAGAAGTAGAATTTGGATTTGGAAAGTGGACCTGAGATGTGGAATTTGAATGAAGAACTGGAATTGAGAAGTAGACTATTGAAGAAAATATTGTAAGTGGAAATTTTGTCTTAACTTGGAATAGAAGTGTGAACTTTGCCGTTGATATGCAGCACCATTAAACATGGAATTCGTTATTAGAATTATTGGTAAAACTTTACTGTTAAAAGTTGGACATGCAATGTTTGTGTGTAGTATTAGCGTGAAACATGTTTAGGAACCTAGATTTTTGTATTACAATTTCATACAGTAGTTTCAAATGGTTGTCTGGTGTTAGAGTATGTTAAAGGAATTATGATGTGGATGTCAGTTTTCATTTTGAATTGCAATGTGAGTATAGAGTTGGCATTTGAAACATGAATTGGCATTTGGTATTTGAAATATAATTCCTACTACTAAGACATAATTGGAATGAGGCATAAATTTAGCGTAGAATTCACAGGTGAAATCTGTTATAGGGTTATGGAAATTGCATTCCATGAAACTGAGTGGATTTGGGGTTACTGTTACAGTGAAGAGTGAGGGCTTGACTTGAGCATGTTGTTAATAATTACCCACGTCTTCAGTCATAATCATTGCTTAGGGTTATGATAAGATTTAGAACAGAGTGAGAGAAATGAGCACATTTCGTGTGAGGTTTAAAAGACAGAATAGATATTGATAAGTAATAATTGGATTTTCTGTTCCCAATTTTATTTTGGAAGTGAAATGTGATTTACAGAGCAGCATTTTGGAACGAGAATTTGGAGTAAAAAATGAAACTTACTTTTGGATCGGCAATTTCGAAGTGAAATTTAGAACTAGAATGTGGAACTCGAATTTGGAATTAGAATTTGGAACTGGAACATGGAAGTGGAACTTAGAAAGGGAATTTGGAACTGGAATACAGATGTGGAATTTAGAATTGGAATTGGCAAGTGGAATTTAGAAGTGGAATTCAGAATTCGAATTTGGAGAAGGAATTTAGAACTCTAATGTGGAACTGGAATTAAAACTAAGAATTTGGAACTCGAGCTTGTTAGTGGAAATTAGAGTTGGAATTTGGAACTGGAATTTAGACGTGGAATTTAGATTTGGAATTTGGAAGTGGAGTTTAGAAGTAGAATTTGGATTTGGAACGTGGAACTGAGATGTGGAATTTGAATGAAGAACTGGAATTTAGAATTAGGCTGTTGAAGAAGATATTGTAATTGGAAACTTTGTCTTAACTTGGAATAGAAGTGTGAGCTTCGACGTGGATAAGAAGCACCATTAAACGTGGAAATTTCATTAGAATTTTTTGTAAAACTTTACAGTTAAAAGTTGGACATGCAATGTTGGTGTGTAGTATTAGCGTGAAACATGTTATAGGATCCTAGATTTTGGTATAGAAGTTTGATAGAGTCGTTTGAAATGGTTGTCTCGTGTTAGAGTATGTGAAAGAAATTATGATGTGGATGTCACTTTTCATTTGTATTGCAATATGAGTATAGAAGTGGCATTTGAATAATGAATTGGCATTCGGTATTTGAAAATATAATTCCTACTACTAAGACATAATTGGAATGGGCCATAATTTTAGTGTAGAATTCATATGTGCAATTTGGGATAGGGTTATAGAAATTGCCTTGGTTGAAATAGAGTGGAGTTGGGGTTAGAGTTAGAGTCAAGAGTGGGGGTTTGCCTCGAGCATTTGTTTAATAATCAGCCACGTCTATGGTCATAATCATTGCTTAGGGTTAGGGTTAGATTCAGAATAGAGTGAGAAAAATGTGCACATTTAGTGTTAGGTTTAGGAGACAGATTTTGCATTGATAAATAATAATAGGTTTTTGTGTTCCCAATTGTATTTTGGAAGTGAAATGTGATTTACGGAGCAGCATTTTGGAAAGAGGATTTGGAGCAAAAAATGAAACTTACTTTTGGATCGGCAATTTCGAAGTGAAATTTAGAACTAGAATGTGGAACTGGAATTTGGAATTAGAATTGGGAACTGGAACATGGAAGTGGAAATTAGAAAGGGAATTTGGAACTGGAATACAGATGTGGAATTTAGAATTGGAATTCGCAAGTGGAATTTAGAAGTGGAATTCAGAATTGGAATTTGGAGGAGGTATTTAGAACTCTAATGTGGAACTGGAATTTCGACTTAGAATTTGAAACTGGAGCTTGTTGGTGGAAATTAGAGTTGGAAATTGGTAATGGAATTTAGACGTGGAATTTAGATTTGGAATTTGGAAGTGGAATTTAGAATTAGAATTTGGATTTGAAATGTGGAACTGAGATGTGGAATTTGAATGAAGAACTGGAATTTAGAATTAGACTATTGAAGAACATATTGTAATAGGAAATTTTGTCTTAACTTGGAATAGAAGTGTGAACTTCGACGTGGATATGAAGCACCATTAAACATGGAATTTTTTATTAGAATTGTTGGTAAAACTTTACGGTTAAAAGTTGGACATGCAATGTTAGTGTTTAATATTAGTGTGAATCATGTTATAGGATCCTAGATTTTGGTATAACAGTTTGATAGAGTCGTTTGAAATGGTTGTCTGGTGTTAGAGTATGTGAAAGTAATTATGATGTGGATGTCAGTTTTCATTTGTATTGCAATATGAGTATAGAGTTGGCATTTGAATAATGAATTGGCATTCGGTATTTGTAAATATAATTCCTACTACTAAGACATAATTGGAATGAGGCATAATTTTACTGTAGAATTCACATGTTCAATTTGGGATAGGGTTATAGAAATTGCCTTGGATGAAATAGAGTGGAGTTGGGGTTAGAGTTAGAGTCAAGAGTGAGGGTTTGCCTCGAGCACTTGTTTAATAATCATCCACGTCTATGGTCATAATCATTGCTTAAGGTTATGGTTAGATTCAGAGTAGAGTGAGTGAAATGAGCACATTTAGTGTTAGGTTTAGAAAAGAGAATTGGGATTGAAAAGATATAATTGGATTTTGTGTTCTCAGTTGTATTTTGGAAGGGAAATGTGATTTACGGAGCAGCATTTCGGAAAGGGAATTTGGAATAAGAAATGAAACTTGCTTTTGGATCTGTGATTTCGGAGTGAAATTTAGAACTAGAATTTGTAATTAGGATTTGGAACTGGAACATGGAAGTGGACCTTAACAGTGGAATTTGGAACTGGATTTTAGAATTGGAATCTGGAAGAGGAATTTAGAAGTGGAATTCAGAATTGGAATTTGGAAGATGAATTTAGAACTCTAATTTGCAACTGGAATTTCGACTTAGAATTTGAAACTGGAGCTTCTTAGTGGAAACTAGAGTTGGAATTTGGAACTGAAATTTAGAAGTGGAATTTAGATTTGGAATTTGGAAGTGGAATTCCGAATTAAATTTGGATTTGGAATGTGGAACTGAGATGTGGAATTTGAATGAAGAACTGGAATTCAGAGTTACACTATTGAAGAAATTGTAACTGGAAATTTTGTCTTAACTTGGAATAGAAGTGTTACCTTCGACGTTGATATGCAGCACCATTAAACATGCAATTCGTTATTAGTATTGTTGGTAAAAGTTTACGGTTAAAAGTAGGACATGCAATGTTACTGTGTAGTATTAGCGTGAAACATGTTATAGGAACCTCGATTTTTGTATTAGCATTTCATAGAGTAGTTTAAATTCGTTGTCTGGTGTTAGAGTATGTGAAAGGAATTATGATGTGAATGTCAGTTTTTATTTGTTATTGCCATATGAGTATAGAGTTGGCATTTGAAACATGAATTGGCATTTGGTATTTGACAGTATAATTCCTACTATTAAGACATAATTGGAATGAGGCATAATTTTAGTGTATAATTCACAGGTGCAATTTGTTATAGGGTTATATTAATTGCATTGCATGAAACTGAGTGAGGTTGAGGTAACAGTTAGAGTCAGGAGTGAGGGCTTGACTCGAGCTTATTTTTAATAATCACCCACGTCTTCGGTCATAATCATTGCTTAGGGTTATGATTAGATTTCGAAGAGAGTGAGAGAAATGAGCACATTTCGTGTTAGGTTTAGAAGACAGAATTGGGATTGATAAGTAATAATTAGATTTTGTGTTTCCAATTTAATTTTGGAAGTGAAATGTGATTTACGGAGCAGTATTTCGGAAAGGGAATTTGGAATAAGAAATGAAAATTGCTTTTCAATCTGTAATTTCGGAGTGGAATTTGGTATTAGAATTTGGAACTGGAACATCGAAGTGGACCTTCGAAATGGAATTTGGAACTGGAATTTAGAAGTGGAATTTAGAATTGGAATCTGGAAGAGGAATCTAGAAGTGGAATTTAAAATTGGAATTTGGAAGATGAATTTAGAACTCTAATTTGGAACTGGAATTTCGACTGAGAATTTGAAACTGGAGCTTGTAAGTGGAAATTAGAGTTGGAATTTGGAACTGAAATTTAGAAGTGGAATTTAGATTTTGAATTTGGAAGTGGAATTTAGAATTGGAATTTGGATTTGAAACGTGGAACTGAGATGTGGAATTTGAATGAGTAAATGGAATTTAGAATTAGACGATTGAAGAAGATATTTTAATTGGAAATTTTGTCTTAACTTGGAATGGAAGTGTGACCTTCGACGTTGATATGCAGCACCATTAAACGTGGAATTCGTTATTAGAATTGTTGGTAAAACTTTACGGTTAAAAGTTGGACATGCAATGTTAGTGTGTAGTATTAGCTTGAAACATATTATAGGAACCTAGATTTTGTATTACACTTTCATAGAAAAGTTTGAAACGGTTGTATGGTGTTAGAGTATGTGAAAGGAATTATGATGTGGAAGTCAGTTTCCATTTCATATTGCCATATGAGTATAGAGTTAGCATTTGAAACATGAATTGACATTTGGTATTTGACAGTATAATTCCTATTACTAAGACATAATTGGAATGAGGCATAATTTTAGTGTAGAAATCACATGTGCAATTTGTTATAGGGTTATATAAATTGCATTTCATGAAACTGAGTGGAGTTGGGGTTACAGTTAGAGTCACGAGTGAGGACTTAATTCGAGCATGTTGTTAATAATCTCCCACGTCTACGGTCATAATCACTGCTTAGAGTTATGATTACATTAAGAATAGAGTGAGAGAAATGAGCACATTTCGTGTTAGGTTTAGAAGACAGAATTGGGATTGATAAGTCATAATTGGATTTTGTGTTCCCAATTTAATTTTGGAAGTGAAATGTGATTTACGGGGCAGCATTTCGGAAAGGGAATTTGGAATAAGAAATGAAACTTGCTTTTAAATCTTGAATTTCGGTGTGGAATTTAGAACTAGAATGTGGAACTAGAATTTGGAATTAGAATTTGGAACTGGAAAATGGAAGTGGACCTTCGCAATGGAATTTGGAACTGGAATTTAGACGTGGAATTTAGAATGGGAACCTGGAAGAGGAATTTAGAAGTGAAATTCAGAATTGAAATTTGGAAGATGAATTTAGAACTCTAATGTGGAATTGAAATTTCGACTTAGAGTTTGAAACTGGAGCTTGTTAGTGGAAATTAGAGTTGGAATTTGAAACTGGAATTTAGAAGTGGAATTTAGATTTGGAATTTGGAAGTGGAATTTAGGTTTGTATCGTGGAACTGAGATGTGGAATTTGAATGAAGAACTGGAATTTAGAATTAGACTATTGAAGAAGTTATTGTAATTGGAAATTTTGTCTTAACTTGGAATAGAAATGTGAGCTTCGAGGTGGATATGCAGCACCATTAAACCTGCAATTTGTTATTAGAATTGTTGGTAAAACATTATGGTTAAATTTGGAAATTCAATGTTAGTGTGTAGTATTAGCATGAAACATATAATGGCAACCTAGATTTTGGTATAATATTTTGATAGAGAAGTTTGAAATGATTGTCTGGTGTTAGAGTATGTGAAAAATACTATGATGTGGACGTCAGTTTTCATTTTGTATTGCAATATGAGTATAGAGTTGGTATTTGAAACATGAATTGGCATTTGGTATTTGACAGTGTAATTCCTACTGCTAAGACATAATTGGAATGAGGCATAATATTAGTGTAGAATTCACATGTGCAATTTGGGAGAGGGCTAAAGAAATTGCATTGGATGAAATAGAGTGGAGTTGGGGTTAGAGTTAGAGTCAAGAGTGAGGTTTTGCCTCGAGCATTTGTTTAATAATCAGACACGTCTATGGTCATAATCATTGCTTAGGGTTATGGTTAGATTCAAAATAGAGTTAGAGAAATGAGCACATTTAGTGTTAGGTTTAGAAAAGAGAATGGAGATTGAAAAGATATAATTGGATTTTGTGTCCTCAATTGTATTTTGGAAGTGAAATGTGATTTACGGAGCAGCATTTTGGAATGGGTATTTGGAATAAGAAATGAAACTTGCTTTTGGATCTGTGATTTCGGAGTGAAATTTATAACTAGAATTTGGAATTAGGATTTGGAACTGGAACATGGAAGTGGACCTTAACAGTGGAATTTGGAACTGGGATTAAGAATTGGAATCTGGAAGAGGAATTTAGAAGTGGAATTCAGAATTTGAATTTGGAGGAGGAATTTAGATGTGGAATTCAGAATTGGAATTTGGAAGATGAATTTAGAACTCTAATTTGGAACTGGAAATTTGTGTTAGAATTTGAAATTGGAGCTTGTTAGTGGAAATTAGAGTTGGAATTTAGAACTGGAATTTAGTAGTGGAATTTAGATTTGGAATTTGAAAGTGGAATTTAGAATTAGAACTTGGATTTGGAACGTGGAACTGAGATGTGGAATTTGAATGAAGACCTGGAATTTAAAATTAGACTATTGAAGAAGATATTGTAATTGGAAATTTTGTCTTACCTTGGAATAGAAGTGTGACATTTGCCGTTGATAAGCAGCACCATTAAACATGGAATTAGTTATTAGAATTGTTGGTAAAAATGTACGGTTAAAAGTTGGACATGCAATGTTAGTGTGCAGTATTAGCGTGAAACATGTTATAGGAACCTAGATTTTTGTATTAGCATTTCATAGAGTAGTTTGAAATGGTTGTCTGGTGTTAGTGTATGTGAAAGGAATTATGATGTGGATGTCAGTTTTCATTTTGTATTGCCATATGAGTATAGAGTTGGCATTTGAAACATGAATTGGCATTTGGTATTTGAAAGTATAATTACTACTACTAAGACATAATTGGAATGATGCATGATTTTAGTGTAGAATTCACAGGTGAAATTTGGTATAGGGTTATAGAAATTGCGTTGCATGAAACTGATTGGATTTGGGGTTACTGTTGGAGTCAAGAGTGGGGCTAGGCTCGAGCATGTTGTTAATAATCACCCTCGCCTTCGGTCATAATCATTGCTTAGGGTTATGATTAGATTTAAAATAGAGTGAGAGAAATGAGCACATTTCGTGTGAGGTTTAGAAGACAGAATACGGATTGATAAGCAATAATTGGATTTTGTGATCCCAATTTTATTTTGGAAGTGAAATGTGATTTACAGAGCAGCATTTTGGAAAGAGCATTTGGAGTAAAAAATGAAACTTTCTTTTGGATCGGCGTTGTCGAAGTGAAATTTAGAACTAGAATGTGGAACTGGAATTTGGAATTAGAATTGGGAACTGGAACATGGAAGTGGACCTTCGAAATGTAATTTGGAATTGTAATACAGAAGTGGAATTGGCAAGTGGAATTTCGAAGTGGTATTCAGAATTGGAATTTGGAGGAGGAATTCAGAACTCTAATGTGGAACTGGAATTTTCACTTAGAATTTGAAACTGGAGCTTGTTAGTGGAAATTAGTGTTGGAATTTGGAACTGGAATTTAGACGTGGATTTTAGATTTGGAATTTGGACGTGGAGTTTAGAATTAGAATTTGGATTTGGAACGTGGAACTGAGATGTGGAATTTGAATGAAGAACTGGAATTTAGAATTAGACTATTGAAGAAGATATTGTAATTGGAAATTTTGTCATAACTTGGAATAGAAGTGTGACCTTTGCCGTTGATATGCAGCACCATTAAACATGGAATTCGTTATTAGAATTGTTGGTAAAACTTTACGGTTAAAAGTTGGACATGCAATGTTAGTGTGTATTATTAGCGAGAAACATGTTATAGGAACCTACATTTTTGTATTACAATTTAATAGAATAGTTTGAAATGGTTGTCTGGTGTTAGTGTATGTGAAAGGAATTATGATGTGGATGTCAGTTTTCATTTTGTATTGACATATGAGTATTGAGTTGGCGTTTGAAACATGAATTGGCATTTGGTATTTGAAAGTATAATTCCTACTACTAAGACATAATTGGAATGAGGCATAATTTTAGTGTAGAATTCCCAGGTGAAATTTGGTATAGGGTTACATAAATTGCATTGCATGAAACTGAGTGGATTTGAGGTTACTGTTAGAGTCAAGAGTGAGGGCTAGACTCGAGCATGTTGTTAATAATCGCCCACATCTTCGGACATAATCATTGCTTAGGGTTATGATTAGATTTAGAATAGTGTGAGAGAAATGAGCACATTTAGTGTTAGGTTTACAAGACAGAATTCGGATTGATCAGCTAGAATTGGATTTTGTGTTCCCAAATGTATTTTGGAAGTCAAATGTGATTTATGGAGCTGCATTTTGGAAAGGGAATTTGGAATAATAAATGAAACTTGCTTTTGGATCTGTAATTTCGGAGTGCAATTTTGAACTAGAATGTGGAACTAGAATGTGGAATTAGAATTTGGAACTGGGACATGGAAGTGGACCTTAGCAATGGAATTTGGCACTGGAATTTAGAAGTGGAATTTAGAATTGGAATCTGGAATATGAATTTAGAAATGGAATTCCGAATTGGAATTTGGAAGATGAATTTAGAACTCTAATGTGGAACTGGAATTTCGGCTTCGAATTTGAAACTCGATCTTGTTAGTGGAAATTAGAGTTGGAAATTCGAACTGGAATTCAGAAGTGATATTTAGATTTTGAATTTGGAAGTGGAGTTTAGAATTAGAATTTAGATTTGGAACGTGGACCTGAGATGTGGAATTTGAATGAAGAACTGGAATTTAGAATTAGACTATTGAAGAAGATATTGTAATTGGAAATTTTGTCTTAACTTGGAATAGAAATGTGAGCCTCGACGTGAATAGGCAGCACCATTCCACCTGCAATTTGTTATTAGAATTGTTGGTAAACCCTTATGGTTAAATTTGGAAATGCAATGTTAGTGTGTTTTTTTAGCGTGAAACATGTTATAGGAACATAGATTTTGGTATAACAGTTTGACAGAGTAGTTTGAAAAGGTTGTCTGGTGTTAGAGTGTGTGAAAGAAATTATGATGTGGATGTCAGTTTTCATTTTGTGTTGCAATATGAGTATAGAGTTCGCATTTGAAACATGAATTGGCATTTGGTATATGAAAGTATAATTCCCACTACTAAGACATAACTGGAATGCCGCATATTTGTAGTGGAGAATTCACATGTGCAATTTGGAATAGGGTTACAGAAATTGCATTGCATGAAACTGAGTTGAATTGGGGTTACAGTTAGAGTCAAAAGTGACGGCTTGACTCAAGCCTGTGGTTAATATTCACCCATGTCTATGGTCATAATCAAGGCTTGGGGTTATGGTTAGATTTAGAATAAAGTGAGAGAAATGAGCACATTTAGTGTTTGGTTTAGAAGACAAAATTGGGATTGAGAAGTTATAATTGGATTTTGTGTTCCCAATTGTATTTTGGAAGTGAAATGTTATTTACAGAGCAGCATTTTGGACAGAGAATTTGGAGTAAAAATTGAATCTTACTTTTGGATCTGTAATTTTGGAGTGGAATTTAGAACTAGAATGTGGAACTAAAATTTGGAATTAGAATTTGGAACTGGAACATGGAAGTGGACTTTAGAAATGGAATTTGGAACTGGAATTTAGAATTGGAATCTGGAAGAGGAATTTAGAAGTGGAATTCAGAATTGGAATTTGGAAGATGAATTTAGAACTCCAATTTCGAACTATAATTTCGACTTAGAATTTATAACTGGAGGTTGTGAGTGGAAATTAGAGTTGGAATTTGGAACTGAAATTTAGAAGTGGAATTTAGATTTCGAATTTGGAAGTGGAAGGTAGAATTAGAACTTGGATTTGGAATGTGGATATGAGATGTGGAATTTGAATGAGGAACTGGAATTGAGAATTAGACTATTGAAGAAGATATTCTAATTGGAAATTTTGTCTTAACTTGAAATAGAAGTGTGAGCTTACACGTGGATATGAAGCACCATTAAACACGGAATTCGTTATTAGAATTGTTTGTAAAACTTTACGGTTAAAAGTTCGACATGCAATGTTCGTGTGTAGTATTAGCGTGAAACATGTTATAGGAACCTAGATTTTTGTATTACAATTTCATAGAGTAGTTTGAAATGGTTGTCTGGTGTTAGAGTATGTGAAAGAAATTATGATGTGGATGTCAGTTTTCATTTTGTATTGCCTTATGAGTATAGAGTTGGCATTTGAAACATGAATTGGCATTTGGTATTTGGCAGTACAATTTCTACTAGTAAGATATAATTGGAATGAGGCATAATTTTAGTGTAGAATTCACAGGGGCATTTTGTTATAGTGTTATAGAAGTTGCATTGCATGAACCTGAGTGGAGTTGGGGTTACAATTAGAGTCACGAGTGAGGGCTTGATTCGATCATGTTGTTAGTAATCACCCACGTTTACGGTCATAATCATTGCTTAGGGTTATGATTAGATTTAGAATAGAGTGAGAGAAATGAGCACATTTCGTGTTAGATTTAGAAGACAGAATTGGGATTGATAAGTAATAATTGGATTTTGTGTTCCCAATTTAATTTTGGAAGTGAAATGTGATTTACGGAGCAGAATTTCGGAAAGGGAATTTGGAAAAAGAAATGAAACTTGCTTTTGGATCTGTAATTTCGGAGTGTAATTTAGAACTAGAATGTAGAACTGGAATTTGGACTTAGAATTTGGAACTGGAACATGGAAGTGGAACTTAGAAATGGAATTTGGAACTGGAATTTAGAAGTGGCATTTAGAATTGGAATCTGGAAGAGGAATTTAGAAGTGGAATTCAGAATTTGATTTTGGATGAGGAATTTGGAACTCTAATGTGGAACTGGAATTTCGACGTAGAATTTGGAACTCGATCTTGTTAGTGAAAATTAGAGTTGGAAATTGGAACTGGAATTTAGATATGGAATTTACATGTTGAATTTGGAAGTGGAATTTAGAACTAGAATTTGGATTTGAAACGTGGAACTGAGATGTGGATTTTGAATGAAGAACTGGAATTTAGAATTAGACTATTGAAAAAGATATTGTAATTGGAAATTTTGTCTTAACTTGGAATAGAAGTGTGAGCTTCGACGTTGATATGCAGCACCATTAAACATGGAATTCGTTATTAGTATTGTTGGTAAAACTTTACGGTTAAAAGTTAGACATGGAATGTTAGTGTGAAGTATTAGCGTGAAAAATGTTATAGGAACCTAGATTTTTGTATTACAATTTCATAGAGTAGTTTAAAATGGTTGTCTGGTGTTAGAGTGTGTGAAAGAAATTATGACGTGGATGTCAGTTTTCATTTTGCATTGCAATATGAGTATAGAGTTGGCATTTGAAACATGAATTGGCATTTGGTATATGAAAGTATAATTCCCACTACTAAGACATAACTGGAATGAGGCATAATTGTAGTGGAGAATTCACATGTGCAATTTTGAATAGGGTTATAAAAATTGCATTGCATGAAACTGAGGTGAATTGGGGTTACAGTTAGAGTCAATAGTGAGGGCTTAACTCGAGCATGTGGTTAATAATCACCCATGTCTATGGTCATAATCAAGGCTTGGGGTTATGGTTAGATTTAGAATAAAGTGAGAGAAATGAGCACATTTAGTGTTTGGTTTAGAAGACAGAATTGGGATTGAGAAGTTATAATTGGATTTTGTGTTCCCAATTGTATTTTGGAAGTGAAATGTGATTTACAGAGCAGCATTTTTGAAAGAGAATTTGGAGTAAAAAATGAAACTTTCTTTTGGATCGGTAATTTCGAAGTGAAATTTAAAACTAGAATGTGGAACTGGAATTTGGAATTAGAATTTGGAAGTGGAACATCGAAGTGGAACTTAGAAATGGAATTTGGAACTGGAATACAGAAGTGAAATTTAGAATTGGAATTTGGAAGAGGAATTTAGAACTCTAATGTGGAACTGGAATTTCGACTTAGAATTTGAAACTGGAGCTTGTTAGTGGAAATTAGAGTTCGAAATTGGAACTGGAATTTAGAAGTGAAATTTAGATTTTGAATTTGGTATTGACCTGTTTTTCATATTTTTGTTGCATCTCTGACATTTCTCTTCCCAGTTTTTCCTCCACCTGTCTAACTTGCTTTTCAAAATCCGATTTGAGCTCTTTCAGGGCCTGAGCCCACCCACCACCCCCCTGGGGTGTCTGGGGTACTGAGGCCCCACCCTCCACGTCTTTCCCTGATGGCAAAAATACGTCCTCCTCTTCGTCAGATCGGAAGGTCGGGATCATTTGCATTTGTTGGAAAAAACTCTCTAAAGTCTTATTTTTCTTCCCTTTTCTAGGCATTTTCCCAGCCAGTTACTTGACTTCTGAGATTCCTTTCCACCCCCGCCTGGATCTGCCCAGCTTGTGCTTGGCCTCTGAGATTTAAATGGGCTTTCTTCCTGCCGGCTGTCAATCAGTGAGCTTTAGTTCAGGTGCTGGGGTGGGGCCAGTGCTGCCTCCGATACTGATCCCTCGGGGGTTTTATGCAGAGACTTTCAGGAATGGAGCGGGTGGGGGCGGGGTGGGGGGCCCGCCTCCCAATCTCAGCTCCCCTGGGGGTCCCGAGCAGAAGCCTTCAGCAACAGAGCGGGGTGGGGGCAGGGCCGTCTCCCAGGCTCAGCTCCGTCAGGTTTTATGCGGGAATCTTCCGTAATGAAGATCCTGCCTGCTGTTGGGGGATTCCTGAGTCTTGGGCCGCTGCCGACTCAGCCGCCGCACACACCTCCGCCTCCACTTCCTGCCCCCGTCCGCGCTGCCGCCGCTTCCTCCCGAGGGGGCCCGAGTCACGGAGACGCCCCGCTTCCCCTCTCTTTTAGCCCGGCTTTCTTTCTCACTGACCTGTAGCTTCTGTGGGCAGAGGGAATTTCCTGGCAGCTGGGGCTTCCGTCTCTGAAGCCTGCTCGGATCCGCTTCTCTGAGGCCTCGGCCAGGGCAGCGCTGGGGGTCGGGTTTACTCTCCGGGGCGCGCCGGACCCTGGGGACGGGTCCTCAGGGCTCCCTGGAATGGAGATCTCCTCCAATCTGCCTCTGCACACCTTGCACTCACCCAGAAGCTATGGGGGACTCTTTCTACACCAATTCCATGGGCTTTGGTTTCGGAGCTCGTAAACGTGCGTCCTTCTACTCTGCCCTAGATTTTGAATTTGGAACTGGAATTTAGACGTGGAATTTAGATTTGGAATTGGGAATTGGATTTTAGAATTAGAATTTGGATTTGGAACGTGGAACTGAGAATGTGGAATTTGAATGAAGAACTGGAATTTAGAATTAGACTATTGAAGAAGATATTGTAATTGGAAATTTTGTCTTAACTTTGAATGGAAGTGTGAGCTTCGACGTGGATATGAAACACCATTAAACATGATATTTGTTTTTAGAATTCTTGGTAAATCTTTACGGTTAAAAGTTGGACATGCAATGTTATTGTGCAGTATTACCATGAAACATTTTATAGGATCCTAGATTCTGGTATAACAGTTTGACAGAGGAGTTTGAAATGGTTGTCTGGTGTTAGAGTATGTGAAAGGAATTATGATGTGGATGTCAGTTTTCAATTATATTGCAATATGAGTTTAGATTTGGCATTTGAAACATGAATTGGCATTCGGTATTTGAATGTATAATTCCTACTACTAAGACATAATTGGAATGAGGCATGATTTTAGTGCAGAACTCTCATGTGCAATTTGGGATAGGTTTATAGAAATTGCATTGGATGAAAAAGAGTGGAGTTGGGGTTAGAGTTAGAGTCAAGAGTGAGGGTTTGCCTTGAGCATTTGGTTAATAATCAGCCACGTCTATGGTCCTAATCATTGCTTAGGGTTATGGTTAGATTAAGAATAGAGTGAGAGAAATGAGCACATTTAGTGTTAGGTTTAGAAGACAGAATTGGGATTGATAAGTTATAATTGGATTTTGTGTTCCCAATTGTATTTTGGAAGTGAAATATGATTTACGGAGCAGCATTTTGGAAAGGGAATTTGGAATAAGAAATGAAACTTGCTTTTGGATCTGTAATTTCGGAGTGCAATTTAGGAACTGGAACATGGAAGTGGCCCTTAGCAATTGAATTTGGAACTGGAATTTAGAAGTGGAATTTAGAATGGGAATCTGAAGAGGAATTTAGAAGTGGATTTCAGAATTGGAATTTGGAAGATGAATTTAGAACTCTAATATGGAACTGGAATTTCGACTTAGAATTTGAAACTGGAGCTTGTTAGTGGAAATTAGAGTTGGAATTTGGAACTGAAATTTAGAAGTGGAATTTAGATTTGGAATTTGGAAGTGGAATTTAGAACTAGAATTCGGATTTGGAACGTGGAACTCAGATGTGGAATTTGAATGAAGAACTGGAATTTAGAATTAGACTATTGAAAAGGATATTGTAATTGGAATTTTGTCTTAACTTGTAATAGAAGTGTGAGCTTCGACGTTAATATGCAGCCCCATTAAACACGGAATTCGTTATTAGAATTGTTGGTAAAACTTTACGGTGCAATTTGTTATGGGGTTATAGAAATGGCATTGGATGAAATAGAGTGCAGTTGGGGTTAGAGTTAGAGTCAAGAGTGAGGGTTTGCCTCGAGCATTTGGTTAATAATCAGCCACGTCTATGGTCATAATCACTCCTTAGGGTTATGGTTAGATTCAGAATAGAGTCAGTTAAATGAGCACATTTCGTGTTAGGTTTAGAAGACTGAATTGTGTTCTCAATTTAATTTTGGAAGTGAAATGTGATTTACGGAGCAGAATTTCGGAAACGGAATTTGGAAAAAGAAATTAAACTTGCTTTTGGATCTGTAATTTCGGAGTGTAATTTAGAACTAGAATGTGGAACTGGAATTTGGACATAGAATTTGGAACTGGAACATGGAAGTGGAACTTAGAAATGGAATTTGGAACTGGAATACAGAAGTGGAATTTAGAATTGGAATCTGGAAGAGGAATTTAGAAGTGGAATTCAGAATTGGAATTTGGATGAGGAATTTGGAACTCTAATGTGGAACTGGAATTTCGACGTAGAATTTGGAACTCGATCTTGTTAGTGGAAATTAGAGTTGGAAATTGGAACTGGAATTTAGAAATGCAATTTAGATTTTGAATTTGGAAGTGGAATTTAGAACTAGAATTTGGATTTAAAACGTGGAACTGAGATGTGGATTTTGAATGAAGAACTGGAATTTAGAATTAGACTATTGAAAAAGATATTGTAATTGGAAATTTTGTCTTAACTTGGAATAGAAGTGTGAGATTCGACGTTGATATGCAGCACCACTAAACATGGAATTCGTTATTAGAATTGTTGGTAAAACTTTACAGTTAAAAGTTAGACATGCAATGTTAGTGTGTAGTATTAGCGTGAAACATGTTATAGGAACGTAGATTTTTGTATTACAATTTCATAGAGTAGTTTGAAATGGCTGTCTGGTGTTAGAGTATGGGAAAGGAATTAAGATGTGGATGTCAGTTTTCTTTTTGTATTGCCATATGAGTATAGAGTTGGCATTTGAAACATGAATTGGCATTGGGTATTTGACAGTATAATTCCTATTACTAAGACGTAATTGGAATGAGGCATAATTTTAGTGTAGAATTCACAGGTGCAATTTGTTATGGGGTTATAGAAATTGCATTGGATGAAATAGAGTGCAGTTGGGTTAGAGTTAGAGTCAAGAGTGAGGGTTTGCCTCGAGCATTTGGTTAGTAATCAGCCACGTCTATGGTCATAATCACTGCTTAGGGTTATGGTTAGATTCAGAATAGAGTGAGATAAATTAGCACATTTCGTGTTAGGTTTAGAAGACAGAATTGGGATTGATAAGTTACAATTGGATTTTGTGTTCCCAATTGTATTTTGAAAGTGAAATGTGATTTACAGAGCAGCATTTCGGAAAGGGAATTTGGAAAAAGAAATGAAACTTGCTTTTGGATCTGTAATTTCGGAGTGCAATTTAGAACTAAAATGTGGAACTAGAATTTGGAATTAGAATTTGGAATGGAACATGGAAGTGGACCTTAGCAATGGAATTTGGAACTGGAATTTAGAAGTGGAATTTAGAATTGGAACCTGGAAGCGGAATTTAGAAGTGGAATTCAGAATTGGAATTTGGAAGATGAATTTAGAATTCTAATGTGGAATTGGAATTTCGAGGTAGAATTTGGAACTTGATCTTGTTAGTGGAAATTAGAGTTGGAAATTGGAACTGGAATTTAGAAGTGCAATTTAGATTTAGAATTTGGAAGTGGAATTTAGAATTAGAGTTCGGATTTGGACCGTGGAACTGAGATGTGGAATTTGAATGAAGAACTGGAATTTAGAATTAGACTGTTGAAGAAGATATTGTAATTGGAAATTTTTTCTTAACTTGGAATAGAAGTATGAGCCTCGACGTTTGTATGCAGCACCATTAAACATGAAATTTGTTATGAGAATTGTTCGGAAAAGGTTATGGTTAAATTTGGAAATCCAATGTTAGTGCGTATTTTTAGCGTGAAACATGTTATTGGAACCTAGATTTTGGTATAACAGTTTGATAGAGTAGTTTCAAATGGTGGTCTGGTGTTAGAGTGTGTGAAAGTAATTATGATGTGGATGTCAGTTTTCGTTTTGTATTGCAATATGACTATAGAGTTGGCATTTGAAACATGAATTGGCATTTGGTATATGAAAGTATAATTTCCACTACTAAGACATAATTGGAATGTGGCAGAATTGTAGTAGAGAATTCACATGTGCAATTTGGAATAGGGTTATAAAAATTGCATTGCATGAAAATGAGTTGAGTTGGGGTTACAGTTAGAGTCACGAGTGAGGGCTTGACACGAGCATGTTGTTAATAATCACCCACGTCTTCAGTCATAATCATTGCTTGGGGTTATGATTAGATTTAGAGTAGAGTGTGAGAAATGAGCACATTTCGTGTTAGGTTTAGAACACAGAATTGGGATTGAGAAGTAATAATTGGATTTTGTGTTCCCAATTGTATTTTGGAAGTGAAATATTATTTACAGAGCAGCATTTTGGAAAGAGAATTTGGAGTAAAAATTGAATCTTACTTTTGGATCTGTACTTTTGGAGTGGAATTTAGAACTAGAATGTGGAGCTATAATTTGGAATTAGAATTTGGAACTGGAACATGGAAGTGGACCTTAGGAGTGGAATTTGGAATTGGAATTTAGAATTGGAATCTGGAAGAGGAATTTAGAAGTGGATTACAGAATTGGAATTTGGAAGATAAATTTAGAACTCTAATGTGGAACTGGAATTTCGACTTAGAATTTGGAACTCGAGCTTGTTAGGGGAAATTAGAATTCGAAATTGGAAATGGAATTTAGAAGTGGAATTTAGATTTGGAATTTGGAAGTGGAATTTAGAATTAGAATTTGGATTTGGAACATGGAACTGAGATTTCGAACTGGAATTTAGAATTAGACTGTTGAAAAAGATATTGTAATTGAAAATTTTGTCTTAACTTGGAATAGAAGTGTGGCCTTTGCCGTTCATATGCAGCACCATTAAACATGGAATTCGTTATTAGAATTGTTTGAAAACTTTACGGTTAAAAGTTCGACATGCAATGTTAGTGTGTAGTATTAGCGTGAAACATGTTATAGGAACCTAGATTTTTGTATAACAGTTTCATAGACTAGTTTGAAATGGTTGTCTGGTGTTAGAGTATGTGAAAGAAATTATGATGTGGATGTCAGTTTTCATTTTGTGTTGCCTTATGAGTATGGAGTTGGCATTTGAAACATGAATTGGCATTTGGTATTTGACAGTATAATTTCTACTACTAAGTAGGGTTATAGAAATTGCATTGCATGAACCTGAGTGGAGTTGGGGTTACAATTAGAGTCACGAGTGAGAGCTTGATTCGATCATGATGTTAGTAATCACCCATAGGTTTAGAAGACAGAATTGGGATTGATAAGTAATAATTGGATTTTTTGTTCCCAATTTAATTTTGGAAGTGAAATGTGATTTGCGGAGCAGAATTTCGGAAAGGGAATTTGGAAAAAGAAATGAAACTTGCTTTTGGATCTGTAATTTCGGAGTGTAATTTAGAACTAGACTGTGGAACTGGAATTTGGAATTAGAATTTGGAACTGGAACATGGAAGAGGAACTTAGAAATGGAATTTGAAACTGGAATACAGAAGTGGAATTTAGAATTGAAATTGGCAATTGGAATTTAGAAGTGGAATTCAGAAATGGAATTTGGAAGAGGAATTTGGAACTCTAATGTGGAACTGGAATTTCGACGTAGAATTTGGAACTCGATCTTGTTAGTGGAAATTAGAGTTGGAAATTGGAACTGGAATTTAGAAATGGAATTTACATTTTGAATTTGGAAGTGGAATTTAGAACTAGAATTTGGATTTGAAACGTGGAACTGAGATGTGGATTTTGAATGAAGAACTGAAATTTAGAATTAGACGATTGAAGAAGGTATTTTAATTGGAAATTTTGTATTAACTTGGAATAGAAGTGTGAGCTTCGACGTTGATATGCAGCACCATTAAACATGGAATTCGTTATTAGAATTGTTGGTAAAACTTTACGTTTAAAAGTTAGACATGGAATGTTAGTGTGAAGTATTAGCATGAAACATGTTATAGGAACCTAGATTTTTGGATTACAATTTCATAGAGTAGTACAAAATGGTTGTCTGGTGTTAGAGTATGGGAAAGGAATTAAGATGTGGATGTCAGTTTTCATTTTGTATTGCCATCTGAGTATAGAGTTGGCATTTGAAACATGAATTGGCATTTGGTATTTGAAAGTATAATTCCTACTACTAAGACATAATTGGAATGAGGCATAATATTAGTGTAGAATTCATAGGTGCAATTTGTTATGGGGTTATAGAAATTGCATTGGACGAAATAGAGTGAAGTTGGGGTTAGAGTGAGAGTCAAGAGTGAGGGTTTGCCTTGAGAATTTGGTTAATAATCAGCCACGTCTATGGTCATAATCACTGCTTAGGGTTATGGTTAGATTCAGAATAGAGTGAGATAAATGAGCACATTTCGTGTTAGGTTTAGAAGACAGGATTGCGATTGATAAGTTATAATTGGATTTTGTGTTCCCAATTGTATTTTGGAAGTGAAATGTGATTTACGGAGCAGCATTTTGGAAAGGGAATTCGGAATAAGAAATGAAACTGGCTTTTGCATCTGTAATTTCGGAGTTCAATTTAGAACTAAAATGTGGAACTAGAATTTGGAATTAGAATTTGGAACTGGAACATCGAAGTGGACCTTAGCAATGGAATTTGGAACTGGAATTGAGAAGAGGAAATTAGAATTGGAATCTGGAATAGGAATTTAGAAGTGGAATTCAGAATTGGAATTTGGAAGATGAATTTAGAACTCTAATATCGAACTGGAATTTCGACTTAGAATTTGAAACTGGAGCTTCTTAGTGGAAATTAGAGTTGGAATTTGAAACTGAAATTTAGAAGTGGAATATAGATTTTGATTTTGGAAGTGGAATTTAGAATTAGAATTTGGATTTGGAACGTGGAACTGAGATGTGGAATTTGAATGAAGAAATGGAATTTAGAATTAGACTATTGAAGAAGATATTGTAATTGCAAATTTTGTCTTAACTTGGAATAGAAGTGTGAGCTTCGACATTGATATGCAGCACCATTAAACATGGAATTCGTTATTGGAATTGTGGGTAAAACTTTATGGTTAAAAGTTGGACATGCAATGTTAGTGTATAGTATTAGCGTGAAACATGTTATAGGATCCTAGATTTTGGTATAACAGTTTGATAGAGTAGATTTAAATGGTGGTCTGGTGATAGAATATGTGAATGAAATTATGATGTGGATGTCAGTTTTGATTTTGTATTGAAATATGACTATAGAGGTGGCATTTGAAACATTAATTGGCATTTCGTATTTGAAAGTATAATTCCTACTATTAAGACATAATTGGAATGAGGCATAATTTTAGTGTAGAATTCACAGGTGCAATTTGTTATGGGGTTGTAGAAATTGCATTGGATGAAATAGAGTGCAGTTGGGGTTAGAGTGAGAGTCAAGAGTGAGGGTTTGCCTTGAGCATTTGGTTAATAATCAGCCACGTCTATGGTCATAATCACTGCTTAGGGTTATGGTTAGATTCAGAATAGAGTGAGATAAATGAGCACATTTCGTGTTAGGTTTAGAAGACAGGATTGCAATTGACAAGTTATAATTGGATTTTGTGTTCCCAATTGTATTTTGGAAGTGAAATGTGATTTACGGAGCAGCATTTTGGAAAGGGAATTTGGAAAAAGAAATGAAACTTGCTTTTGGATCTGTAATTTCGGAGTGCAATTTAGAACTAGAATGTGGAACTAGAATTTGGAATTAGAATTTGGAACTGGAACATCGAAGTGGACCTTAGCAATGGAATTTGGAACTGGAATTGAGAAGAGCAAATTAGAATTGGAATCTGGAATAGGAATTTAGAAGTGGACTTCAGAATTGGAATTTGGAAGATGAATTTAGAACTCTAATATCGAACTGGAATTTCGACTTAGAATTTGAAACTGGAGCTTGTTAGTGGAAATTAGAGTTGGAATTTGGAACTGAAATTTAGAAGTGGAATATAGATTTTGAATTTGGAAGTGGAATTTAGAATTAGAAGTTGGATTTGGAACGTGGAACTGAGATGTGGAATTTGAATGAAGAAATGGAATTTAGAATTAGACTATTGAAGAAGATATTGTAATTGCAAATTTTGTCTTAACTTGGAATAGAAGTGTGAGCCTCGACGTGGATATGCAGCACCATTACACATGGAATTTGTTATTAAATTGTTGGTAAAACGTTGTGGTTAAATTTGGAAATGCAATGTTAGTGTGTATTTTTCGCGTGAAACATGTTACAGGAACCTAGATTTTGGTATAACAGTTTGATAGAGTCCTTTGAAATGGTTATCTGGTGTTAGAGTGTGTGAAAGAAATTATGATGTGGATGTCACTTTTCATTTTGTATTGCAATATGATTATAGAGTTGGCATTTGAATCATCAATTGCCATTTGGTATATGAAAGTATAATTCCCACTACTAAGACATAATTGGAATGAGGCATAATTGTAGTGGAGAATTCACATGTGCAATTGGGGATAGGGTTATAAAAATTGCATTGCATGAAACTGAGTTGAGTTAGGGTTATAGTTAGAGTCAAGAATGATGCCTTGACTCGAGCATGTGGTTAATAATCACCCATGTCTATGGTCATAATCAAGGCTTAGGTTTATGGTTAGATTTAGAATAAAGTGAGAGAAATGAGCACATTTAATGTTTGGTTTAGAAGACCGAATATGGATTGAGAAGTTATAATTATAATTTGTGTTCCAAATTGTATTTTGGAATTGAAATGTGATTTACAGAGCAGCATTTTGGAATGAGAATTTGGAGTAAAAAATCAAACTTTCTTTTGGATCGGCAATTTCGAAATGAAATTTAGAACTAGAATGTACAACTGGAATTTGGAATTAGAATTTGGAACTGGAACATGGAAGTGGTACTTAGAAATGGAATTTGGAACTGCAACACAGATGTGGAATTTAGAATTGGAATTGGCAAGTGGAATTTAGAAATGGAATTCAGAATTGGATTTTGGAAGAGGAATTTAGAATTAGTATTTGGATTTGGAACGTGGAACTGAGATGTGGAATTTGAATGAAGAACTGGAATTTAGAATTAGAGTATTGAGGAAATATTGTAATTGGAAATTTTGTCTTAACTTGGAATAGAAGTGTGAGCTTCGACGTGCAGATGCAGCACCATTAAACATGGAATTTGCTATTAGAATTCTTCGTAAAACTTTACGGGTCAAAGTTAGACATGCAATTTTAGTGTGCAGTATTAGCGTGAAACATGTTATGGGAACCTAGTTTTTGGTATAACAGTTTTATATAGTAGTTTGAAATCGTTGTATGGTGTTAGAGTAGGTGAAAGGAATTATGATGGGGATGTCAGTTTTCATTTTGTAATGCCATATGAGTATAGAGTTGGCATTTGAAACATGAATTGGCATTTGGTATTTGGCAGTATAATTCCTACTACAAAGATATAATTGGAATGAGGCATAATTTTAGTGCAGAATTCACAGGTGAAATTTGGTATAGGGTTATAGAAATTGCATTGCATGAAACAGAGTGGAGGTGGGTTTACAGTTAGAGTCACGAGTGAGGGCTTGACTGGAGCATGTAAGGGTAAAAATCCACATACATCATCGAGAGCAGTGAAGTCAGTACAAGTTATACTAGCGTACCTGGAAGATACTTGCAAGTACACTATTGTCAATTTCTCCATTGGCCTACTTGGTAGGTGTATTTGAAGATAACTCAAGAGATATAATGGATACTAAGAAGATATTAAATTGTCACCACTGACACCCTAAACTCTCTACAAGTATCCTATCAACTTGAATCTTCTATCTTTATCCTGCTTGTGATATCAGTATATAACCATATCCCTGTTGAGGCCTAGGGGATTCTAAATAAAGGCATTTTAACAGTTCCTATTTAAGAGGCAACATTGAAGTCATGTATGTAAAAGGTAAAAATCCCCATATCTTTTCGACAGCAGTGAATTCAATACAAGATATACGAGTGTATCTGGAAGACACTTGCAAGTAGACCATCCTCCATTCCTCCATTGACCAACAAGGAAGGTGTATTTCGAGATAACTCAATTAATACAATGCGTAATAAGAAGGAATTACGTTGTCAGCCCTTTCATCCTAAACTATCTACAAGGGTCCTAACAAGTTGACTCTTCTACATTTATCCTGCTTGTGATATCAGTATTTACCCTTTTCCCTGTTGAGGCATAGAGGAAATTAAATAAAGGCATTTTGGCAGTTCCTCCTTAAGAGACAACAAGGAAGTAAGGTATGTAAAGGGTGAAAATCCACATATTTTATACAGAACAGTGAAAACAATGGAAGGTATTCTAATGTACCTGGAAGATACTTGCAAGCACACCATTGTCAATTACTCCATTGGCCTACTTGGATGTATATTTGAAGATAACTCAAGAGATACAATGTATAGTAAGAAAATATTATATTGTCATCACTGACACCTTAAACTCTCTACAAGTGTCCTATCAATTTGACTCTTCTTTATCCTGCTTGTGATATCAGTATTTAGTCTTTTCCCTGTTGAGGCTTATAGGAATTTAAATAAAGGCATTTTGACAGTTTCCCCTTAACAAACAACACTGAAGTAAGGTACGTAATGGGAGAAAATCCACATATTTTGTCGAGAGCTGTGAAAACAATACATGGTATTATAGTGTACCTGGATGATACTTGCAAGAACATCATTGTCAATTGCTCCATTGGCCTACTTGGAAGGTATATTTGAAGATAACTCAAGAGATACTATGTATACTAAGAAGATATTATATTGTCATCACTGACACCTTAAACTCTCTACAACTATCATATCAATTTGACTCTTCGATCTTTTTCCTGCTTGTGATTTCAGTATTTAGCCTTTTCCCTGTTGAGGCCTATAGAAATCCAAAGAAACGCATTTTGTCACTTCCCCTAAAGTTAAAACTCTGAAGTAATGTATGTAAAGGCTAAAAATCCATATAAATTATCTACAACAATGAAGTCAGTATAAGGTGTGCTAGAGTGCCTGGAACATAATTGGAAGTACAAAATTGTCCCTTCCTCTCTTGACCAAAATGGTAACTGTATATGAAGGTGACTCAAGAAATACATTGGATACTAAGTAGATATTAAATTGTCAGCACTAACTCCCTAAATTCTCTACAAGAGTCCTGTCAACTTCAGTCTTCTGTCTTTATCCTGCTTGTGATATCAGTATTTAGCCTTTTCCCTGTTCAGGCATATAAGAATCTAAATGAAGGCATTTTGTCAGGTCTTCCTTAAGAGACAACACTGAAGTAATATGTAAATATATATGTGTATATATATATATATATATATATATATATATATATATATATATATATATATATATATATATATATACGGTAAAAATCCACATATATTATCTACAACAGTGAAGTCAGTACAAGGTATGCTAGTGTACCCGGAAGATACTTGCAAGTACACTACTGTCAATTTCTCCATTGGCCTACTTGGAAGGTGTATTTGAAGATAACTCAAGAGATACCATATATACCAAGAAAATATTAAATTGTCACCACTGACACCCTAAACTCTCTACAAGGATCCTATCAAATTGACTTTTCTATCTTTATCCGGCTTGTGATATCAGTATGTAGCCATTTCCCTGTTGAGGCCTATGGGGAGCTAAATAAAGGCATTTTAACAGTTCCTATTTAAGAGACAACATTGAAATCTTGTATGTAAAACGTAAAAATCCACATATTTTTTCGACAACAGTGAAGTCAATACAAGATATGCGAGTGTAGCTGGAAGACACTTGCAAGTACACCAACGTCCATTGCTCCATTGGCCAACATGGAAGTTGTATGTGAAGATCACTCAGGAAATGCAATGTATACTAACAAGATATTACATTGTCAACACTGTCTCCCTAAGCTGTCTGCAAGTCTCATATCAACTTGACTCTTCTATCTATTTCCTGCTTGTGATTTCAGTTTTTTCCCTTTTCCTAGTTGAGGCCTATAGCCATCCAAATGAACGATGGTTGTCACTTACTCTAAAGAGACAACTGTGAAATAATATATGTAAAGGGTGAAAATCCACATATCTTTTCTACAGCAGCGAAGTCAGTTCAAGCTATGCTAGTGTATCTGGAATATGCTTGCTAGTACACAATTGTCCATTCCTCCATTGGCCTACATGGAAGGTGTATTTGGAAATAATTCAAGAAATACAATGTATTATAAGAAGATATTACATTGGCAGCCCTGACATCCTCAACTCTCTACAAGTGTCCTATCAAGTTGACTTTTCTATCTTTATCCTGCTTCTGATATCAGTATTCCGCCTTTTCCCTGTTGAGACATATAGGAATCTAAATAAAGGTATTTTGGCAGGTCCCCCTTAATAGACAACACGGAAGTAGGGTGGGGATAGGGAGAAAATCCACACATTTTATCGAGAGCTGTGAACACAATACCAGGTATTCTAGCGTACCTGGAAGATACTTGCAAGTACACCATTGTCAACGGCTCCGTGGGCCTACTTGGAAGGGGTATTTGAAGATAACTCAAGAGATACAATGTATACTAAGAAGATATTATATTGTTATCACTTACACCTTAAACTCTCTAAAAGTGTCCTATCAATTTGACTCTTCGATCTTTTTCCTGCTTGTGATATCATTATTTAGCTTTTGTCCTATTGAGGCCTATAGAAATCCAAAGAAACGCATTTTGTCACTTCCCCTAAAGTGACAACAGAGAAGTCTTGTACGAAAAGGTTAAAAATCCGCATAACTTATCTACAAGAGTGAAGTCAGTAAAAGCTGTGCTAGTGTACCTGGAACATAATTGCAAGTACACAATTGTCCCTTCCTCCCTTGACCAAAATGGTAAGTGTATATGAAGATGACTCAAGAAATTCATTGGATAGTAAGTAGATATTAAATTGTCAGCACTGACTCCCTACATTCTCTACAAGTGTCCTGTCAACTTGACTCTTCTATCTTTATCCTGCTTGTGATATCAGTATTTAGCCTTTTTCCTCTTCATGTATATAGGAATGTAAATGAAGGCATTTTGGCAGTTCCTCCTTAAGAGACGACACTGAAGTAATATGTAAATATATATATATGGTCAAAATCCAAATATACTATCTACAGCAGTGAAGTCAGTACAAGCTATGGTAGTGTACCTGGAAGACACTTGCAAGTACACTACTGTCAATTTCTCCATTGGTCTACTTGGAAGGTGTATTTGAAGATAACTCATGAGATACAATATATACCAAGAAGATACTAAATGGTCACGACTGACATCCTAAATTCTCTACAAGGATCCTATCAAATTGACTCTTCTATCTTTATCCTGCTTGTTATATCAGTATGTAGCCATTTCCCTGTTCAGGCCTATGGGGATCTAAATAAAAGCATTTTAATAGTTCCTACTGAAGACACAACATTGAAGTCATGTACGTAAAAGGTAAAATCCACATATCTTTTCGACAACAGTGAAGTCATTACATGACATGAGAGTGTAGCTGGAAGATACTTGCAAGTACACCATGGTCCATTGCTCCATTGGCCAACATGGAAGGTGTATTTGAAGATATCTCAGGAAATACAATGTACACTAAGAAGATATTACGTTGTGAACACTGTCTCCCTAAGCTGCCTGCAAGTCTCATATCGACTTGGCTCTTCTATCTTTTTCGTGCTTGTGATATCAGTATTTAACCGTTTCCCTGTTGAGACCTATAGCAATCCAAAGAAATGGTGTTTGTCACTTCCTCTAAAGAGAGCATTGTGAAATATATGTAAAGGGTGAAAATTCACAAATCTTTTCTACAGCGGTGAAGTCAGTACAAACTAGGCTAGAGTATCTAGAAGATACTTGCTTGTACACAATTTTCCATTCCTCCATTGGCCAACATGGAAGGTGTATTTGGAGATACGTCAAGAAATGCAATGTATAATAAGAAGATATTACATTGTCAACCCTGAAAACCTATACTCTCTACAAGTGTCCTATCAAGTTCACTCTTCTATCTTTATCCTGCTTGTGATATCACTATTTATCCTTTTCCCTGTTGAGGCTTATAGGAATTTAAATAAAGGCATTTTGGCAGTTCCTCCTTAACAGACAACACTGAAGTAAGGTACGTAATGGGAGAAAATCCACATATTTTATCGAGAGCTGTGAAAACAATACATGGTATTCTAGTGTACCTGGATGATACTTGCAAGAACACCATTGTCAATTGCCCCATTGGCCTACTTGGAAAGTATATTTGAAGATAACTCAAGAGATACTATGTATACTAAGAAGATATTATATCGTCACCACTGACACCTTAAACTCTCTAAAAGTATCCTATCAATTTGACTCTTCGATCTTTTTCCTCCTTGTGATATCAGTATTTAGCCTTTTCCCTGTTGAGGCCTTTAGAAATCCAAAGAAACGTATTTTGTCACTTCCCCTAAAGATAGAGCTCTGAAGTAATGTATGTAAAGGCTAAAAATCCACATAACTTATCTACAAGAGTGAAGTCAGTAACAGCTGAGCTAGAGTACCTGGAACATAATTGCAAGTGCACAATTGTCCCTTCCTCCCTTGACAAAAATGGTAAGTGTATATAAAGATGACTCAAGAAATATATTGGATACTAAGTAGGTATTTAATTGTCAGCACTGACTCCCTACATTCTCTACAAGAGTCCTGTCAACTTGACTCTTCTATTTTATCCTGCTTCTGATATCAGTATTTAGCCTTTTTCGTGTTCATGCGTATAGGAATCTAAATGAAGGCATTTTGGCAGTTCCTCCTTAAGAGACAACAATGAAGTAATATGTAAATATATATATATATATATATATATATATATATATATATATATATATATATATATAAAAGGTAAAACTCCACATATATTATCTACAGCAGTGAACTCAGTACAAGGTATGCTAGTGTACCTTGAAGACATTTGCATGTACACTACTGTCAAATTCTCAATTGGCCTACTTGGAAGGTGTATTTGAAGATAACTCAAGAGATACAGTGTATACTAAGAAGATATTAAGTTGTCACAACTGACACCCTAAATTCTCTACAAGTATCCTATGAAATTGACTCTTCGATCTTTTTCCTGCTTGTGATATCAGTATTTAGCCTTTTCGCTGTTGAGGCCTATAGAAATCCAAAGAAACGCATTTTGTCACATCCCCTAAAGAGACAACTCTGAAGTAATGTATGTAAAGGATAAAAATCCATATAACTTATCTACAACAGTGAAGTCAGTACAAGCTGTGCTAGAGTACCTGGAACATAATTGCAAGTCCAAAATTGTCCCTTCCTGCCTTGACCAAAATGGTAAGTGTATATGAAGATGACTCAAGAAATACATTGGATACTAAGAAGATATTACATTGTCAGCGCTGACTCCCTAAATTCCCTACAAACGTCCTATCAACTTGACTCTTCTATCTTTATCCTGCTTGTGATATCAGTATATACCCTTTTGCCTGTTCAGGCATATGGGAATTTAAATGAAGGCATTTTGGCAGTTCCTCCTTAAGAGACAACACTTAAGTAATGTGTAAATATATATATATATATATATATATATATATATATATATATATATATATATATATATATATATATATATGTAATGGGTAAAAATCCACATATATTATCTACAGCAGGGAAGTCAGTGCAAGCTATGCAGCTATGCTAGTGTACCTGGAAGATACTTGCAAGCACACTATCGTCAATTTCTCCGTTGGCCTACTTGGGAGGTGTATTTGAAGATAACTCAAGAGATACAATGTATACTAAGAAGGTATTAAATTGTAACCACTGACACCCTATAGTCTCTACAAGTATCCAATCAACTTGACTCTTCTATCTTTATTCTGCTTTTGATATCAGTATTTAGCCTTTTCCCTGTTCAGGCATATGGGAATCTAAATAAACGTATTTTGGCAGTTCCTCCTTAAGAGACAACACTGAAGTAAGGTATATAACGGGTGAAAATCCACATATTTTATCGAGAGCAGTGAAAACAATGAAAGGTATTCTAGTGTACCTGGAAGATACTTGCAAGTACACCATTGTCCATTGCTCCATTAGCCTATTTGGAAGGTGTATTTGAAGATAACTCAAGAGATTCAGTGTATACTAAGAAGATATTATATTGTCATCACTGACACTTTAACTCACTACAAGTATCCTATCAATTCGACACTTCGATCTTTTTCCTGCTTGTGATATCAGTATATAGCCCTTTCCCTGTTGAGGCCTATAGAAATCCAAAGAAACGCATTTTCTCACTTCCCCTAAACAGACAACTCTGAAGTAATGTATGTAAAGGCTAAAAATCCATATACCTTATCTACAACAGTGAAGTCAGTACAAGCTGTGCTAGAATAGCTGGAACATAATTGCAAGTACACAATTGTCCCTTCCTCCCTTGTCCAAAATGGTAAGTGTATATGAAGATGACTCAAGAAGTCCATTGGATACTAAGTAGATATTACATTGTCAGCACTGACTCCCTAAATTCTCTACAAGTGTCCTGTCAACTTGACTCTTCTATCTTTATCATCCTTGAGAAGTCAGTATTTAGTCTTTTGCCGGTTCAGGCAAATAGTAATATAATAATGGATTTCGGCAGTTCCTCTATAAGACACAACAGTGAAGTATCATGTAAATATATATATATATATATATATATATATATATATATATATATATATATATGTGTATATATATATATATATATATATATACACATATATATATGGAGAGAGAGTGAGAGATATATAGATAGATATAAATATACATATATAGATAGATATAAATATAAAAATATATATATATATATAAAAGGGTAAAAATCAACATATATTATCTATAGCAGTGAAGTCAGTACAACCTATGCTAGTGTACCTGAAAGATACTTGCAAGGACACTATTGTCAATTTCTCCATTGGCCTACTTGGAAGATGTATTTGAAGATAATTCAAGAGATACAATGTATACTAAGAAAATATTAAATTGTCACCACTGACACCGTAAACTGTCTACAAGTCTCGTATCACCTTGACTCTTCTATCTTTTTCCTGCTTGTAATATCAGTATTTAGCCTTTTCCCTGTTGAGGCCTATAGAAATCCAAAGAAACGCATTTTCTCACTTCCCCTAAAGAGACAACACTGAAGTCATGTATGTAAAGGCTAAAAATCCATATTCCTCATCTACAACAGTGAAGTCAGTACAAGCTGTGCTAGAGTACCTGGAAAATACTTGCAAGTACACTATTATCAATTTCTCCATTGGTATACATGGAAGGTGTATTTGAAGATAACTCAAGAGACACAATGTATACTAAGAAGATATTACATTGTCACTACTGACATACTAAACTCTCTACAAGTATCCTATCAACTTGACTCTTCTATGTTTATCCTGTTTGTGATATCAGTATGTAGCCATTACCCTGTTTAGGCCTATGGGGATCTAAATAAAGGCATTTTAACAGTTCCTATTTCAGAGTCAACATTGATGTCATGTATGTAATAGGTAAAAATCCACATATATTTTCGACAGCAGTGAAGTCAATACAAGATATGCGAGTGTAGCTGGAAGACACTTGCAAGTACACCATCGTCCATTGCTCCATTGACCAACATGGAAGGTGTATTTGAAGATAACGCAGGAAATACAATGTATACTAAGAAGATATTACGTTGTCAACACTTTCTCCCTAAGCTGTCTGCAAGTCTCCTATCAACTTGACTCTTCTATCTTTTTCCTGCTTGTGATATCACTTTTTTGCCTTTTCCTAGTTGAGGCCTAGAGGCATCCAAAGGAAAGGTGTTTGTCACTTTCTCTAAAGAAACAACTGTGAAATAATATATGTAAAGGGTGAAAATCCACATATGTTTTCTACAGCAGTGAAGTCAGTACAAGCTATGCTAGATTATCTGGAAGATAGCTGCTACTATACAATTGTCAATTCCTCCATTGGGCAGCATGGAATGTGTATTTGTAGATAACTCAAGAAATACAACGTATAATAAGAAGATATTACATTGTCAGTCCTGACGCCCTAAACTCTCTACAAGTGTCCTATTAAGCTGACACTTCTATCTTTATCCTGCTTGTGATATCAGTATTTAGCCTTTTCCCTGTTCAGGCACATGGAAATCTAAATGAAGGCATTTGGGCAGTTCCACCTTAACAGAAAACACTGAAGTAAGGTATGTAAAGGGTGAAAATCCACATATTTTATCTAGAGCAGTGAAAAGAATACAAGGTATTCCAGTGGACGTGGAAGATACTTGCAAGTACACCATTGTCAATTGCTCCATTGGCCTACTTGGAAGGTGTATTTAAAGATAACTCAAGAGATACAATGTATACTACGAAGATATTTTATTGTCATCACTGACACCTTAAACTCTCTACAAGTATCCTATCAATTTGACTCTTCGATCTTTTCCCTGTTTGTGATATCAATATATAGCATTTTCCCTGTTGAGGCCTATAGAAATCCAAAGAAACGCATTTTGTCACTTCCCCTACAGAGACAACTCTGAAGTAATGTATGTAAAGGCTAAAAATCCATATTCCTCATCCACATCAGTGAAGTCAGTACAAGCTGTGCTAGAGTACCTGGAACATAATTGCAAGTACACAATTGTCCCTTCCTCCCGTGACCAAAATGGTAAGTGTACATGAAGATGACTCAAGAAATACATTGGATACTAAGTAGATATTACATTCTTAGCACTGGCTCCCTAAATTCCCTGCAAGTGTCCTGTCAACTTGACTCTTCTATCTTTATCCTGCTTGTGATATTCAGTATGTAGCCTTTTCCCTGTTCAGGCATATGGGAATCTAAATGAAGGCATTTTGGCAGTTCCTCCTTAAGCGACAACACTGAAGTAATATTTAAATATATGTATGTATGTATATATATATATATATATATATGTATATATATATATATGAAAATGGAAAAAATCCACGTATATTATCTACAGCAGGGAAGTCAGTCCAACTATACTAGTGTACCTGGAAAATACTTACAAGTACACTATTGTCAATTTCTCCATTTGCCTACTTGGAAGGTGTATTTGAAGATAACTCAAGAGATACAATGTATAGTAAGAAGATATTATATTGTCATCACTGACACCTTAAACTCTCTACAAGTATCCTATCAACTTGATTCTTCGATCTTTTTCCTGCTTGTGATATCAGTATTTAGCCTTCTACCTGTTGAGGCCTATAGAAATCCAGAGAAACACATTTTGTCACTTCCCCTACAGAGACAACTCTGAAGTAATGTATGTAAAGGCTAAAAATCCATATACATTATCTACAACAGTGAAGTCAGTACAAGCTGTTCTAGAGTACCTGGATCATAATTGCAAGTTCACAATTGTCCCTTCCTTCTGTCACCAAAATCGTAAGTGTATATGAAGATGACTTAAGAAATACGTTGGATACTAAGTAGATATTACACTGTCAGCACTAACTTCCTAAATTCTCTGCAAGTGTCCTGTCAACTTGACTCTTCTATCTTTATCCTGCTTGTGATGTCAGTATTTAGCCTTTTCCCGATTCAGGCATATAGTAACATAAAGAAGGAATTTTGCCAGTTCCTCCATAAGAGACAACAGTGAAGTATCATGTAAATATATATATATATATATATATATATATATATATATATATATATATAGAGAGAGAGAGAGAGAGAGAGAGAGAGAGAGAGAGTGAGAGATATACAAATAGATATAAATATATATATATAGATAGATATAAATATAAATATATATATATATATATATATAAATGGGTAAAAATCCACATATATTATCTACAGCAGGGATGTCAGTACAAGCTATGCTAGTGAACCTGGAAAATACATGCAAGTACACTATTATCAATTTCTCCATTGGCCTCCCTGGAAGGTGTATTTGAAGATAACTAAAGAGATACAATGTATACTAAGAAGATAATAAATTGTCGCCACTGACACCCTAAACTCTCTACAAATATCCTATCAACTTGACTCTTCTATGTTTATCCTGCTTGTGATATCAGTATGTAGCCATTTCCCTGTTGAGGCCTATGGGGATCTAAATAAAGGCATTTTAACAGTTCCTATTTCAGAGTCAACATTGAAGTCAAGTATGTAAAAGGTCAAAATCCACATATCTTTTCGATAGCAGTGAAGTGAATACAAGATATGAGAGTGTAGCTGGAAGACCCTTGCAAGTACACCATCGTCCACTGCTCCATTGGCAAACATGAGAGGTGTATTTGAAGATAACGCAGGAAATACAATGTATACTAAGAAGATATTACATTGTCAACACTGTCTCCCTAAGCTGTCTGCAAGCCTCATATCAACTTGACTCTTCTATCTTTTTCCTGCTTGTGATATCAGATTTTTCCCTTTTCTAGTTGAGGCATATAGCCATCCAAAGGAAAGGTGTTTGTCACTTCCTCTAAAGAGACAACTGTGAAATAATATATGTAAAGGGTGAAAATCCACATATTTTTTCTACAGCAGTGAAGTCAGTACAAGCTATGTAGATTATCTGGAAGATACGTGCTAGTACACAATTATCCATTCCTCCATTGTCCAACGTGGAAGGTGTATGTGGAGATAACTCAAGAAATACAATGTATAATAAGAAGGTATTACAATGTCAGCCCTGACGCCCTAAACTCTCTACAAGTGTCCTATCAATTTGACTCTTTGATCTTTTTCCTGCTTGTGATATCAGTATTTAGCCTTTTCCATGTTGAGGCCGACAGAAATCCAAAGAAACACATTTTGTCACTTCCCCTAAAGAGACAACTCTGAAGTAATGTATGTAAAGGCTAAAAATCCATATTCCTTATCTACAACAGTGAAGTCAGTACAACCTGTGCTAGAGTACCTGGAACATAATTGCAAGTACACTACTGTCAATTTCTCCATTGGCCTACTTGGAAGGTGTATTTGAAGATAACTCAAGAGATACAATGTATACTAAGAAGATATTAAATTGTCAGCACTGACTCCCTAAATTCTCTACAAGTGTCCTGTCAACTTGACTCTTCTATCTTTAACCTGACTGTGATATCAGTGTATAGCCTTTTCCCTGTTTAGGCATATAGGAATTTAAATGAAGGCATTTTGGCAGTTCCTCCTTAAGAGGCAACACTAAAGTAATATGTAAATATATATATATATATATATATATATATATATATATATATATATAATATGTATAAAGGGCAACAATCCACATATATTATCTACAGCAGTGAAGTCACTACAAGCTAAGCTAGTGTACCTGGAAGATACTTGCAAGTACACTATTGTCAATTTCTCCATTGGCCTACTTGGAAGGTGTATTTGAAGATAACTCAAGAGATACAATGTATACTAAGAAGATATTACATTGTCAGCACTGACACCTTAAACTCTCTACAAGTATCCTATCAATTTGACTCTTTGATCTTTTACTGCTTGTGATGTCAGTATTTAGCCTTTGCCCTGTTGAGGCCTATAGAAATCCAAAGAAACACATTTTGTCACTTCCCCTAAAGAGCCAACTCTGAAGTGATGTATGTAAAGGCTAAAAATCCATATACCTTATGTACAACAGTGAAATCAGTACAAGCTGTGCTAGAGTACCTGGAACATAAATGCAAGTACACAATTGTCCCTTCCTCCCTTGACCAAATGGTAAGTTTATTTGAAGATGACTCAAGAAATACATTGGATACTAAGTAGATATTACACTGTCAACACTGACTCCCTAAATTCTCTACAAGTGTCCTGTCAACTTGGCTCTTCTATCTTTATCCTACTTGTAATATCAGTATTTATCCTTTTCCCTGTTCAGGCATATAGGAATCTAAATGAAGGCATTTTGGCAGTTCCTCCTTTAGAGAAAACACTGAAGGGGTGGAGCCAAGATGGTGGAGTAGAAGGACGCACATTTATGAGCTGTGATCCCACAACCCATGGAATTCAGGTAAGAAGAGATCCCCATAAATTCCGAATCCCTGCAGGGGGTGCATCATCATAGGGTAAGAGATTTCCGTTCCACTGAGCCCTGGCAAGCCGTCTCGGGGGTCCATCGTGCCCTGTAAAGCGGACCCCACCCCCAGCGCTGCCCTGGCCCCGAGCCCAGAGAAGCTGACCCGAGCAGGCTTCAGAGAGGGAAGCTCCATGGGAAGCTGTGGCACCCGGGAAATTCCCTCTGCCCACAGAAGCTACAGGTCAGTGAGAAAGAAGGCTGGGCTAGGGGAGGGGAGCGGAGTGTGTCCGTGACTCAGGCCCCCTCGGGAGGAAGTGGCGGTGGCAGAGACCGGGGCAGGAAGCGGCGGAGGCAGAGGCTTGGGTGGCGGCTGAGGCACAGTGGCCCAGGACTCAGGAATCCCCCAGCAGCAGGTAGGATTTTCAATACTGAAGGTCTTTCCAACCTGAGGGAGCTGAGCCTGGGAGACGGCCCTGTCCCCGCCCCACTCTATTACTGAAGGCCTCTGCATAAAACCCCCAAGGGAGCTGAGCATAGAAGGCAGGCCCCCCACCCCGCCCCTACCCACTCCGTTCCTGAAAGTCTCTGCAGAAAGCCCCTGAGGGACCAATCTTGGGAGGCGGCCCTGCCCCCACCCCTTCAACAGAACTAAAGGTTGCCACGGAAAGCACATTTGAATCTCAGAGGCCAAGCACTAGCTGGGCGGATCCAGGTGGAGGTGGAAAGGAATCTCAGAAGTCAAGTAACTGGCTGGGAAAATGCCTAGAAAAGGGAAGAAAAATAAGACTATAGAGACTTTTTTCCAACAAGTGCAAATGATCCCGACCTTCGGATCTGATGGCGAGGACGAGAACGTATTCTTGCCATCAGGGAAAGACGTGGAGGGCGGGGCCTCAGTACCCCAGACACCCCAGGGTGGTGTTGGGTGGGCTCAGGCCTTGGAAGAGCTTAAAAAGGATTTTGAAAAGTAAGTTAGACAGGTAGAGGAAAGACTGGGAAGAGAAATGAAAAAGATGCAAGAAAACTATGAAAAACAGGTCAATACCTTGGTAAAGAGACCCAATAAAATGCTGAGGAAATTAACACCTTGAAAAATAGGCTCACTCAATTGGCAAAAGAGGTTCAAAAAGCCAATGAGGAGAAGAATGCATTCAAAAGCAGAATGAGTCAAATGGAAAAAGAGGCTCAAAAGCTCACTGAATTTAATAGTTCTCTCAAAATTAGAATGGAACAGATGGAGTCTAATGACTTTACGAGAAACCAAGAAATCACCAAACAAAACCAAAAGAACGAAAACATGGAAGAGAATGTGAAATATCTCATGGGAAAAACAACTGACCTGGAAAATAGATCCAGGAGAGACAATTTAAAAATTATGGGACTACCTGAAAGCCATGATCAAAAAAAAAGCCTAGACATCATCCTGCATGAAAATTTCAAGGAAAACTGCCCTGACATTCTAGAACCAGAGGCCAAAATAAGTATTGAAAGAATCCATCGATCACCACCTGAAAGAGATTCAAAAAGAGAAACTCCTAGGAACATTGTGGCCAAATTCCAGAACTCCCAGCTCAAGGAAAAAATCTTGCAAGCAGCTAGAAAGAAACAATTCCAGTACTGTGGAAATACAATCAGGATAACTCAAGATCTAGCAGCTTCTACATTTAGGGATCGAAGGGCATGGAATAGGATATTCCAGTAGGCAAAGGAACTGGGACTCAAACCAAGAATCACCTACCCAGCTAAACTGAGTATAATACTTCAAGGGAAAATATGGTCTTTCAATGAAACAGAGGACTTTCAATCATTCTTAATGAAAAGACCAGAGCTGAAAAGAAAATTTGACTTTCAAACACAAGAATGAGAACAAGCATGAAAAAGTAAACAGCAAAGAGAAGTATTAAGGGACTTACCAGAAATGAAGTGTTCACATTCCTACAGGAAAAGACAATATTTCTAACTCTTAAAACTTTTCAGCATCTGGGTAGTTGGTGGGACCACACATACATATGTACACTCATGCACACACATACACACATGCATACACATACAGAGACAGAGAGCACAGATTGAACTGAATAGGATGGGACCATACCTTAAAAGAAATTAAGGTAAATGGTGAGAGAAAAATGTAGTGACAGGAAAGAGGGGAAAATGGAAGGGGGTAACTATATGTCGTTTAAGAGGCAAGCAGGAGATTTTTTTAGTGGAGGGAAAAAGAGGAGAGCTGAGGGAAAAAAAAAACAAACAAAAAACGAAGAAGTTTACCCTCATCACATTTGACTAAACGAAGGAGTGAAATGCACACTCATTTTGGTATGTAAATCTATGTTACAGTATAAGAAAGCGGGAGAGAAGGAGATATTGCGGGGGGGCGGATGATGGAAGGGAGGGCAAAGGGAGGAGGGAGTAATTGAAAGTCAACACTTGGGGAGGGACAGGATGAAAAGACAGAAGAGAAACAATGAGGGGCAGGTTAGGAGGGATGGTAATTCAGTTAGTCTTACAAAACACGACTATCAGGAAGGTCATTTGCAAAGTTACACAGATGTGGCCTATAATGAATTGCCTGCCGTACCAAAGGGAATGGGTGGGGAGGGAGGGATGGGGAGAATTTAGAACTCAAAGTTTCAGGGACAGTTGTTTAGTAGTGTTGTTGCAACTAGGAAAGAAGACATACAGTAAATGAGGAATAGAAAGTCATCTGGCCCTACAGGAGAAAAGAGAAGATGGAGACAAGAGAAGGGAGGGATGACAGAAGAGAGGACAGATTGGAGATAGGGAAAATTAGATTGCTTGGAGTATTGGGGTGGGGGGAGGGGAAAAAAGGGGAAAAAATTAGGAACCCAAAAATTTGAAAAAATGAATGTAAAAAGTTAAATAAATAAAAAAAGAGACAACACTGAAGTAATACGTAAATATATATATATAAATATATTATATATTATATAAATATATAAAAAATTTATATATATATATATATATATATATATATATATATATATATATATATATATATATATATAAAGGGTAAAACTCCATATTTATTATCTACAGCAGTGAAGTCAGTACAAGCTATGCTAGTGTACCTGGAAGATACTTGCAAGTACACTATTCTCAATTTCCCCATTGGCCTACTTGGAAGGTGTATTTGAAAGTAACTCAAGAGATACAATGTATACTAAGAAGATAGTAAATTGTCACCACTGACACCCTAAACTCTCTGCAAGTATCCTATCAACTTGATTCTTCTATCTTTATCCTGCTTGTGATATCAGTATATAGCCATTTCCCTGATGAGGCCTATGGGATCTAAATAATGGCATTTTAACAGTTCAAGACATGCAAGTGTAGCTGGAAGACACTTGCAAGTATACCATCGTCCATTGCTCCATTTGCCAACATGGAAGGTGCATTTGAAGATCACTCAGGAAATACAATGTATACCAAGAAGATATTACATTGTCAACACTGTCTCCCTAGGCTGTCTGCAAGTCTCATATCAACTTGACTCTTCTACCTTTTTCCTACTTGTGATATCAGTTTTTTGCCTTTTCCTAGTTGAGGCCTATAGTCATCCAAAGGAATGGTGTTTGTCTTTTCCTCTAAAGAGACAACTGTGAAATAATATATGTAAAAGGTGAAAATTCACATATCTTTTCAACATCAGTGAAGTCAGAACAAGCTATTCTAGAGTATCTGAAAGATACTTCCTATTACACAATTGTACATTCCTCCATTGTCCAACATGGAAGGTGTATTTGGGGATAACTCAAGAAATACATTGTATAATAAGAAGATATTACATTGTCAGACCTGACACCCTAAACTCTCTACACGTGTCCCATCAAGTTGACTCTTCTCTCTTTATCCTCCTTGTGATGTCAGTATTTAGGCTTTTCCCTGTTGAGGCATATAGGAATCTAAATAAAGGCATTTTGGCAGTTCCTCCTTAAGGGACAACACTGAAGGAAGGTATGTAAAGGGTGAAAATCCACATATTTTATCGAGAGCAGTGAAAACAACACAAGGTATTCTCGTGTACCTGGAAGATACTTGCAAGTATACTATTGTCAATTGCTCAATTGGCCTACTTGGAGGGTGTATTTGAAGATAACTCAAGAGATACAATGTATACTAAGAAGATATTATACTGTCATCACTGACACCTTAAACTCTCTACAAGTTTCCTATCAATTTGACTCTTCGATCTTTTTCCTGCTTGTGATATCAGTATTTAGCCTTTTCCCTGTTGAGGCCTATAGAAATCCAAAGAAACGCATTTTCTCACTTCCTCTAAAGAGAAAACTCTGAAGTAATGTCTGTAAAGGCTAAAAATCCATATACCTTCTGAACAACAGTGAAGTCGGTTCAAGCTGTGCTAGAGTACCTGGAACATGATTGCAAGTACACACTTCCTCCTTAGGAGACAACACTGAAGTAATATGTAAATATATATATATATATATATATATATATATATATATATATATATATATATATATATATATATATATATAAAGGGTAAAAACCCACATATATTATCTACAGCAGGGAAGTCAGTACAAGCTATGCTAGTCTCATATCAACTTGACTCTTCTTTTTCCTGCTTGTGGTATCAGTATTTTCCCTTTTCCTTTTTGAGTCCTACAGCCATCCAAAGAAATGGTGTTTATCCCTTCCTCTAAAGAGACAATTGTGAAATAATATATGTAAAGGGTGAAAATCCACATATCTTTTCTACAGCAGGGAATTCAGTACAAACTATGCCAGAGTATCTGGAAGATACTTGCTAGTACACAATTGTCCATTCCTCCATTGGCCAACATGGAAGGTGTATTTGAAGATAACTCAAGAAATACAATGTAAGAAGATATTACATTGTCAGCCCTGACACCCTAAACTCTCTACAAGTATCCTATTAAGTTGACTCTTCTATCTTTATCTTGCTTGTGATATCAGAATTTAGCCCTTTCCCTGTTGAGGCCAATAGGAATCTAAATGAAGGCATTTTGACAGTTCCTCCTTAACTGACAACACTGAAGTAAGGTATGTAAAGGGTGAAAATCCACATATTTTTTCGAGAGCAGTGAAAACAATACAAGGTATTCTAGTGTACCTGGAAGATGCTTGCAAGTACACCATTGTCAATTCCTCCATTGGCCTACTTGGAAGGTTGATTTAAAGATAACGCAAGAGATACAATGTATACTAAGAAGATATTATATTGTCCTCACTGACACCTTAAACTCTCTAAAAGTATCCTATGAACTTGACTCTTCGATCTTTTTCCTGCTTTTGATATCAGTATTTAGCCTGTTCCCTGTTGAGGCCTATACAAATCCAAAGAAACACATTTTGTCACTTCCCCTACAGAAACAACTCTGAAGTAATGTATGTAAAGGCTAAAAATCCATATACCTTATCTACAACAGTGAAGTCAGTACAACCTGTGCTAGAGTACCTGGAACAAAATTGCAAGTACACAATTGTCCCTTCCTCCCTTGTCCAAAATGGTAAGTGTATATGAAGATAACTCAAGAAGTCCATTGGATATTAAGTAAATATTAAATTGTCAGCACTGAGTCCCTAAATTCTCTACAAGTGTCCTGTCAACTTGACTCTTCTATCCTTATCCTGCTTGTGATGTCAGTATTTAGCCTTTTCCCTCTTCAGGCATATAGGAATCCAAATGAAGGCATTTTGGCAGTTCCTCCATAACAAACATCAGTGAAATATTATTTAAATATAGATAGATAGATAGATAGATAGATAGATAGATAGATAAAAAGGGTAAAAATCCACATATATTATATACAGGAGTGAATTCTGTACAAGCTATGCTAGTGTACGTGGAAGATACTTGTAGGTACACTATTGTCAGTTTCTCCTTTGGCCTATTGGGAGGGTTATTTGAAGATAAAATACAAGAGATGCAATGTATACTAAGAAGATATTAAATTGTCACCACTGACACCCTAAACTCTCTACAAGTCTCATATCAACTTGTCTCTTCTATTTTTTTCCTACTTATGATATCAGTATTTTCCCTTTTCCTTGTTGAGTCCTATAGTCAACCAAAGAAATGGTGTTTGTCACTTCCTCTAAAGAGACAACTGTGAAATAATATATGTAAAGGGTCAAAATCCACATATCTTTTGTACAGCAGTGAATTCAGTACAAGTTGTGCTAGAGTATATGGAAGATACTTCCTAGTTCACAATTGTTCATTCCTCCATTGGCCCACATGGAAGGTGTATTTGAAGATAATTCAAGAAATACAATGCATACTAAGAAGATATTATATTGTCATCACTGACACCTTAAACTCTCTACAAGTATCCTATGAATTTGAGTCTTCGATCTTTTTTCCTGCTTGTGATATCAGTATTTAACCTTTCCCCTGTCGAGGCCTATAGAAATCCAAAGAAACACATTTTGTCACTTCTCCTAAAGGTACAACTCTGAAGTAGTGTATGTAAAGGCTAAAAATCCATACAACTTATCTACAACAGTGAATTCAGTACAAGCTGTGCTAGAGAACCTGGAACATAATTGCAAGTACAAAATTGTCCCTTCCAACCTTAACCAAAATGGTAGGTCCATATGAAGTTGACTGAAGAAATACATTGGATACTAAGCAGATATTACATTGTCAGCACTGACTCCCTAAATTCTATACAAGTGTCCAGTCAACTTGACTCTTCTATCTTTATCCTGCTTGTGATATCAGTATTTAGCCTTTTCCCTGTTCAGGCATATAGGAATATAAATGAAGGCATTTTGGCAGTTCTGCCTTAAGAGACAGCACTGAAGTAATATGTAAGTACATATAAATATATATATATATATATATATGTATGTATATATGTATATATATGTGTGTGTATATATATATATGTATATATATATATATATATATATATATATATATATATATATATATATATATATATATAAAGGGTAAAAATCCACATATATTATCTACAGCAGTCAAGTCAGTACAAGCTATGCTAGTGTACCTGGAAGATACTTGCAAGTACACTACTGTCAATTTCTCCATTGGCCTACTTGGGAGGTGTATTTGAAGATAACTCAAGAGATACAATGTATACTAAGAAGATATTATATTGTCACCACTGACCCCCTAAACGCTCTAGAAGTATCCTATCACCTTGACTGTTCTATGTTTATCCTGCTTGAGATATAAGTATGTAGCGCATTTTTCCCTTATGAGGCCTATGGAGATCTAATTAAAAGCATTGTAACAGTTCCTATTCAAGAGACAACTGTGAAATAATATATGTAAAGGGTGAAAATCCACATATCTTTTCTACAGCAGTGAAGTCAGTACAAGCTATGCTAGAGTATCTGGAAGATACTTTCTAGTTCACAATTCTCCATTCCTGCATTGGCCAACATGGAAGGTTTATTTGGAGATAACTCAAGAAATACAATGTATAATAAGAAGATATTACATTGTCAGCCTTGACCCCCTAAACTCTCTACTAGAGTCCTATCAAGTTGACTCTTCTATCTTTATCCTGCTTGTGATATCAGTATTTATCCTTTTCCTTGTTGAGGCCTATAGGAATCTAAATAAAGTCATTTTAACAGTTCCTCCTAAATACACAACACTGAAATAAGGTATGTAAATGGTGAGAATCAACACATTTTATTGAGAGCAGTGAAAACAACACAATGTATTCTAGTGTACCTGGAAGATACTTGCAAGTACACCATTGTCAATTGCTCCTTTGGCCTACTTGGAAGGTGTGTTTGAAGGTAACTAAAGAGGTACAATGTATGCTAAGAAGATATTTTATTGTCACCACTGACACCTTAAACTCGCTACAAGTATCTTATCAACTTGGCTCTTCTATCTTTATCCTGCTTGTGATATCTATATATAGCCATTTCCCTGTTGAGGTCTATGCGTTTCTATATAAGGGCATTTTAACAGTTCCTATTTAAGAGACAAGATTGAAATCATGTATGTAAAAGGAAAAAATCCACATATCTTTTCGACAACACTCAAGTCAATACAAGATATGCGATTGTACCTGGAAGACACTTGCAAGTGCACCATCGTCTATTGCTCCTCTGGCCAACATGGTAGGTGTATTTGAAGATAACTCAGGAAATACAATGTATACTAAGAAGATATTACATTGTCAACACTGTCTCCCTAAGCTGTCTGTAAATCTCATAGCAACTTGACTCTTCCATCTTTTTCCTGCTTCTGATATCAGTATTTTTCCTTTTCCTAAATGAGGCCTATAGCCATCCAAAGGAATGGTGTTTTTCAATTCTTCTAAAGAGACAACAGTGAAATAATATATGTAAAGGGTGAAATTCCACATATGTTTGCTACAGCAGTGAAGTCAGTACAAGCTATGCTATAGTATCCCAGAGATACTTGCTAGTACACAATTGTCCATTCCTCCATTGTCCAACATGGAAAGTGTATATGGAGATAACTCAAGAAATACAATGTATAAAAAGAAGATATTACATTGTCAGCCCTGACACCCTAAACTCCCTACAAGTGTCCTACCAAGTTAACTCTTCTATCTTTTTCCTGCTTTTGATGTCAGTATTTAGCCTTTTCCCTGTTGAGGCCTATAGGAATCTAAATAAAGGCATTTTGGCAGTTCCTCCTTAAGAGACAACACTGAAGTAAGGTATGTAAAGGTTGAAAATCCACATATTTTGGCGAGAACATTGAAAACAACACAAGGTATTCTAGTGTACCTGGAAGTCAGTACAAGCTATGCTAGTGTACATGGAAGATACTTACAATAAACTATTTCAATTTCCCCATTGGCCTACTTGAAAGGTGTATTTGAAGATAACTCAAAAGATACAATGTATACTAAGAAGATATTAAACTGTCACCATTGACCCCCTAAAGTCTCTACATGTGTCCTATCAACTTGACACTTCTAACTTTATCCTGCTTTTGGTATCAGTATTTAGCCTTTTCCCTGTTGAGACCTATTGGAATCTAAACAAAGGCATTTTGACAGTTCCTCCATAACAGACAACAGTGAAGTAATATGTAAATATATATATATATATATATATATATATAGATAGATAGATAGATAGATATATAGATAGATAGATAGATAAATAGATAGACGGTAAGAGATATACACAAGGGTAATAATCCACATATAGTATCTACACCAGTGATGTAAGTACAAGTTATGCTAGTGTAACTGGAAGATACTTACAAGTACACTATTGTCAATTTCTGCATTGGCCTACTTGGAAGGTGTATTTGAACATAACTCAAGAGATACAATGTATACTAAGAAGATATTACATTGTCACCACTGACACCCTAATCTCTCTTCAAGTCTCATATCAACTTGACTCTTCTATCTTATTCGTGCTTGTGATATCTGTATTTTCCCTTTTCCTTGTTGAGGCCTATAGTCATCCAAAGAAATGGTGTTTGTCACATCCTCTAAAGAGACAATTGTGAAATAATATATGTAAAAGGTGAAAATCCACATATCTTTTCTAGAGCAGTGAATTCAGTACAAGCTATGCTAGAGTATCTGGAAGATACTTGCCAGTACACAATTCTACCTTTATCCTGCTTGTGATATCAGTATTTAGCCTTTTCCCTCTTCAGGCATATAAGAATCTAAATGAAGGCATTTTGGCAGTTCCCCCTTAAGAGATAACACTGATGTAACATGTAAATATATGTATATAGACATATATATATATACATATATATATATATATATATATATATTTAAAGGGTAAAAATCCACATATAGTATCTATAGCAGTGAAGTCAGTACAAGCTATGCTAGTGTACCTGGAAGATACTTGCAAGTACGCTGTTATCAATTTCTCCATTCGCCTACTTGGAAGGTGAATTTGAAGATAACTTAAGAGATACAATGTATATTAAGAAGATATTAAATTGTCACCACTGACACCCTAAACTCTCGACAAGTATCCTATCAACTTGACTCTTCTATCATTATCCTGCTTGTGATATCAGTATTTTGCCTTTTCCCTGTTCAGGCATATAGGAATCTAAATGAAGGCATCTTGGCAGTTCCTCCTTAAGAGAAAACACTGAAGTAATATGTAAATTTATATATATATATATATATATATATATATATAAATATAAATAAATATATAAATATATATAAATATATATATTTATATATATATATATGTGTGTGTGTGAGTGTATATATGCATATATATATATATATATATATATATATATATATATGGTAAAAATCCACATATATTATCTACAGCAGTGAAGTCAGTACAAGCTATGCTAGTATACATGGAAGATACTCACAAGTAAACTATTTCAATTTCCCCTTTGGCCTACTTGGAAGGTGTATTTGAAGATAACTCAAGAGATAAAATGTATACTAAGAAGATATTAAATTGTCACCATTGACACCCTAAAGGCTCTACATGTATACTATCAACTTGACTCTTCTATTTTTATCCTGCTTTTGATATCAGTATTTAGCCTTTTCCCTGTTGAGGCCTATTGGAATCTAGATAGATAGATAGATAGATAGATATAGATATAGATATAGATATAGATAGATAGATAGATAGATAGATAGATAGATAGATAGATAGATAGATAGTCAGATAGATAGGTAGATAGATAGACACATAGATAGATAGTAAGATAGATAAAAAAGGGTAAAAATCCACATATAGTATCTAAACCAGTGAAGTCAGTACAAGTTATGCTAGTGGAACTGGAAGATACTTGCAAGTGCACTATTGTCAATTTCTGCTTTGGCCTACTTGGAAGGTGTATTTGAAGATAACTCAAGAGATACAATGTATACTAAGAAGATATTGCATTGTCACCACTGACACCCTAATCTCTCTACAAGTCTCATATCAACTTGACTCTTCTGTCTTTTTCCTGCTTGTGATACCTGTATTTTCCCTTTTCCTTGTTGAGGCCTATAGTCATCCAAAGAAATGGTGTTTGTCACATCCTCTGAAGAGACAACTGTGAAATAATATATGTAAAGGGTGAAAATCCACATAACTTTTCTACAGCAGTGAGTTCAGTACAAGCTATGCTAGAGTATCTGGAAGATACTTGCTAGTACACAATTCTCCATTCCTCCGTTGGCCAACATGGAAGGTGTATTTGAAGATAACTCGAGAAATACAATGTATAGTAAGAAGATATTACATTGTCAGCCCTGACAGCCTAAACTCTCTGCAAGTGTCCTATCAAGTTGACTCTTCTATCTTTATCCTGCCTGTGATATCAGTATTTAACCTTTTCCCTGTTGAGTCCTATAGAAATCCAAAGAAACGCATTTTCTCACTTCCCCTAAAGACACAACTCTGAGGTAATGTCTCTAAAGGTTAAAAATCGATATACCTTATCTACAACAGTGAAGACAGTACAAGATCTGTTAGAGTACCTGGAACATAATTGCAAGTACACAATTGTCCCTTCCTCCCTTGACCAAAATGGTAAGTGTATATGAAGGTGACTCAAGAAATACATTGGATACTAAGTAGATATTACATTGTGAGCACTGACTCCCTAAATTCTCTACAAGTGACCTGTCAACTTGACTCTTCTATCTTTGTCCTGCTTGTGATATCAGTATTAAGCCTTTTCACTGCTGAGGCATATAGCAATCTAAATGAAGGCTTTTGGCAGTTCCTCCTTAAGAGAAAACCCTGAAGCAATATGTAAATATATACATATATATATATATGTATATATATATATATGTATATATATGTACATATATATGTATGTATATATATATATAAAGGATAAAAATCCACATATATTATCTGAAGCAGTGAAGTCAGTACAAGCTACGCTAGTGTACCTGGAAGATACTTCTAAGCACACTATTGTCAATTTCTCCATTGGCCTACTTGGAAGGTGTATTTGAATATAACTCAAGAAATACAACGTATACTAACAAGATATTAAATTGTCACCATTGAAACCCTAAAGTCTCTACATGTATCCTATCAACTTGACTCTTCTATCTTTATCCTGCTTTTGATATCAGTATTTAACCTTTTCCCTGTTGAGGCCTGTTGGAATCTAAATAAAGGCATTTTGGCAGTTCCTCCTTAAGAGACAACACTGAAGTAAGGTATATAAAGGGTGAAAATCCACATATTTTATGCAGATCAGTGAAAACAATGCAAAGTATTCTAGGGTACCTGGAAGATACTTGCAAGTACACCATTGTCCATTGCTCCATTGGCCTACTTCGAAGGTGTATTTGAAGATATCCCAAGACATGCAATATATACTAAGAAGGTATTATATATTGTCATCACTGACACCTTAAACTCTCTACAAGTATCCTATCAATTTGACTCTTCAATCTTTTTCCTCCTTGTGATATCAGTATTTAGCCTTTTCCCTGTTGAGGCCTACCAAAATCCAAAGAAATATATTTTCTCACTTCCCCTAAAGAGACAACTCTGAAGTAACGTATGTAAAGGCTCAAAATCCATATACCTTATCTGCAACAGTGAAGTCAGTACAAGCTGTGCTAGAGTACCTGGAACATAATTGCAAGTACAGAAATGTCCCTTCCTCCCTTGAGGAAAACTGTAAGTGTATATGAAGATGACTCAAGAAATACATTGGATACTAAGTAGATATCACATTGTCAGCACAGACTCCTCTAAGTTCTCTACTAATGACCTGTCAACTTGACTCTTCTATCTTTATCCTGCTTGTGATATCAGTATTTAGCCTTTTCCCTGTTCAGGCATATAGAAATTTAAATGAAGGCATTTTGGTAGTTCCTCCGTAACAGACAACAGTGATGTAATATGTAAATATATATATATATATATATATATATATATATATATATATATTTATATAGATAGATAGATAGATAGATAGATAAAAAAGGGTAAAAATCCACATATAGTATCTATAGCAGTGAAGTGAGTACAAGCTATGCTAGTGTACCTGGAAGATACCTGCAATTACGCTATTATCAATTTCTCCATTCGCCTACTTGGAAGGTGAATTTGAAGATAACTCAATAGATACAAAGTATATTACGAAGATTTTAAATTGTCACCACTGACACCCTAAACTCTCGACATGTCACTTCAAGCTATGCTACAGTATCTGGAAGACACTTGCTAGTACACAATTGTCCATTCATCCATTGGCCAACATGGAAAGTGTATTTGAAGATAACTCAAAAAATACAATGTATAATAAGAAGATATTACATTGTCACCCTGACACCCTAAACTCCCTACAAGTGTCCTATCAAGTTGACTCTTCTATCTTTATCCTACCTGTCATATTAGTATTTAACCTTTTCCCTGTTGAGACCTATAGAAATCCAAAGAAATGCATTTTCTCACTTCCCCTAAAGAGACAACTCTGAAGTAATGTCTGTAAACGTTAAAAATCCATATACCTTATCTACAACAGTGAAGACAATACCAGCTGTGCTAGAGTACCTGGAACATAATTGCAAGTACACAATAGTCCCTTCCTCCCTTGACCAAAATGGTAAGTGTATATGAAGGTGACTCAAGAAATACTTTGGATACTAAGTAGATATTACATTGTCAGCACTGACTCCCTAAATTTTCTCCAAGTGACCTGTCAACTTGACTCTTCTATCTTTGTCCTGCTTGTGATATCAGTATTAAGCCTTTTCCCTGTTGAGGCATATAGGAATCTAAATGAAGGCATTTTGGCAGTTCCTCCTTAAGAGAAAACCCTAAAGCAATATGTAAATATATATATATATATATATATATATATATATATATATATATATATATATATATATATATATATATATATATATATATATAAAACGAATAAAAATCCACATATATTATCTGCAACAGTGAAGTCAGTACAAGCTACGCTAGTGTACCTGGAAGTTGCTTGCAAGTACGCTATTATCCATTTCTCCATTCGTCTACTTGGAAGGTGAATTTGAAGATTACTCAAGAGATACAATGTATATTAAGAAGATATTAAATTGTCACCACTGATACCCTAAACTGTCGACAAGTATCCTATCAACTTGACTCTTCTATCATTATCCTGCTTGTGATATCAGTATTTAGCCTTTTCCCTGTTCAGGCATATAGGAATCTAAATGAAGGCATTTTGGCAGTTCCTCCATAACAGACAACAGTGAAGTGATAAGTAAATATATATATATATATATATATATATATATATATATATATATAAATATATATAGATATAGATATATATAGATATATATAGATATATATAGATATATATATATAGATATATATATAGATAGATAGATAGATAGATAGATAGATAGATAGATAGATAGATAGATAGACTGATAGTTAGATAGATAGATAGATAGATAGATAGATAGATAGATAGATAGATAGATAGATAAAAAAGGGTAAAAATCTACATATATTATCTACAGCCGTGAAGTCAGTACTAGTTATGCTAGTGTACCTGGAAGATACTTGCAAGTGCACTATTGCCATTTTCTCCATTGGCCTACTTGGAAGGTATATTTGAAGATAACTCAAGAGATACAGTGTATACTAAGAAGATATTACATTGCCTCCTCTGACACCCTAATCTCTCTAAAAGTCTCATATGAACTTGACTCATCTATCTTTTTCCTGCTTTTGATATCTGGATTTTCCCTCTTCCTTGTAGAGGCATATAGTCGTCCAAAGAAATGGTGTTTGTCACATCCTCTAAAGAGACAACTGTGAAATAATATATGTAAAGGGTGAAAATCCACATATCTTTTCTACAGCAGTGAATTCAGTACAAGCTATGATACAGTATCTGGAAGATACTTGCTAGTTCACAATTATCCATTCCTCCGTTGGCCAACATGGAAGGTGTATTTGAAGATAACTCAAGAAATACAATGTATAATAAGAAGATATTGCATTGTCACCCTGACACCCTAAACTCCCTACAAGTGTCCTATCAAGTTGACTCTTCTATCTTTATCCTACCTGTGATATCACTATTTAACCTTTACCCTGTTGAGGCCTATAGAAATCCAAAGAAAAGCATTTTCTAACTTCCCCTAAAGAGACAACTCTGAACTAATGTCTGTAAACGTTAAAAATCCATATACCTTGTCTACAACAGTGAAGACAGTACCAGCTGTGCTAGAGTACCTGAAACATAATTGCAAGTACACAATTATCCCTTTCTCCCTTGACCAAAATGGTAAGTGTATATGAAGGTGACTCAAGTAATACATTGGATACTAAGTAGATATTACATTGTCAGCACTGACTCCCTAAATTCTCTACAAGTGACCTGTCAACTTGACTCTTTTATCTTTATCCTGCTTGTGTTATCAGTATATAACCTTTTCCCTGTTCAGGCATATAAGAATCTAAATGAAGGCATTTTGGCAATTCCTCCTTAAGAGACAACACTGATGTAACATGTAAATATATGTATGTATGTGTATATATATATATATATATATATATATATATATATATATATATATATATATATATATATATATATATATATATATATATATATATATATATAAAGTGAAAAATCCACATATATTTTCCACAGCAGTGAAATCAGTACGAGCTATGCTAGTGTACATGGAAGTTACTTACAAGTAAACTATTTCAATTTCTCCATTGGCCAACTTGGAAGGCGTATTTGAAGATAACTCAAGAGATACAATGTATAGTAAGAAGATATTAAACTGTCACACTGAAACCCTAAACTCTCTACAAGTACCCTATCAACTTGACTCTTCTATCTTTATCCTGCTTTTGATATGAGTATTTAGCCTTTTCCCTGTTGAGGCCTATTGGAATCTAAATAAAGGCATTTTGACAGTTCCTCCATAACAGACAACAGTGAAGTAATATGTAAATATATATTATATATATATATATATATATATATATATATATATAGGTAGATAGATAGAGAAAGAGATAGATAGATAGATAGATAGATAGATAGATAGATAGATAGATAGATAGTAAGATAGATAAAAAAAGTTAAAAATGCACATATATTATCTACAGCAGTGAAGTCAGTTCAGGTTATGCTAGTGTACCTGGAAGATACTTGCAAGTGCACTATTGTCAATTTCTCCATTGGCCTACTTGGAAGGTGTATTTGAAGATAACTCAAGAGATACAATGTATACTAAGAAGATATTACATTGTCACCACTGACACCCTAATGTCTCTGCAAGTCTCATATCAACTTGACTCTTCTATCTTTTTCCTGCTTGTGATATCTGTGTTTCCCTTTTCCTTCTAGAGGCCTATAGTTATCCAAAGAAATGGTGTTTGTCACATCCTCTAAAGAGACAACTGTGAAATAATATATGTAAAGGGTGAAAATCCACATATCTTTTCTACAGCAGTGAATTCAGTACAAGCTATGCTAGCGTATCTGGATGATACTTGCTAGTACACAATTCTCCATTCCTCTGCTGGCCAACATGGAAGGTGTGTTTGAAGATAACTCCTGAAATACAATGTATAGTAAGAAGATATTACATTGTCAGCCCTGACACCCTAAACTCCCTACAAGTGTCCTATCAAGTTGGCTCTTCTATCTTTATCCTCCCTGTGATATCAGTATTTAACCTTTTTCCTGTTGTGGCCTATAGAAATCCAAAGAAACGCATTTTCTCACTTGCCCTAAAGACACAACTCTGAAGTAATGTCTGTAAAGGCTAAAAATCCATATACCTTATCTACAACAGTGAAGTCAGTACAAGCTGAGCTAGAGTACCTGGAACATAATTGCAATTACACAATGGATCCTTCCTACCTTGACCAAAATGGTAAGTGTATATGAAGATGCCTCAAGAAATACATTGGATACTAAGTAGATATTACATTGTCAACACTGACTCCCTAAGTTCTCTACAAGTGACCTGTCAACTTCACTCTTCTATCTTTATCCTGCTTGTGATATCAGTATTTAGCCTTTTCCCTGTTCAGGCATATAGGAATCTAAATGAAGGCATTTTGGCAGTTCCTCCATAACAGAAAACAGGGAAGTAATATGTAAATATAAATATAGATAGATAGATAGATAGATTTATTGATAGATAGATAGATAGATAAAAAACGGTAAAAATCCACATATATTATCTACAGCAGTGAAGTCAGTACAAGTTATGCAAGTGTACCTGGAAGGTACTTGCAAATGCACTATTGTCAATTTCTCCATTAGCCTACTTGGAAGGTGTATTTGAAGATAACTCAAGAGATACAAGGTATACTAAGAAGATATTACATTGTCACCACTGACACCCTAATCTCTCTACAAGTCTCATATCAACTTGACTCTTCTATCTTTTTCCTGCTTGTGATTTCTATATTTTCCCGTCTCCTTGTTGAGGCCTATAGTCATCCAAAGAAATGGTGTTTTTCACATCCTCGAAAGAGACAACTGTGAAATCCCTCAATTCTCTGCAAGTGTCCTTTCAACTTGACTCTTCTATCTTTATCCTGCTTGTGATATCAGTATGTAGGCTTTTCCCAGTTCAGGAATAGGGGAATCTAAATGAAGGCATTTTGGCAGTTCCTCCATAAGAGACAACACTGAAGTAATATGTGTATGTATATATATATATATATATATATATATATATATATATATATATATATATATATATGTAAAGGGTAAAAATCCACATATATTATCTACAGCAGGGAAGTCAGTAAAAGCTATGCTAGTGTACCTGGAAAATATTTGCAAGTACACTATTGTCAATTTCTCCATTGGCCTACTTGGTAGGTGTATTTGAAGCTAACTCAAGAGATAAAATGTATACTAAGAAGATATTATATTGTCACCACTGACACCCTAAACTCTCTACAAGTATCCTATCAACTTGACTCTTCTATGTTTATCCTGCTTGTGATATCAGTATGTAGCCATTTCTCTGTTAAGTCCTATGGGGAGTTAAATAAAGGCGTTTTAACAGTTCCCATTTCAGAGTCAACATTGAAATCATGTATGTAAATGGTAAAAATCCACATATCTTTTCGACATCAGTGAAGTCATTACAAGATATGCGAGTGTAGCTGGAAGACACTTGCAAGTACACCATCGTCCATTGCTCCATTGGCCAACATGGATGGTGTATTTGAAGATAACTCAGGGAATACAATGTATACTAAGAAGATATTACATTGTCAACACTGTCTCCCTAAGCTTTCTGCAACTCCGTTTTTTACCTTTTCCTAGTTGAGGCCTATAGCCTTCCAAAGGCATGGTGTTTGTCACCTCCTCTAAAGAGAAAACTGTGAAATAATATAAGTAAAGGCTGAAAATTCACGTATGTTTTCTACAGCAGTGAGGTCAGTACAAGCTATGCTAGAACATCTGGAAGACACTATATAAAGGGTAAAATTCCACATGTATTATCTACAGCAGTGAAGTCAGTACAAGCTATGCTAGTGTACCTGGAAGTACACACCTGTCAATTTCTCCATTGGCCTACTTGGAAATTGTATTTGAAGTTAATTCAAGAGATACAATGTACACTAACAAGTTATTTTATTTTCATCACTGACAACTTAAAGTCTGTACAAGTATCCTATCAATTTGACTCTTCGATCTTTTTCCTGCTTGTGATATGAATATTTAACCTTTTCCATGTTGAGACCTATAGAAATCCAAAGAAACACATTTTGTCACTTCCCCTACAGAGATGCAATGTATACTAAGAAGATATTATTATGTCATCATTGACACCTTAAACTCTCACAAGGATCCTATCAATTTGACTCTTCGATCTTTTTCCTGCTTGTGATATCAGTATGTATCGATTTGCCTCTTGAGTCCTAGGCGTATCTAAATAAAAGCATTTAATCTTTGCCTGTTGAGGCCTACTGAAATCCATAGAAACGCATTTTGTCTCTTCCCTTAAAGAGACAACAGTGAGGTAATGTATGTAAAGGCTAAAAATCCATATAACTTATCTATAACAGTGAAGTCAGTACAAGCTGTGCTAGAGAACCTGGAACATAAATGCAAGTGTACAATTTTCCCTTCCTCCCTTGAACAAAACGGTGAGTGTAAATGAAGATGACTCAAGAAATACATTAGATATTAAGTAGATATTGCATTGTCAGCACTGACTCCCTAAATTCTCTACAAGTGTCCTGTCAACTTGACTCTTCTATCTTTATCCTGCTTTTGATACCAGTATTTAGCCTTTTCCCTCTTCAGGCACATAGGAATCTAAATGAAGGCATTTTGGCAGTTCCTCCTTAAGAGACAACAATTAAGTAATATGTAAATGTATATTTATATATATGTATATATACATTATATATATATGTATATATATAAAGTGTAAAATTCACATATATTATATACAGCAGTGAAGTCAGTACAACCTATGTTAGTGTACCTGGAAGATCCTTGGAAGTACACTACTGTCAATTTCTCCATTGGCCAAAAAGGAAGGAGTATTTGAAGATAACTCAAAAAATACAATGTATACTAAGAAGATATTACATGTCACCCTTGACACCCTAAACTCTCTACAAGTGTCCTATCAAGTTGAATCTTCTATCTTTAACCTGCCTGTGATATCATTATTTAGCCTTTTCCCTGTTGAGGCCTATAGAAATCCAAAGAAACACATTTTCTCACTTCCCCTAAAGAGACAACTCTGAAGTAATGTCTGTAAAGGCTAAAAATCCATATACCTTATCTACAACTGTGAAGTCAGTACAAGCTGTGCTAGAGTACCTGGAACATAATTGCAAGTGCACAATTGTTCCTTCCTCCCTTGACCAAAATGGTAACTGTATACGAAGATGAATGAAGAAATACATTGGATACTAAGTAGATATTACATTGTCAGCACTGACTCCCTAAATTCTCTACAAGTGTCCTGTCAACTTGACTCTTCTATCTTTATCCTGCTTGTGATGTCAGTATTTAGCCTTTTCCCTCTTCAGGCATATAGGAATCCAAACGAAGGCATTTTGGCAGTTCCTCCATAACAGAGAACAGTGAAGTAATATGTAAATATATATATATATATATATATATATATATATATATATATATATATATATAGATACAAAGATAGATATAGATATAGATATAGATAGATATAGATATATATAGATATAGATAGATAGATAGATAGATAGATAGATAGATAGATAGATAGATAGATAAAAAGGGGTAAAAATCCACATATATTTTCCACAGCAGTGAATTCAATAAAAGCTATGCTCGTATACCTGGAAGATACTTGCAAGTACACTATTCTCCGTTTCTCCATAGGCCTACTTGGAAGGTTTATTGAAGATAACTCAAGAGATACAATGTATACTAAGAACATATTAAATTGTCACAACTGACACGCTAAACTCTCTACACGTCTCATATCAACTTGACTCTTCTATCTTTTTCCTGCTTGTTGTATCAGTATTTTCCCTTTTCTTTGTTGAGGCCTACAACCATCCAAAGAAATCGTGATTGTCCCTTCCCCTAATGAGAAATTTGTGAAATAGTATATGTAAATGGTGAAAATCCAGGTATCTTTTCTACAGCAGTGAATTCAGTACAAGCAGTGCTAGAGTATCTGGAAGATACTTGCTAGTACACAATTGACCATTACTCCATTGGCCAACATGGAAGGTGTATTTGAAGATAACTCAAGAAATACAATGTATAGCAAGAAGATATTACTTTATCAGCCCTGACACCCTAAACTCTCTACAAGTGTCCTATCACTTTGACTCTTCAATATTTATCCTGCTTGTGATATCAGTATTTAGCCTTTTCCCTGTTGAGGCATATAGGAATCTAAATAAAGGCATTTTGGCAGTTCCTCCTTAACAGACATCACTGAAACAAGGTATGTAAAGGGGGAAAATCCACATATTTTATCGAGAGCAGTGAAAACAATGGAAGGTATTCTAGCGTTCCAGAAATATACTTGCAAGTACACTTTTGTCAATTTAACCATTGGCCTACTTGGAAGGTGTATTTGAAGATAACTCAAGAGATACAATGTATACTAAAAAGATATTAAAGTGTCATCACTGACACCCTAAAATCTCTACAAGTGTCCTGTCAACTTGACTCTTCGATCTTTATCCTTCTTGTGATATCAGTATATAGACATTTCCGTGCTGAGGCCTATGCGGATCCAAGTAAAGGAATTTTAACAGTTCCTATGTAAGATACAAGACTGAAGTCATGTATGTAAAATGTTAAAATCCACATATCATTTCGACAGCAGTGAAGTCAGTTCAAGCTATGCTAGAGTATCTGGAAGATACTTGGTAGTACACAATTGTCCATTCCTCCATTGGCCAACATGGAAGGTGTATTTGAAGATAACTCAGGAAATACAATGTTTAATAAGAAGATATTACATTGTCAGCTCTGACACTCTAAACTCTCTGCAAGTGTCCTATCAAGTTGACTCTTCAATCTTTACCCTGCTTGTGATATCAGTATTTAGCCTTTTCCCTGTTCAGGCATATAGGAATCTAAATGAAGGTATTTTGGCAGTTCCTCATTAATAGACAATACTGAAGTAAGGCAGAGAAAGGGTGAAAATCCACATATTTGATCGAGAGCAGTGAAAACAATGCAAGGTATTCTAGTGTACCTGGAAGATTCTTGCAAGTACACCATTGTAAATTGCTCCATTGATCTACTTGGAAGGTGTATTTGAAGATAACTCAAGAGATACAATGTATACTAAGAACATATTAAATTGTAACCACTGACACCCTAATCTCTCTACAAGTATCCTATCAACATGACTCTTCGAGCTTTTTCCTGCTTGTGATATCAGTATTTAGACTTTTAACTGTGGAGGACACCGAAATCCAAAAAAAAACGCATTTTATCACTTCCCCTAAAGAAACAACTCTGAAGTAATGTATGTAAAGGCTAAAAATCCATATACCTTATCTACAACAGTGAAGTCAGTACAAGCTGTGCTACAGCACCTGGAACATAATTGCAACTACACAATAGTCCCTTACTTCCTTGACCAAAATGATAAGTGTATATGCAGATGAGTCAGGAAATACATTAGATACTAAGTAGATATTACATTGTCAGCACTGACTCCCTAAATTCTCTACAAGTGTCCTGTCACCTTGACTCTTCTATATTTATCCTCCTTGTGATATCAGTATTTAGCCTTTTCCCTGTTCAGGCATACAGGAAACTAAATGAAGGCATTTTCGCAGTTTCTCCATAAGAGAAAACACTGAAGTAATATGGAAATATATATATGTATATATATATATATATACATATATATATATATATATATATATATATATATATATATATATATATATATATATATATATATATATACAGGGTAAAAATCCACCTATATTATCTACAACTGTAGTGTCAGTACAAGCTTTGCTAGTGTACCTGGAAGATACTTGCAAGTACACTATTGTCAATTTCTCCATTGATCTGCTTGAAAGGTGTATTTGAAGATAACTCAAGAGATACAATGTATACTAAGAATATATTAAATTGTCACCTCTGACACCCTAAACTCTCTACAAGTATCCTATCATCTTGACTCTTCTATCTTTATCCAGCTTGTGATATCTGTATATAGCCATTTCCCTGTTGAGGCCAATGGGGTTCTAAATAAAGGCATTTTCACAGGTCCTATTTAAGAGACAACAGTGAAGTCATGTATGTAAAAGGTAAAAATAGACATATCTTTCGACAGCAGTGAAGTCAATACGAGATATGCGAGTGTAGCTGGAAGACACTTGCAAGTACACCGTCGTCCATTGCTGCACTGGCCAACACGGCAGGTGTATTTGAAGACAACTCAAGAAATACAATGCATAATAAGAAGATATTTCATTGTCAACACTGTCTCCCTAAGCTGTCTGCAAGTCTCATATCAACTTCACTCTTCTATCCTTTTTCTGCTTGTGATACCAGTATTTTGCCTTTTCCTAGCTGAGGCCTGTAGCCATCCAAGAAATGGATTTTGTCACTTCCTCTAAAGGGACAACTGTGAAATAATACATGTAACAGGTGGAAATCCACATATCTTTTCTACACTAGTGAAGTCACTACAAGCTATGCTAGAGTATCTGGAAGATCGTTGCTACTACACAATTATCCATTCCTCCATTGGCCACCATGGAAGGTGTATTTGAAGATAACTCAAGTGATACAATGGATACTAAGAAGATATTATATTGTCATCACTGACAACTTAAACTTTCTACAAGTATCGTATCAATTTGACTCTTCGATTTCTTCTTGCTTGTGATATCAGTATTCAGCCTTTTCCCTGTTGAGGCCTATAGAAATCCAAAGAAACGCATTCTGTCACTTCCCCTAAATAGAAAAGTCTGAAGTAACGTATGTAAAGGCTAAAAATCCATATACCTCATCTACAACAGTGAAGTCAGTACAAGCTGGGCTAGAGTACCTGGAACATAATTGCAAGTACCCAGTTGTCCCTTCCTCCCTTGACCAAAATGGTAGGTGTATATGAAGATGACTCAAGAAATACATTGGATACTAAGAAGATATTACATTGTCAGCACTGGCTCCCTAAATTTTCTACTAGTGTCCTGTCCACTTGACTCTTCTATCTTTATCCTGCTTGTGATATCAGTATATAACCTTTTCGCTGTTGAGGCCTAAGGGGATCTAAATAAAGGCATTTTAATAGTTCCTATTTAAGAGACAACATTGAAGTCATGCATAACGGCAAATACCCACATATCTTTTCGACAGCAGTGAAGACAATACAAGATATGCGAGTGTAGCTTGAAGGCACTTGCAAGTACACATTAGTCCATTGCTGCATTGGCCAACATGGAACGTGTATTTGAAGATTACTCAAGAAATACAATGTATACTTACAAGATATTACATTGTCAACACTGTCTCCATAAGCTGTCTGCAAGTCTCATATCAACTTGATTCTTCTATCTTTTTCCTGCTTGTGATATCAGTATTTTCCCTATTCCTTGCTGAGGCCTATAGCCATCCAAAGAAATGGTGTTTGTCACATCCTCTAAAGAGACAATTGTGAAATAATATATGTAAAGGTTGACAATCCACATATCTTTTCTACAGCAGTGAATTCAGTACAAGCTATGCTAGAGTATGTGGAAGATACTTGCTAGTACACAATTATCCATTCCTCCATTGACCAATATGGAAGGTGTATTTGGAGATAACTCAAGAAATACATTGTATAGTAAGAAGATATTACATTGTCGACCCTGACAACCTAAACTCTCTACAAGTGTCCTATCAGGTTGACTCTTCTATCTTAATCCTGCCTGTGATATCAGTATTTAGCCTTTTCCCTGTTGAGGCCTAAAGAAATCCAAAGAAACGCATTTTCTCACTTCCCCTAAAGAGACAACAATGAAGTAATGTCTCTAAAGGTTAAAAATCCATATACCTTATCTACAACAGTGAAGTCAGTACAAGCTGTACTAGAGTACCTGGAACATAATTGCAAGTAGACAATTGTCCCTTATTCCCTTAACCAAAATGGTAAGTGTATATGAAGATGACCCAAGAAATACATTGGATAATAAGTAGATATTACATTGGCAGCACTGATTCCCTAAATTCTCTACAAGTGACCTGTGAGCTTGACTCTTCTCTCTTTGTCCTGCATGTGATATCAGTATTTAGCCTTTTCCCTGTTCAGGCATATAGGAATCTAAATGAAGGCATTTTCGCAGTTCCTCCTTGAGAGACAACACTGAAGTAATATGTATATCTATATCTATGTCTATATCTATACACACACACACAAACACACACACACACACATATATATATATATATATATATATATATATATATACATATATATATATATATATATATGTATAAAGGGTAAAAATCCACATACATTACCTACATCAGTGAAGTCAGTACAAGCTATGCTAGTGCACCTGTAAGATACTTGCAAGCACACTATTGTCAATTTCTCCATTGACCTACTTGGAAGGTGTATTTGAAGATAACTCAAGAGATACAATATTTACTAAGAAGATATTAAATTGCCACCACTGACACCCTAAAGTCTCTACAAGTATCCTAGCAACTTGACTTTTCTATGTTTATCCAGCTTGTCATAACAGTATTTAGCCTTTACCCTGTTGAGGCATATAGGAATATAAATAAAGGCATTTGGGGAGTTCCCCCTTAAGAGACAACCCTGAAGTAAGGTATAGAAAGGGTGAAAATCCACATATTGTATCGAAAGCATTGAAAACAATGCAAGGTATTCTAGTGTACCTGGAAGATATTTCCAAGAACACCATTGTCACTTGTTCCATTGGCTAAACTCTCTGCTACTCTTCAATCTTGCAGTTCCTCATTAATAGACAATACTGAAGAATCGAGAGCAGTGGATTCTTGCAAGTACACCATTGCTCCATTGATCTACTTGGAAGGTGTATTTGAAGATAACTCAAGAGATACTATGTATACTAAGAGGATATTATACTGTCATCACTGACACATTAAACTCTCTACAAGTGTCCTATCAAGTTGACACTTCTATTTTTATCCTGCCTGTGATATCTGTATTTAACTTTTTCCCTGTTGAGGCCTATAGAAATCCAAAGAAACGCCTTTTCTCACTTCCCCCAAAGAGACAACTCTGAGTTAATGTAGGTAAAGGCTAAAAATTTATATATCATATCTACAACAGTGAAGTCAGTACAAGCTGTGCTAGAGTACATGGAATATCATTGCAAGTACGCAATTGTCCATTCCTCCCTTGACCAAAATGATAAGTGTATATGAAAATGACTCAAGAAATACATTGAATACTATGTAAATATTACATTGTCAGCACTGACTCCTTAAATTCTCCACAAGTGACCTGTCAACTTGACTCCTCTATCTTTGTCCTGCTTGTGATATCAGTATTTAGCCTTTTACTTGTTCAGGCGTATAGGAATATAAATGAAGGTATTTTGGGAGTTCCTCCTTAAGAGACAATGCTGAAGTAATATGTAAACATATATATATATATATATATATATATATATATATGATATATATATATATATATATATATATATATATATATGAAGAGTAAATATCCACATATATTATTTAGAACAGCGAAGCCAGTACAAGCTATGCTAGTGTACCTGGAAAGTACTTGCAAGCACACTATTGTCAATTTCAACATTGGCCTACTTGGAAGGTGTATTTGAAGATAACTCAAGAGATAGAATGTATACTAAGAAGATATTAAATTGTCACCTTGACACCCTAAAGTCTCTGCAAGTATCCTATCATCTTGACTCTTCTATCTTTATCCTTCTTGTGAATCAGTATTTAGCCCTTTCCCTGTTCAGGCATATAGAAATCTAAATAAAAGCATTTTGGCAGTTCCCCCTTAAGAGACAATACTGAAGTAAGGTATGTAAAGGGAGAAAATCCCCATATTTTATCGATAGCAGTGAAAACAATACAGGGTATTCTAGTGTACCTGGAAGATTCTTGCAAATACACCATTGTCAATTGCTCCATTGGCCTACTTGGAAGGTGTATTTGAAGATAACTCAAGAGATACGATGTATACTAAGAAGATATTATATTGTCATCACTGACACCTTAAACTCTCTACAAGTATCCTATCTATTTGACACTTCAATCTTTTTCCTGCTTGTGATATCAGTATTTAGCCTTTTCCCATCAGAGTCCTATAGAAATCCAAAGAAACGCATTTTGTCACTTCCCTTAAAGAGACAACACTGAAGTAATGTATGTAAAGGCTAAAAATCCATATACCTTATCTAGAACAGTGAAGTCAGTACAAGCTGTGCTAGAGTACCTGGAACATAATTGCAAGTACACGATTTTCCCTTCCTCCCTTGACAAAAATTGTAAGTGTATATGATGATGACTAAAGAAATACATTGGATACTAAGTAGATATTACATTGTCAGCACTGACTCCCTAAATTCTCGACAAGTGTCCCGTCAACTTGACTCTTCTAACTTTCTCCTGCTTGTCATGTCAGCATTTAGCCTTTTCCCACTTCAGGCATATAGGAATCCAAATGAAGGCATTTTGGCATTTCCTCCAAAAAAGACAAGAGTGAAGTAATATGTAAATATATACATATATATATATATATGTATACATAGATAGACAGATAGATAGATAGATAGATAGATAAAAAAGTGTAAAAATCCAGATATCTTTTCTACAGCAGTGAATTCAGTACAAGCTATGCTAGAGTATCTGGAAGATAGTTGCTAGTACACAATTGTCCATTCCTCCTTTGGCCACCATGAAAGGTGTATTTGAAGATAACTTAAGAAATACAATGTATAGTAAGAAGATATTACATTGTCAACCCTGACACCCTAAACTCTCTAGAAGTGTCCTATCAAGTTGACTCTTCTATCTTTATCCTGCCTGTTATATCAGTATTTAGCCTTTTCCCTGTTGAGGCCTATAGAAATCCAAAGAAATGCATTTTCTCATTTCCCCTAAAGAGACAACTCTGAAGTAATGTCTGTAAAGGCTAAAAATCCATATATCTTATCTACAACAGAGATGTCATTACAAGCTGTGCTTGAGTACCTGGAACATAATTGCAAGTATATAATTTTGCCTTCCTCCCTTGACCAAAATTGTAACTGTATATGAAGATGACTGAAGAAATACATTGGATGCTAAGTAGATATTACATTGTCAGTCCTGACTCCCTAAATTCTCTACAAGTGTCCTGTCTACTTGACTATTCTACTTTTATGCTGCTTGTGATGTCAGTATTTAGCCTTTTCCCTCTTCAGGCATATAGAAATCCAAACGAAGGCATTTTGGCAGTTCCTCCATAACAGAGAACAGTGAAGTAATATGCAAATATATATAGATAGACAGATAGGTAGATAGAGAGATAGATAGATAGATAGATAAAAAATGGTAAAAATCCACATATATTGTCCACAGCAGCGAAGTCAGTAAAAGCTATGCTAGTGTACCTGGAAGATACTTGAAAGTACACTATTGTCAATTTCTCCATTGGCCTACTTGGAAGGTGTATTTGAAGATAACTCAAGAGATACAATGTATGCTAAAAAGATATTAAATTGTCACCACTGACACGCTAAACTTTCTACAAGTCTCATATCAACTTGACTCTTCTATCTTTTTCCTGCTTGTGGTATCAGTATTTTCCCTTTTCCTTATTGAGGCCTATAGCCATACAAAGATATCGTGTTTGTCCCTTCCTCTAAAGAGACAATTTTGAAATAATATATGTAAAGGGTGAAAATCCAGATATCTTTTCTACAGCAGTGAATACATTACAAGCTATGCTAGAGTATTTGGAAGATACTTGCTAGTACAAAATTGTCCATTCCTCCATTGGCCAACATGGAAGGTGTATTTGACGATAACTCAAGAAATGCAATGTATAAGAAGAAGATAATACATTCTCTGCCCTGACACCCTAAACTCTCTACAAGTGTCCTATCAATTTGACTCTTCTATATTTATCCTGCTTGTGATATCAGTATTAACCTTTTCCCTGTTGAGGAATATAGGAATCTAAATAAAGGCATTCTGACAGCTCCTCCTTAAGAGACAACACTGAAATAAGGTATGTAAAAGGGGAAATCCACATATTTTATCGAGAGCAGTGAAAACAATGCAAGGTATTCTAGTGTTCCTGAAATATACTTGCAAGTACACTTTTGTGACTTTAACCATTGTCCTACTTGGAACGTGTATTTGAAGATAACTCAAGAGATACAATGTATACTAAGAAGATATTAAATTGTCATCACTGACACCTTAAACTCTCTACAAGTATCCTATCAACTTGACTCTTCTATCTTTATCCAGCTTCTGATATCAGTATATAGCTATTTCCCTTTTGAGGCCAATGGGGTTCTAAATAAACGCATTTTAACAGGTCCTATTTAAGATACAACAGTGAAGTCATGTATGTAAAAGGTAAACATAGACATATCAATTCGAGATATGCGAGTGTAGCTGGAAGACACTTGCAAGTACACCATCGTCCATTGCTGCATTTGCCAACACGGCAGGTGTGTTTGAAGATAACTCAAGAAATACAATGCATACTAAGAAGATATTTCATTGTCAACACTGTCTCTCTAAGCTTTCTGCAAGTCTCATATCAGCTTGACTCTTCTATCCTTTTCCTGCTTGTGATATCAGTATTTTGCCTTTTCCTAGCTGAGGCCTAAACTCTCTACAAGTATCCTATCAACTTGACTCTCCTATCCTTATCCTGCTTGTGATATCAGTATTTAACCTTCTCACTGTTGAGCCCTAAGGGGATCTAAATAAAGGCATTTTAACACTTCCTATTTAAGAGACAACATTGAAGTCATGTATAAAATTAAATATCCACATATCTTTTCTACAGCAGTGAAGACAATACAAGATATGCGATTGTTGCTGGAAGACACTTGCAAGTACACCATGGTCCATTGCTGCATTGGCCAACATGGAAGGTGTATTTGAAGATAACTCAAGAAATACAATGTATACTAAGAAGATATTACATTGTAAACACTGTCTCCCTAAGCTGTCTGCAAGTCTCATATCAACTTGATTCTTCTATTTTTTCATGCTTGTGATATCAGTATTTTCCCTATTCCTTGTTCAGGCCTATAGCCATCCAAAGAAATGGTTTGTATCAGTTCCTCTAAAGAGACAATTGTGAAATAATATATGTAAAGGTTGACAGTCCACATATCTTTTCCACAGCAGTGAAGTCTGTACTAGCTATGATAGAGTATCTGGAAGATACTTGCTAGTACACAATTGTCCATTCCTCCATTCGCCACCATGGAAGGTGTATTTGAAGATAACTCAAGAAATACAATGTATAGTAAGAAGATATTACGTTGTCAACCCTGACACCCTAAACTCTCTACAAGTGTCCTATCATTTTGACTCTTCGATGTTTTTCCTGCTTGTGATATCAGTATTCAGCCTTTTCCCTGTTCAGGCCTATAGAAATCCAAAGAAAATCGTGTTCTCACATCCCCTAAATAGACAACTCTGAAGTAATGTCTGTAAAGGCTAAAAATCCACATACCTTATCGACAACTGTGAAGTAAGTACAAGCTGTGCTAGATTACCTGGGACATAATTGCAAGTACACAAATGTCCCTTCCTCCCTTGACCAAAATGGTAAGTGTATATCAAGATGACTCAAGGAATACATTGGATAATAAGTACATATTACATTGGGAGCACTAACTCCCTAAATTCTCCACAAGTGACCCGTCAACTTGACTCTTCTATCTTTGTCATGCTTGTGATATCAGTATTTAGCCTTTTCCCTGTTTAGGCATATAGGAATCTAAATGCAGGCATTTTGGCAGTTGCTCCTTAAGAGACAAGACAGAAGTAATGTATGTAAAGGCTAAAAATCCATAAAACTTATCTACAACAGTGAAGTCAGTACAAGCTGTGCTAGAATACCTGGAACAAAATTGCAAGTACACAATTGTCCCTTCCTCCCTTGACCAAAATGTTAGGTGTATATGAAGATGTCTCAAGAAATACACTGAATACTGAGTAGATATTACATTGTCAGCACTGACTCCCTAAATTCTCTGCAAGTATCCTGTCAACTTGACTCTTCTATCTTTATCCTGCTTGTGATATGAGTATTTATACTTTTCCCTGTTCAGGCATATAGGAATCTAAATGAAGCATTTTGGCAGTTCCTCCTTGAAAGAAAACACTGAAGCAATATGTACATATATATATGTGAGTATATATATATATATAAAGGGTAACTATCCACATATATTATCTACAGCAGTGAAGTCAGTACAAGCCATGCCAGTGTACCTGGAAGATACTTGCAAGTACACTACTGTCAATTTCTGCATTGGCCTACATGGAAGGTGTATTTGAAGATAACTCAAGAGATACAATTTATACTAAGAAGATATTATATTGTCACCACAGACAGCCTAAACTATTTACAAGTATCCTATCAACTTGACTCTTCTATGTTTATCCTGCTTGTTATATTCGTATGTAGCCATTTCCCTGTTGAGGCCTATGGGGATCTAAAAAAAGGCATTTTAAGAGTTCCTATTTAAGAGACAACATTGAAGTCTTGTATGTAAAAGGTAAAAATCCACATATCTTTTCGACAAGAGTGAAGTCATTACAAGATATGCGAGTGTAGCTGGAAGACACTTGCAAGTACACCATCGTCCATTGCTCCATTGGACAACAGGGAAGGTGTATTTGAAGATAACTCAGGAAATACAATGTATACGAAAAAGATATTATATTGTCGACGCTGTCTCCCAAAACTGTCTGAAAGTCTCATATCAACTTGACTCTTCTATATTTTTCCTGCTTGTCATATCAGTATTTTGCCTTTTCCTAGTTGAGGCCTACAGCCACCCAAAAAAATGGTGTTTGTCACTTCCTCTAAAGAGACAACTGGGAAGTAATATATGTAAAGGGTGAAAATCCACATATATTATCTAAAGCAGGGAAGTCCGTACAAGCTATGCTAGAGTATCTGGAAGTTACTTGCTAGTACACAATTTTCCATTCCTCCATTGGCCAACATGAATGGTGTATTTGGAGATAACTTAAGAAATGCTGTGTATAATAACAAGATATTACATTGTCAGCCCTGACACCTTAAACTCTCTACAAGTGTCCTATCAAGTTGACTCTTCTATCTTTATCCTGCTTGTGATATCAGTATTTAGCCTTTTCCCTGTTGAGGCATATAGGAATCTAAATAAAGGCATTTTGGCAGGTCTTACTTAACAGACCACACTAAAATAAGGTATGGGAAGGGAGAAAATCCACATATTTTATCGACAGCAGTGAAAACAATGCAAGGTATTCTAGTGTACCTGAAAGATTCTTGCAAGTACACCATTGTCAATTGCTCCCTTGGCCTACTTGGAAGGTGTATTTGAAAATAACTCAAGAGATACAATGTATACAAAGAAGGCATTATATTGTCATCACTCTAACACCTTGATCTCTCTACAAGTATCGTATCAATTTGACTCTTCGATCTTTTTCCCCCTTGTGATATCAGTATTTAGCCTTTTCTCTGTTGAGGCCTATAGAAATCCAAAGAAACGCATTTTGTCACTTCCCCTAAAGAGACAACTAAGAAGTAATGTATGTAATGGCAAAAAATCCATATAAGTTCTGTACAACAGTGAAGTCAGTACAAGCTGTGCTAGAGTACCTGGACCATAATTGCAAGTATACAATTGTCCCTTCCTCACTTGACCAAAATGGTTACTGTATATGAAGATGACTCAAGCAATACAGTGCATTCTAAGTTGGTATTACATTGTCAGCATTGACTCCCTAAATTCTCTACAAGTATCCTGTCAACCTGACTCTTCTATGTTTATTCTGCTTGTGATATCAGTATTTAGCCTTTTCCCTGTTCAGGCATACAAAAATCTATATGAAGGTATTTTAGCAGTTCCTCCTTAAGAGAGAACACTGAAGTAATATGTAAATATATATATATATATATATATATATATATATATATATATATATAAATGGCAACAATCCACATATAATATCTACAGCAATGAAGTCAGTACAAGCTATGCTAGTGTACCCGGAAGATACTTAAAAGTACGCTACTGTCAATTTCTGCATTGGCCTACTTGGAAGGTGTACTTGAAGATAACTCAAGAGATACAATATATACTAAGAAGATAATAAATTGTCACCACTGACACCCTAAACTCTCTACAAGTATCCTATCAACTTGACTCTTCTATCTTTATCGTCCTTGTGATATCAGTTTCTATCCATTGCCCTGTTGAGGCCTATGGGGATCTAAATAAAGGCATTTTAACAGTTCCTATTTAAGAGACAACATTGAAGTCTTGTACTCAAAAGGTAAAAATCCACATATCTTTTCCACAACAGTGAAGTCAATCCAAGATATGCGAGTGTAGCTAGAAGACACTTGCAAGTACACCATCGTCCATTGCTCCATTGGCCAACATGGTAGGTGTATTTGAAGGTAACTCAAGAAATACAATGTATACTAAGAAGATATTACATTGTCAACACTGTCTTCCTAAGCTGTCTGCAAGTCTCATATCAACTTGACTCTTCTATCTTTTTCCTGCTAGTGATATCATTATTAACCTTTTTCCTGTTCAGGTATATAGGAATCTAAATGAAGGAATTTTGGCAGTTCCTCCTTAAGAGACAACACTGAAGTAATATGTAAATGTATATGTATATATATATATATATATATATATATATATATATATATATATATATATATATATATAGAGAGAGAGAGAGAGAGAGAGAGAGAGAGAGAGTAAAAATCCACATATACTATCTACAGCAGTGAAGTCAGTACAAGCTAGGTTAGTGTCCCTGGAAGTTACTTGCAAGTACACTATTATCAACTTCTCCATTGGCCTATTTTGAAGATGTATTTGAAGATAACTCACGAGACACAATGTATACTAAGAAGATATTTAATTGTAACCACGGACACCCTAAACACTCTGCAAGTGTCCTATCAAATTGACTCTTCTAATTTATACTGCTTATTATATTAGTATGTAGCCATTCCCTGTTGAGGTCTATGGGGACCTAAATAAAGTTTTTAACAGGTCCTATTTAAGAGACAACATTGAAATCTTGTATGTAAAAGTAAAAATCCACATATCATTTCGACAAGAGTGAAGTCGATACATGATATGCGAGTGTAGCTGGAAGACACTTTTGAGTACACCATAGTCCATTGCTCCACTGGCCAACAGGGAAGGTGTATTTGAAGATAACTCAGGAAATGCAATGTATACTAAGAAGATATTACATTGTCAACACTGTCTCCCTAAGCTGTCTGCAAGTCTCATATCAACTTGACTCTTCTATCTTTTTCCTGCTTGTGATATCAGTATTTTGCCTTTTCCCTGTTGAGGCATATAGGAATCTAAATAAAGGCATTTTGGCTGGTCCTACTTAACAGACAACACCGAAGAAAGGTATCTGAAGGAAGAAAATCCACATATTTTACTGAGAGTAGTGAAAACAATAGAAGGTGTTCTAGTGTACCTGGAAGATACTTGCAAGTACACCATTGTCAATTGCTCCATTGGCCAACATGGAAGGTGTATTTGAAAATAACTCAGGAAATACAATTTATACTAAGAAGATATTACATTGTCAAAATTGTATCCCTACGATGTCGGCAAGTCTCCTATCAACTTGACTCTTCTATCTTTTCCCTGCTTGTTGTATCAGTATTTTGCCTTTTCCTAGTTGAGGCCTCTAGCCATCCAAAGGAATGGTGTTTGTCACTTCCTCTAAAGAGACAACAGTGAAAGAGTATATGTAAAGGGTGAAAATCCACATATCTTTTCTACAGCAGTGAAGTCAGTACAAGCTATGCTAGAGTATCTGGAAGATACTTGCTAGTACACAATTGTCCATTGTTCCTTTGGCCAACATGGAAGGTGTATTTGGAGATAACTCAAGAAATACAACGTATAATAAGAAGATATTACATTGTCAGCCCTGACACCCTAAACTCTCTACAAGTGTCCTATCAAGTTGACTCTTCTATCTTTATCCTGCTTGTGATATCAGTGGTTAACCTTTTCCCTGTTCAGGCATATCGGAATTTAATAAAGGCATTTTGGCAGGTTCTCCTTAACAGACAACACTGAAGTAAGGTATGTAAAGGGAGAAAATCCCCATATTTTATCGATAGCAGTGAAAACAATACAGGGTATTCTAGTGGACCTGGATGATACTTGCAAGTACACCATTGTCAATTGCTCCATTGGACTACTTGAAGGGTGTATTTGAAGATTACTCAAGAGATACAAGGTATACTAAGAAGACATGATATTGTCATCGCTGACACCTTAAACTCTCTACAAGTATCCTATAAATTTGACTCTTCGATCTTTTTCTACTTGTGGTATCAGTATTTAGCCTTTTCCCTGTCGAGGCTTTTGAAATCTAAAGAAACACGTTGTGTCACTTCCCCTAAAGAGACAACACTGAAGTAATGTATACAAAGGCTAAAAATCCTTATACCTTATCTGCAACAGTGAAGTCATTACAAGCTGTGCTAGAGTACTTGGAACATAATTGCAAGTACACAATTGTCCCTTCCTCCCTTGACCAAAATGATAAGTGTATATGAAGATGACTGAAGAAATACATTGAATAATAAGTAGATATTACATTGTCAGCACTGACTCCCTAAATTCTCTTCAAGTGTCCTGTCAACTGGACTCTTTTATCTTTATCCAGCTTGTGATGTCAGTATTTGGTTTTTCCCCGTTCAGGCATATAGGAATCTGAATGAAGGCTTTTTGGCAGTTCTTCCTTAAGAGACAACACTGAAGTAATATGTAAATATATATATATATATATATATATATATATATATATATATATATATATATACATATATAGATAGATAGATTTAAAAAAGGGTAAAAATCCACATATATTATCTATTATCTACAGCAGTGAAGTCAGGACAAGCTGTGCTAGTGTACCTGGAAAATACTTGCAAGTACACTATTGTCAATTTCTTCATTGCTCTACTTGGAAGGGGTATTTGAAGATAACTCAAGAGATACAATGTATACTAAGAAGATATTGAATTGTCACCACTGAAACCCTAAACTCTCTACAAGTATCCTATCAACTTGACTATTCTATCTTTATCCTGCTTGTGACATCAGTATTTATCCTTTTCCCTGTTGAGGCCTGTAGAAATACAAATAAACGCATTTTCTCACTTCCCCTAAAGAGACAACTCTGAATTAATGTATTTAAAGGCTAAAAATCCATATACCTTGTATACAATATTGACGAGAGTACAAGCTGTGCTAGAGTACCTGAAACATAATTGCAAGTCCACAAATGTCCCTTCCTCCCTTGACCAAAATGATAAGTGTATATGAAAGTGACTCAAGAAATACATTAGATACTAAGTATATATTGCATTGTCAGCACTGACTCTCTAAATTTTCTACAAGTGACCTGTCAAATTGACTCTTTTACCTTTATCCTGCTTGTGATATCAGCATTTAGCCTTTTCCCTGTTGAGGCCTATAGAAATTCAAACAAATGCATTTTCTCACTTCCCGTTAAGAGACAACTCTGAAGTAATGTCGGTAAAGGCTAAAAATCCATATGCCTTATCTACAACAGTGAAGTCAGTACAAGCTGTGTTAGAGTACCTGGAACATAATGGCAAGTACACAATTGTACCTTCCTCCCTTGTCCAAAATGGTAAGTGTATACGAAGATGACTCAAGAAATACATTGGATACTAAGTACAAATTACATTGTCAGCACTGACTCCCTAAATTCTCTTCAAGTGACCTGTCAACTTGACTCTTCTATCTTTGTCCTGCTTGTGATGTCAGTATTTAGCCTTTTCCCTGTTCAGTCATATAGGAATCTAAATGAAGGCATTTTGGCAGTTCCTCCTGAAGAGACAACACTGAAGTAATATGTAAATATATATATATATATATATATATATATATATATATATATATATAAATATATATGTAAATATATATATATGTATATATAAAAATGTTAAAAATCCACATATATTATCTACAGCAGTGAATTCCGTAAAAGGTATGCTCGTGTACCTGGAAGATACTTGCAAGCACACTATTGAGAATTTCTCCATTAGCCTACATGGAAGGTGTATTTGAAGAAAATTGAAGAGATACAATGCATACTAAGAAGATATTAAATTGTCACCACTGACACCCAAAAATCTCTACAAGTATCCTATCAACTTGACTCTTCTATCTTTATCCTGCTTGTGATATCAGTATTTAGCCTTTTCCCTGTTGAGGCATATAGGAATCAAAATAAAGGCATTTTGGCAGTTCCTCCTTAAGAGACAACACTAAAGTAAGGTATATAAATGGTGAAAATCCACATGTTTTATCGAAAACAGTGAAAACAATGCAAGGTATTTTAGTGTACCTGGAATATACTTGCAAGTACACCATGGTCAATTGCTCCATTGGCCTACTTGCAAGGTGTATTTGAAGGTAAATCAAGAGATACAATGTATACTAAGAAGATATTGTATTGTCATCACTGACACCTTAAACTCTCTACAAGTATCCTATCAATTTGACTCTTCGATCTTTTTCCTGCTTGTGATGTCAGTATTTAGCTTTTTCCCTGTTGAGGCCTATAGAAATCTAAAGAAACGCGTTTTGTCACTTCCCCTAAGGAGACAAGTCTCAAGTAATGTATGTAAAGGCTAAAAATCCATACACATTATCGGCAACAGTGAAGTCATTACTAGCTGCGCTAGAGTACCTGGGACAGAATTGCAAGTACACAAATGTCCCTTCCTACCTTGACGAAAATGTTAAGTGTATATGAAGATGACTGAAGAAATACATTGAATAATAAGTAGATATTACATTTTCAGCACTGACTCCCTAAATTCTCTACATCTGTCCTATCAACTTGACTCTTCTATCTTTATCCTGCTTGTGATGACAGTATTTAGCTTTTTCCCTGTTCAGGCATATGGGAATCTAAATGAAGGCATTTTGGCAGTTTCTCCTTAAGAGACAACAAGGAAGTAATATGTGTGTGTATATATATATATATATATATATATATATATATATATATATATATATATATATACAGGTAGATAGATAGATAGATAGATAGATAGATAGATAGATAGATAGATAGATAGATACATATAAAGAAGTGTAAAAATCCACATGTATTATCTACAGCAGTGAAGTCAGTACAAGCTATGCTAGTGTACCTGGAGGATACTTGCAAGTACACTATTGTCAATTTTTCCATTGGCCTACTTGGAAGGGGTATTTGAAGATAACTCAAGAGATACAATGTATACTAAGAAGATATTAAATTGTCACCACTGACATCCTAAACTCTGACAAGTATCCTATCAACCTGACTCTTCTATCTTTATCCTGCTTGTGATATCAGTATTTAGCCTTTTCCCTGTTGAAGAATATAGGAATTTAAATAAAGGCATTTGGCAGTCCCTCCTAAAGAGACAACACTGAAATAAGGTATATAAAGGGTGAAATTCCACATATTTTATTGAGAGCACTGAAAACAATGCAAGGTATTCTAGTGTACCTGGAAGATACTTGAAAGTACACCCCTGTCCATTGCTTCATTAGCCTACTTGGAAGGCGTATTTGAAGATAACTCAAGAGATACAATGTATACTAAGAAGACATTAAATTGTTACCATTGACACCCTAAACTCTCTACCCGTCTCATATCAATTTGACTCTTCTATCTTTTTCCTGCTTATGATATCAGTATTTTCCCTTATCCTTGTTGAGTCCTATAGCCAACCAAAGAAATGGTGTTTGTCAATTCCTCTAAAGAGACAACTGTGAAATAATATATATTAAGGGTGAAAATCCACATATGTTTTCTACAGCAGTGAATTCAGTACAAGCTATGCTAAATTATCTGGAAGATACTTGGTAGTACACAATTCTCCATTCCTCCATTGGCCAACATGGAAGGTGTATTTGAAGATAACTCAAGAAATACAATGTATAGTAAGAAGATATTACATTGTCATCCCTGACACCCTAAACTCCCTAGAAGTGTCCTATCAAGTTGAATCTTCTTTCTTTATCCTGCCTGTGATATCAGTATTTAGCCTTTTCCCTGTTGAGACCTATAGATATACAAACAAATGCATTTTCTCACTTCCCGTAAAGACAACCTTGAAGTAATGTCTGTAAAGGCTAAAAATCCATATTCCTTATCTACAACAGTAAAGTCAGTAAAAGCTGTGCTAGAGTACCTGGAACATAATGGCAAGTACACAATTGTCCCTTCCTCCCTTGTCCAAAATGGTATGTGTATACGAAGATGACTCAAGAAATACATTGGATACTAAGTAGATATTACATTGTCAGAACTGACTCCCTAAATTCTCTACAAGTGACCTGTCAACGTGACTCTTCTATCTTTGTCCTCCTTGTGATATCAGTATTTATCCTATTCCCTGTTCAGTCGTATAGGAATCTAAATGAAGGCATTTTGGCAGTTTCTCCTTAAGAGACAGCAATGAAGTAATATGTAAATATATATATATATATATATATATATATATATATGTATATATATACATACAAACCTAGATAGATAGATAGATAGATATAAAAAAGGGTAAAAATCCACATATATTATCTACAGCAGTGAAGTCAGTACAAGCTCTGCTACTGTACCTGGAAGATACTTGCAAGCACACTATTGTCAATTTCTCCATTGACCTCCTTGGAAGGCGTATTTAAAGATTACTCAAGAGATACAATGTGTACTAAGAAGATATTAAATTGTTACCACTGACACCCTAAACTCTCTAGAAGTCTCATATCAACTTGAATCTTCTATCTTCTTCCTGCTTATGATATCAGTATTTTCCCTTTTCCTTGTTGAGTCCTATAGACAACCAAAGAAAAGGTGTTTGTCACTTCCTCTAAAGAGACAACAGTGAAATAATATATATAAAGGGTGAAAATTCACATATCTTTTCTACAGCAGTAAATTCAGTACAAGCTATGCTAGAGAATCTGGAAGATACTTGCTAGTACACAATTCTCCATTTCTCCACTGGCCAACATGGAAGGTGTATTTGAAGATAACTCAAGAAATACAATGTATAGTAAGAAGATATTACATTTTCATCCCTGACACGCTAAACTCTCTAGAAGTGTCGTATCAAGTTGACTCTTCTATCTTTATCCTGCCTGTGATATCAGTATTTAGTCTTTTCCCTGTTGAGGCCTATAGAAATCCAAACAAATGCATTCTCTCACTTCCCGTAAAGACAACTCTGAAGTAATGTCTGTAAAGGTTAAAAATCCATATACCTTATCTACAACAGTAAAGTCAGTACAAGCTGTGCTAGAGTACCTGGAATATAATGGCAAGTACACAATTGTCCCTTCCTCCCTTGACCAAAATGGTAAGTGTATATGAAGATGACTCAAGAAATACATTGAATAATAAGTGGATATTACATTTTCAGCATTGACTCCCTAAATTCTCTACATGTATCCTATCAACTTGACTCTTCTATCATTATCCTCCTTGTGATGTCTGTATTTATCTTTTTCCCTCTTCAGGCATATAGGAATCTAAATGAAGGCATTTTGGCAGTTTCTCCTTAAGAGACAACAATGAAGTAATATGTAAATATATATATATATATATATATATATACACATATATATATACATACATAGATAGATAGATAGATATAAAAAAGGCTAAAAATCCACATATATTATCTACAGCAATGAAGTCAGTACAAGCTATGCTAGTGTACCTGAAAGATGCTTGCAAGTACACTATTGTGAATTTCTCCATTGGCCTCCTTGGAAGGGGTATTTGAAGATATCTCAAGAGAAACAATGTATACTAAGAAGATATTATATTGTCATCACTGACACCTTAAACTCTCTGCAAGTATCCTATCAATTTGACTCTTCGAACTTTTTCCTGCTTGTGATATCAGTATTTAGCCTTTTCCCTGTTCAGGCCTACAGAAATCCAAAGAAACCCGTTGTGTCACTTCTCCTTAAAGAGACAACCCTGAAGTAATGTATGTAAAGGCTAAAAATCCATATACCTTATCAGCAACTTTGAAGTCATTACAATCTGTGCTAGAATATTTGGAATATAATTGCAAGTACAAAATTGTCCATTCCTCCCTTAACCAAAATGGTAAGTGTATATGAAGATGACTGAAGAAATACATTGGATAATAAGTAGATATTACATTGTCAGCACTGAATCCCTAAATTCTCTACAAGTGTCCTGTCAACTTGACTCTTCTATCTTTATGCTGCTTCTGATATCAGTATTTAGCCTTTTCCCTGTAGAGGCATATAGGAATCTAAATGAAGGCATTTTGGCAGTTCCTCCTTAAGAGACAACACTGAAGTAAGGTGTATAAAGGGTGACAATCCACATATTTTATGGAGAGCAGGGAAAACAATGCAAGGTATTCTCGTGTACCTGGAAGATATTTTCAAGTACACCATTGTCAATTGCTCCACTGGTCTACTTGGAAGGTGTATTTGAAGGTAACTCAAGAGATACAATGTATACCAAGAAGATATTATATTGTCATCTCAGATACCTAACAATCTCTACAATTATAATATCAATTTGACTCTTCCATCTTTTTCCTGCTTGGGATATAAGTATTTAGCCTTTTCTCTGTTGAGGCCTATAGCAATCTAAAGAATCGCTTTTTGTCACTGGGCCTAAAGAGACAACTCTAAAGTAATGTATGTAAAGGCTAAAAATCCATATACCTTATCTACAACAGAGAAGTCAGTACAAGCTGTGCTAGAGTACCTGGAACATAATGGCAAGTACACAATTGTCCCTTCCTCCCTTGTCCAAAATGGTACGTGTACAAGAAGATGACTCAAGAAATACACTGGATACTAAGTAGATCTTACATTGTCAGCACTGACTCCCTAAATTCTCTAAAAGTGACCTGTCAACTTGACTCTTCTGTCTTTGTCCTCCTTGTGATATCAGTATTTAGCCTATTCCCTGTTCAGTCATATAGGAATCTAAATGAAGGCATTTAGGCAGTTCCTCCTGGAGAGACAACACTCAAGTAATGTGTTGATATATATATATATATATATATATATATATATATATATATATATATATATATATATATATATATATATATTTATTATATATAGAAAAGGTAAAAATCCACATATATTATCTACAGCAGTGAAGTCAGTACAAGCTATGCTCGTGTACCTGGAAGATACTTGCAAGCACACTATTGTCAATTTCTCCACTGGCCTACTTCCAAGGTGTATTTGAAGGTAACTCAAGAGATACAATGTATACTAAGAAGATATTATATTGTCATCAATGACACCTTAAACTCTCTGCAAGTATCCTATCAACTTGACTCTTCTATCTTTACTCTGCTTGTGATATTAGTATTTAGCCTTTTCCCTGTTAATGCATATAAGAATCTAAATAAAGGCATTTCGGGAGTTCCTCCTTAAGAGTCAACACTGAAATAATGTACATAAAGGGAGAAAATCCACATGTTTTATCGAGAGCAGTGAAAACAACGCAAGGTACTCTAGTGTTCCAGGAAGATACTTGCAAGTATACAATTGTCAATTGCTCCATCGTCCTACTTGGAAGGTGTATTTGAAGGTAACTAAAGAGATACAATGTATACTAAGAAGATATTAGGTTGTCATCACTGACACCTTAAACTCTCTACAGTTATCCTATCAATCTGACTCTTCGATCTTTTTCCTGCTTGTGATATCAGTATTTAGCCTTTTCCCTTTGAAGCCTATTGAAATCTAAAGAAACGCCTTTTCTCCCTTCCCCTAAAGAGACAAGTCTGAAGTAATGTATGTAAAGGCTAAAAATCCATATACTTTATCTGCAACATTGAAGTCATTACAAGCTGTGTTAGGGTACCAGGAACATAATTGCAAGTACACAATTTTCCCTTCCTCCCTTGACCAAAACGGTAAGTGTATATGAAGGTGACTGAAGAAATACATTGAACAATAACTAAATATTACATTTTCGGCACTGACTCCGTAAATTCTCTACACGTGTCCTGTCAACTTGACTCTTCTATATTTATCCTACTTTTGATGGCAGTATTCAGCTTTTTCCCTCTTCAGGCATATAGGAATCTAAATGAAGGCATTTTGGCAGTTCCACCTTAAGAGACAACAATGAGTTAATATATAAATATTATATTTACATATAAATATTTAAATATATATGTATATATATATATATATATATTTAAAAGGTAAAAATCCACATATATTATCTGCAGCAGTGAAGTCAGTACAAGCTATGCTAGTGTACCTGGAAGATATTTGCAATTACACTATTGTCAATTTCTCCATTGGCCTATTTGGAAGGCGTACTTGAAGATAACTCAAGAGATACAATGCGTACTAAGAAAATATTAAACTGTCACCACTGACACCCTAAACTCTCTACACGTCTCATATCAATTTGACTCTTCTATCTTTTTACTGCTTATGATATCAGTATTTTCCCTTATCCTTGTTGAGTCCTATAGCCAACCAAAGAAATGGTGTTTGTCACTTCCTCTAAAGAGAAAACTGTGAAATAATATATGTAAAGGCTGAAAATCCACATATCTTTTCTACAGCAGTGAATTCAATACCAGCTATTGTAGAGTATCTGGAAGATACTTGCTACTACAAAATTTTCCATTCCTCCATTGACCAACATGGAAGGTGTATTTGAAGATAACTCAAGAAATACAATGCATAGTAACAAGATATTACACTGTCAGCCCTGACACCCTAAACTCTCTAGAAGTGTCCTCTCAAGTTGACTCTTCTACCTTTATCCTGCTTGTGATATCAGTATTTAGCCGTTTCCCAGTTCAGGCATATAGGAATCTAAATGAAGGCATTTTGGCAGTTCCTCCTTAAGAGACAACACTGAAGTAATATGTAAATATATACATATATATATATATATATATATATGTATATATATATATAAATTGTAAAAATCCACATATATTATCTACAGCAGTGAAGTCAGTACAAGCTATGTTAGTGTACCTGGAAGATACTCGCAAGCACACTATTGTCAATTTCTCCATTGGTATACTAGGAAGATGTATTTGTAGATAACTCAAGAGATACAATGTATACTAAGAAGATATTAAATTGTCACCACTGACACCCTAAAATCACTACAAGTATCCTATTACCTTGACTCTTCTATCTTTATCCTGCTTGTGATATCAGTATTTAGCCTTTTCCCTTTTGAGGCATATAGGAATCTAAATAAAGGCATTTTGGCAGTTCCTCCTTAAGGGACAACACTGAAATAAGGTATACAAAGGGTGTTATCGAGAGCAGTGAAAACAATGAAAGGTATTCTAGTGTACCTGGAACATACTTGCAAATACACCATTTTCCATTTCTCCATTGGCCTACTTGCAAGGTATATTTGAAGATAACTCTAGAGATACAATGTATACTAACATGATATTATATTGTCATCACTGACACCTTAAACTCTCTACAAGAATCCTATCAATTTGACTCTTCGATCTTTTTCCTGCTTGTGATATGAGTATTTAGCCTTTTCCCTGTTTAGGTCTATAGAAATCCAAAGAAAAGTGTTTTGTCACTTCCCCTAAAGAGACAGGTCTGTAGTAATTTATGTAAAGGCTAAAATTCCACATACCTTATCTGCAACACTGAAGTCAGTACAAGCTGTGCTAGAGTACCTGGAACATAATTGCAAGTGAACAATTGTCCCTTCCTCCCTTGACCAAAATTGTAAGTGTATATGAAGATGACTCAAGAAATACATTGGATACTAAGTACATATTACATTGTCAGCACTGACCCCCTAAGTTCTCTACAAGTGACCTGTCAACTTGACTCTTCTATCTTTTTCCTGCTTGTGATATCAGTATTTAGCTTTTTCCCTGTTCAGGCATATAGAAATCTATATGAAGGCATTTTGGCAGTTCTTCCTTAAGAGACAACACTGAAGTAATATGTAAATATATATATATATATATATATATATATATGTGTGTGTGTGTGTGTGTTTAGGGTAAAAATCCACTTATATTATCTATAGCAGTGCAGTCAGTACAAGCTATGCTAGTGTACCTGGAAGATACTTGCAAGTGCACTATTTTCAATTTCACCATTGGCCTACTTGGAAGGTGTATTTGAAGATAACTCAAGAGATACTATGTAAACTAAGAAGATATTAAATTGTCACCACTGACACTCTAAACTCTCTACAAAGCTCATATCAACTTGATCTTTCCATCTTTTTCCTGCTTGTGATATCAGTATTTTCCCTTTTCCTTGTTGAGGCCTGTAGCCATCCAAAGAATTGGTGTTTGTCACATCCTCTAAAGAGACAACTGTGAAATAATATATGCAAGGGGTGAAAATCCACATATCTTTTCTACCTCAGTGAATTCAGTTCAAGCTATGCTAGAGTATCCGGAAGATACTTGCTAGTACACAACTGTCCATTCCTCCATTGGCGAACATGGAAGATGTACTTGAAGATAACTGAAGAGATACAATGTATACTAAGAAGATATTATATTGTCATCACTGACACCTTAAACTCTGTACAAGCATGCTATCATTTTGATTCTTCGAATTTTTACCTGCTTGTGATATCAGTATTTAGCCTTTTCCTGTTGAGGCCTATAGAAATCCAAAGAAAATTGTTTTGTCACTTCCCCTAAAGAGACAAGTCTGAAGTAATGTATGTAAAGGCTAAAAATCCATATACCTTATCTACAACAGTGAGGTCACTACAAGCTGTGCTAGAGTACCTGGAACAGAATTGCAAGTACACAATTGTCCCTTCCTCCCTTGACCAAAATGGTAAGTGTATATGAAGATGACTCAAGAAATACATTGGATACTAAGTAGATAATACATTGTCAGCACTGACTCACTAAATTCTCTACAAGTGTTCTGTCAATTTGACTCTTCTATCTTTGTCCTGCTTGTGATATCAGTGTTTAGCCTTTTCCCTGTTCAGGCATATAGGAACCTAAATGAAGGCATTTTGGTAGTTCCTCCATAACAGACAACAGTGAAGTAATATGTAAATATATATATAGATATATATATAGATATAGATATAGATAGATAGATAGATAGACAGATAGATAGAGAGATAGATAGATAGATAGATAAAAAGGGTAAAAGTCCCCATATATTATCTACAGTAGTGAAGTCAGTACAAGCTATGCTAGTGTACCTGGAAGATACTTGCCAGTACACAATTGTCCATTCCTCCATTGGCTACCATGGAAGGTGTATTTGAAGGTAACTCAAGAAATACATTGTATAGTAAAAAGATATTATAGTGTATCCCCTGACACCCTAAAATCTCTAAAATTGTCCAATCAGGTTGACTCTTCTATTTTATCCTGCCTGTGATAGCAGTATTTAGCCTTTTGCCTGTTGAGGCCTATAGAAATCCAAAGAAACACATTTTCTCACTTCCCCTAAAGAGACAACTGTGAAGTAATGTCTGTAAAGGCTAAAAATCCATATACCTTATCTACAACAGTCAAGTCAGTACAAGCTGTCCTAGAGTACCTGGAACATAACTCAAGTACACAATTGTCCCTTCCTCCCTTGACCAAAATGGTAAATGTATATGAAGATGACTCAAGAAATACATTGGATACTAAGTAGATATGACATTGTCAGCACTCACGCCCTAAATTCTCTACAAGTGACTTGTCAACTTGCCTCTTCTATGTTTACCCTGCTTCTGATATCAGTATTTAGCCATTTCCCTGTTCAGGCATATAGGAATCTAAATGAAGGCATTTTGGCAGGTCCTCCTTAAGAGACAACACTGAAGTAACATGTAAATATATATATATATATATATATATATATATATATATATATATATATATATATATATATATATAAAGGGTAAAAATGCACATATATTATCTACAGTAATGAAGTCAGTACAAACTATGCTAGTGTACCTGGAAGATACTTGCAAGTACACTACTGTCAATTTCTCCATTGGCCTACTTGGAAGTTGTATTTGAAGATTACTCAAGAGATACAATGTATTCTAAGAAGTTATTATATTGTCACCACTGACACCCTAAACTCTCTACAAGTATCCTATCAACTTGACTCTTCTATGTTTATCCTGCTTGTGATATCAGTGTGTAGCCATTTCCCTGTTCAGGCCTATGGGGATCTAAATAAAGGCATTTTAACAGTTCCTATTTAAGAGACAACATTGAAATCTTGTATGAAAAGGGAAAAAATCCACATATCTTTTCGACAGCAGTGAAGTCAATACAAGATATGCGAGTGTACCTGGGAGACACTTGCAAGAACACCATCATCCATTGCTCCATTGACCAACATGGAAGGTGTATTTAAAGATAACGCAGGAAATACAATGTATACTAAGAAGATATTACATTGTCAACACTGTCTCCCGCAGCTGTCTGCAAGTCTCATATTAACTTGACTCTTCTATCTTTTTCCTGATTGTGTTATCAGTTTTTTGCCTTTTCCTAGTTCAGGCCTCTAGCCATCCAAAGGAATGCAGTTTGTCAATTCCTCTAAAGACACAATTGTGAAATAATATATGTAAAGGATGAAAATCCACGAATCTTTTTTACAGCAGTGAAGTCAGTACAAGCTATGCTAGAGTATCTGGACGATACTTGCTAGTACACAATTGTCCATTCATCCATTGGCCAACATGGAAGGTATATATGGAGATAACTCAAGAAATACAATGTATTATAAGAAGATATTTCATTGTCTGCACTGACACCCTAAACTCTCTACAAGTATCCTATCATGTTGACTCTTCTAACTTTATCCTGCTTGTGATGTCACTATTTAGCCTTTTCCCTGTTGAGGCCTATAAGAATCTAAATAAAGGCATTTTGGCAGTTCCTCCTTAACAGGCAACAGTGAAGTAAGGTATGTAAAGGATGGAAATCCACATATTTTATCGAGAGAAATGAAAACAATACAAGGTATTCTAGTGTACCTGGAAGATACTTGCAAGTACACCATTGTCAATTGCTCCCTTGGCCAACTTGGAAGGAGTAATTGAAGATAACTCATGAGATACAATGTATACAACGAAGATTTTATATTGTCACCACTGACACCTTAAGCTCGCAACAAGTATCCTATCAACTTGGCTCTTCTAAGTTTATCCTGCTAGTGATATAAGTATGTAGCAATTTTCCTGTTGAGTCCTATGGGGCTCTAAATAAAGGCATTTTAACAGTTCCTCTTTATGAGACAAGATTGAAATCATGTATGGAAAGGGAAAAAATGCACATTCCTTTTCGAAAGCAATGAAGTCAATACAAGATATGCGATTGTAGCTGGAAGACACTTGCAAGTACACCATCTTCTATTGCTCCTTTGGCCAAAATGGAAGGTGTATTTGAAGATAACTCAGGAAATACCATGTATACTAAGAAGATATTACATTTTCAACACTGTCTCCCTAAGATGTCTGCAAGTCTCATATCAACTTGACTCTTCTATCTTTTCCCTCTTTCTGATATCAGTATTTTGCCTTTTCCTAGTTGAGGCCCGTAGATATCCAAAGGAATGGTGTTTGTCACTTCCTCTAAAGAGACAACTGTGAAATAATATATGTAAAGGGTGAAAATCCACTTATGTTTTCTGTAGCAGTGAAGTCAGTACAAGCTATGCTAGACTATCTGCAAGATACTTGCTAGTACACAATTGTCCATTCCTACATTGTCCAACATGGAAAGTGCGTATGGAGATAACTCAAGAAATACAATGTATAATGAGAAGATATTTCATTGCCAGCCCTGACACCCTAAACTCTCTACAAGTGTCCTCTCAAGTTGACTCTTCTATCTTTATCCTCCTTCTGATGTCAGTATTTAGCCTTTTCCCTGATGAGACCTATAGGAATTTAAATAAAGGCATTTTGGCAGTTCCACCTTAAGAGCCAACACTGAAGTAAGATATGTAAAGGGTGAAAATCCACATATTTTATCGGGAGCAGTGAAAACAATACAACGTATTCTAGTGTAGCTGGAAGATACTTGCAAGTACACCATTGCCAATTGCTCCATTGGCCTACTTCGAAGGTGTATTTGAAGATAACTCAAGAGATACAATGTATACTAAGAAGATATTATATTGTCATCACAGACACCTTAAAGTCTCTACAAGTATCCTATCAATTTGACTCTTCGATCTTTTTCCTGCTTGTGATATCAATATTTATCCTTTTCCCTGTTGAGCCTTAAACAAATCCAAAGAAACACATTGTGTCACTTCCCTTAAAGAGACAACTCTGAAGTAATGTATGTAAAGGTAAAAATCCATAGAACTTTTCTACAACAGTGAAGTCAGTACAAGCTGTGCTAGAGTACCTGGAACATAATTGCAAGTACACAATTGTCCCTTCCTGCCTTGACCAAAATGGTAGGTGTATATGATGATGACTCAAGAAATACGTAGGATACTAAGCAGATATTACATTGTAAGCACTGACTCACTAAATTGTCTGCAAGTGTCCTGTCAACTTGTCTCTTCTACCTTTATCCTGCTTGTGGTATCAGTATTAAGCCTTTTCCCTGTTCAGGCATATAGGAATCTAAATGAAGGCATTTTGGCAGTTCCTCCTTAAGAGACAACACTGAAGTTATATGTATATATATATATATATATATATATAATATATATATATATATATATATGGTAAAAATGCACATATCTTATCTACAGTAATGAAGTCGGTACAAACTATGCTAGTGTACCTGGAAGATACTTGCAAGTACACTACTGTCAATTTCTCCATTGGCCTACTTGGAAGGTGTATTTGAAGATAACTCAAGAGATGCAATGTATACTAAGAAGATATTATATTGTCACCACTGACACCCTAAACTCTCTACAAGTATCCTATCAACTTGACTCTTCTATGTTTATCCTGCTTGTGATATCAGTAAGTAGCCATTTCCCTGTTCAGGCCTATGGGTATCTAAATAAAGGCATTTTAAGAGTTCCTATTTAAGAGACAACATTGAAGTCTCGTATGAAAAAGGAAAACATCCACATATCTTTTCGACAGCAGTGAAGTCAATACAAGATATGCGAGTGTACCTGGGAGACACTTGCAAGAACACCATCGTCCATTGCTCCACTGGCCAACATGGAAGGTGTATTTAAAGATAACTCAGGAAATACAATGTATACTACGAAGATATTACATTGTCAACACTGTCTCCCTACGCTGTTTGCAAGTCTCATATCAACTTGCCTCTTCTATCTTTTTCCTGCTTGTGATATGAGTATTTGGTCTTTTCCTAGTTGAGGCCTATAGCCATGCAAAGGAATGGTGTTCGTCACTTCCTCTAAAGTGACAAATGTTAAATAAAGTAAGAAAAGGTTGAAAATCCACATATCTTTTCTACAGCTGTGAAGTCAGTACAAGCTATGCTAGAGTATCTGGAAGATACTTGCGAGAACACAATTGTCCATTCCGCCATTGTCCAACATGAAAAGTGCATATGAAGATAACTCAAGACATACAATGTATAATAAGAAGATATTTCATTGCCAGCCCTGACACCCTAAGCTCTCTACACGTGTCCTATCAAGTTGACTCTTCTATCTTAATCATGCTTGTGATGTCAGTATTTACCCTTTTCCCTGTTGAGGCCTATAGAAATCCAATGAAACACATTTTGTCACTTCTCCTAAAGAGACAACTCTGAAGTAATGTATGTAAAGGCTAAAAATCCATAGACCTTATCAACAACAGTGAAGTCAGTTCAAGCTGTGCTAGAGTAGCTGGAACATAATTGCAAGTACACAATTGTCCCTTCCTCCCTTGACCAAAATGGTAGGTGTATATGAAGATGACTCAAGAAATACATTGGATACTAAGCAGATATTACATTGTCAGCACTGACTCCCTAAATTCTCTACAATTGTCCTGTCAACTTGACTCTTCTATCTTTATCCTGCTTGTGATATTAGTGTTTAGCCATTTTCCTGTTCAGGCATATAGGAATCTAAATGAAGGCATTTTGGCAGTTCTTTCTTAAGAGACAACACTGAAGTTATATGTAAATATATAGATATATAGATATATATAAAGGGTAAAAATCCACTATGGTAGTGTACCTGGAAGATACTTGCAAGTACACTGCTGTCAATTTCTCCATTTGCCTACTTGGAAGGTGTATTTGAAGATAACTCAATAGATACAATTTATACGAAGAAGATATTATATTGTCACCACTGACACCCCAAACTCTCTACAAGTATCCTATCAACTTGACTCTTCTATGTTTATCCTGTTTGTGATATCAGTATGTATTCATTTCCCTTTTGAGGCCTATGGAGATCTAAATAAAGGCATTTTAACAGTTCCTATTTAAGGGACAAAATTGAAGTCAAGCATGTAAAAGGAAAAAATCCACATATATTTTCGACAGCAGTGAATTCAATACAACATATCCGAGTGTAGCTGGAAGACACTTACAAGAACACCATCGTCCATTGCTCCACTGGCAAACATGGAAGGTGCATTTGAAGATAATTCAGGAAATACCATGTATACCAAAAAGATATTACATTGTCAACACTGTCTCCCTAAGCTGTCTGCAAGTCTCATATCAACTTGACTCTTCTATCTTTTTCCTGCCTCTGATAACAGTATTTTGCCTTTTCCTAGTTGAGGCTTATAGGGATCTAAATAAAGGCATTTTGGCAGTTCCTCCTTAAGAGACAACAATGAAGTAAGGTATAAGAACAGTGAAAATCCAGATATTTTAGCAAGAGCAGTGAAAACAATACAAGGTATTCTAGTGTCCCTGGAAGATACTTGCAAGTACACCATTGACAATTGCTCCATTGACCTACTTCGAAGGTGTATTTGAAGATAACTGAAGAGATACAATGTATACTAAGAAGATATTATATTGTCATCACTGACACCTTAAACTCTCTACAAGTATCCTATAAACTTGACTCTTCTATGTTTATCCTGCTTTTGATATCAGTATGTAGTCATTTCCCTTTTGAGGCCTATGGAGATCTAAATAAAGGCACTTTAACAGTTCCTACTTAAGGGACAAAATTGAAGTCAAGTATGTAAAAGGAAAAAATCCACATATCTTTTCGACAGCTGTGAATTCAATACAACATATGCTAGTGTAGCTGGAAGACACTTGCAAGAACACCATCGTCCATTGCTCCATTGGCCAACATGGAAGGGGTATTTGAAGATAACTCAGGAAATACCACGTATACTAAAAAGATATTACATTATGAACACTGTCTCCCTAAGCTGTCTGCAAGTATCATATCAACTTGACTCTTCTATCTTTTTCCTGCTTCTGATAACAGGATTTTGCCTTTTCCTAGTTGAGGCCTATAGGGTTCTAAATAAAGGCATTTTGGCAGTTCCTCCTTAAGAGACAACACTGAAATAAGGTATGTAAACGGTAAAAATCCACATATTTTAGCAAGAGCAGTGAAAACAATACAAGGTATTCTAGTGTCCCTGGAAGATAATTGCAAGTACACCATTGACATTTGCTCCATTGGCCTACTTCGAAGGTGTATTTGAAGATAACTGAACAGATACAATGTATACTAAGAAGATATTATAATGTCATCACTGACACCTTAAACTGTCTACAAGTACCCTATCAATTTGACTCTTCGATCTGTTTCCTGCTTGTGATATCAGTATTCAATCTTTCCCCTGTTGAGGCCTATAGGAATCCAAAGAAACACATTTTGTCACTTCTCCCAAAGAGACAACTCTGAAGAAATGTATGTAAAGGCTAAAAATCCATAGAACTTATCTACAACAGTGAAGTCAGTACAAGCTGTGCTAGAGTACCTGGAACATAATTGCCGTACACAATTGTCCTTTTCTCCCTTTACCAAAATGGTAGGTGTATATGAAGATGACTCAAGAAATACATTGGACAATAAGAAGATATTACATTGTCAGCACTGACTCCCTAAATTCCCTAAGAGTGTGCTGTGAACTTGTCTCTTCTATTTTTATCCTGCTTGTGATATCAGCATTTAGCCTTTTCCCTGTTCAGGCATATAGGTCTCTAAATGAAGGCAATTTGGCAGTTACTCCTTAAGAGAAAACACTGAAGGAATATGTAAATGTATATATATATATATATATATATATATATATATATATATATATATATATATATATATATATATATATATATATATATATATGGTAAAAATCCACATCTATTATCTACAGCAGTAAAGTCACTACAAGCTATGCTAGTGTACCTGGAATATACTTGCAAGTACACTACTGTCAATTGCTCCATTGGCCTACTTGGAAGGTGTATTTGAAGATAACTCAGGAAATAACATGTATACTAAGAAGATATTACATTGTCAACACTGTCTCCCTAAGCTGTCTGCAAGTCTCATATCAACGTGACTCCTCTATCTTTTTCCTTCTTGTGATATCAGTATTTATCCTTTTCCTTGTTGAGGCGTATAGATACCTAAATAAAGGAATTTTGGCAGTTCCTCCTTAAGAGACAACACTGAAGTAAGCTATGTAAATGGTGAAAATCCACATATTTTATCGAGAGCAGTGAAAACAATACAAGGAATTCTAGTGTACCTGGAAGATACTTGCAAGTACACCATTGTCAATTGCTCCATTCGCCTATTTGGAAGGTGTATTTGAAGATAACTCAAGAGATACAGTGTATACTAAGAAGATATTATATTGTCATCACTGACACCTTAAACTCTCTACAAGTATCCTATCAATTTAATTCCTATTTAAGAGACAACATTGAAGTCATGTATGTAAAAGGTAAAAATTCACATATCATTTCGAAAGCAGTGAAGTCAATACAACATATGCGAGTGTAGCTGGAAGACACTTGCAAGAACACCATCGTCCATTGCTCTATTGGGCAACTGTGAAATAATATCTGTAAAGGGTGAAAATCCACGTATGTTTTCTACAGCAGTGAAGTCAGTACAAGCTATGCTAGAGTATCTGGAAAACACTTGCTAGTACATAATTGTCCATTCCTCCATTGTCCACCATGGAAGGTGTATTTGGAGATAACTCAAGAAATGCAATGTATTGTAAGAAGATATTACATTGTCAGCCTTGACACTGTAAACTCTCTACAATGTCCTATCAAGTTGACACTTCCATCTTTATCCTGCCTGTGATATCAGTATTTATCCTTTTACTTGTTGAGGCCTATAGGAATTTAATAAAGGCATTTTGGCAGTTCTTCCTTAAGACACAACACTGAACTAAGGTATGTAAATGGTGATAATCCACATATTTTATAGAGAGCAGTGAAAACAATACAAGGTATTCTAGTGTACCTGGAAGAGACTTGAAAGTACACCATTGTCAATTGCTCCATTGGCCTACTTGGAAGGTGTATTTGAAGATAACTAAAAAGATACAATGTATAATAAGAAGATATTATATTGTCACCACCGACACCTTAATCTCGCTACAAGTATCCTATCAACTTGGCTCTTCTATCTTTATCCTGCTTGTGATATCATTATATAGTCATTTCCCTGTTGAGGCCTATGGGGATCTAAATAAAGGCATTTTACGAGTTCCCTTTTGAGAGACAAATTGTAATCGTGTATGTAAAAGGAAAAAAATCGACATATCTTTTCGACAGCACTGAAGTCAATACAAGATAAGCGATTGTAGCTGGAAGACTCTTGCATGTACGCCATGGTATATTGCTCCTTTGGCCAAAATGGAAGGTGTATTTGAAGATAACTCAGGAAATACCATGTATACTACGAAGATATTACTTTATAAACACTGTCTCTCTAAGCTGTCTGCAAGTCTCATATCAACTTGACTCCTATCTTTTTCCTGCTTCTGATATCAGTATTTTGCCTTTTCCTAGTTGAGGCCTATAGGGATCTGAATAAAGGCATTTTGGTAGTTCCTCCTTAAGAGACAACACTGAAGGAAGGTACATAAACGGTGAAAATCCACATATTTTAGCAAGAGCAGTGAAAACAATACAAGGTATTCTAGTGTCCCTGGAAGATACTTGCAATTACACGATTGACAATTGCTCCATTGACCTACTTCGAGGGTGTATTTGAAGATAATTCAAGAGATACAATGTATACTAAGAAGATATTATATTGTCATCACTGACACCGTAAACTCTCTACAAGCATCCTATCAATTTGAGTCTTTGATCTTTTTTCCTGCTTGTGATATCACTATTTAACCTTTCCCCTGTTGAGGCCTATAGAAATCCAAAGAAACACATTTTGTCACTTCTCCTAAGGAGACAATTCTGAAGAAATGTATGTAAAGGCTAAAAATCCATAGAACTTATCTACAACAGTGAAGTCAGTACAAGCTGTGCTAGAGTACCTGGAACATAATTGCCGTACACAATTGTCCCTTCCTCCCTTGACCAAAATGGTAGGTGTATATGAAGATGACTCAAGAAATACATTGGGCACTAAGCAGATATTACATTGACAGCACTGACTCCCTAAATCCTCTACAAGTGTCTTGTCAACTTAACTCCTCTATCTTTATCCTGCTTGTGATATCAGTATTTATCCTTTTCCTTGTTGAGCCCTATAGGAATCTAAATAAAGGCATTTTGGCAGTTCCTCCTTAAGAGACAACACTGAAGTAAGGTATGTAAATGGTGAAAATCCACATATTTTATGGAGAGCAGTGAAAACAATACAAGGTATTCTAGTGTCCCTGGAAGATACTTGCAAGTACACCATTGTCAATTGCTCCATTCGCCTATTGGAACGGTGTATTTGAAGATAACTGAACAGATACAATGTATACTAAGAAGATATTATATTGTCATCACTGACACCTTAAACTCTCTACAAGTATCCTATCAAATTGACTCTTCGATCTTTTTCCTGCTTGTGATATCAGTATTTAGCCTTTTCCCTGTTGAGGCCTATGGGGATCTAAATAAAGGCATTTTAACAGTTCCTATTTAAGAGACAACATTGAAGTCACGTATGTAAAAGGTAAAAATCCACATATCTTTTCGATAGCAGTGAAGTCAATAGAACATATGGGAGTGTAGCTGGAAGACACTTGCAAGAACACCATCGTCCATTGCTCCATTGGGCAACATGGAAGGTGTATTTGAAGACAACTCAGGAAATACCATGTATACTAAGAAGATGTCACATTGTCAACACTGTCTCCCTAAGCTGTCTGCAAGTCTCATATCAACTTGACTCCTCTACCTTTTTCCTGCTTGTGATATCAGTTTTTTGCCTTTTCCTAATTGAGGCCTCTAGCCATCCAAAGGAATGGTGTTTGTCACTTCCTCTAAAGAGACAACTGTGAAATAATATCTGTAAAGTGTGAAAATCCACATATGTTTTCTACAGCAGTGCAGTCAGTCCAAGCTATGCTAGACTATCGGGAAAACACTTGCTAGTACAAAATTGTCCATTCCTACATTGTCTACCATGGAAGGTGTATTTGGAGATAATTCAAGAAATGCAGTGTATAATAAGAAGATATTACATTGTTAGCCTTGACACCGTAAACTCTCTACAAGTGTCCTATCAAGTTGACTCTTCCTTCTTTATCCTGCCTGTGATATCAGTATTTAACCTTTGCCTTCTTGAGGCCTATCGGAATCTAAATAAAGTCATTTTGGCAGTTCCTCCTTAAGAGACAACACTGAAGTAAGGTATGTAAATGGTGAAAATCAACATATTTTATGGAGAGCAGTGATAACAATACAAGGTATTCTAGTGTACCTGGAAGATACTTGCAAGTACACCATTGTCAATTGCTCCATTGGCCTATTGGAAGGTGTGTTTGAAGATAACTAAAGAGACACAATGTATACTAAGAAGATATTATATTGTCACCAATGACACCTTAAACTCGCTATAAGTATCCTATCAACTTGGCTCTTCTATCTTTATCCTGCTTGTGGTATCAGTATATAGACATTTCCCTGTTGAGGCCTACGGGGGTCTAAATAAAGGCATTTTAAAAGTTTCTATTTAAGAGACAACATTGAAGTCATGTATGTAAAAGGTAAAAATCCACATATCTTTTCGACAGCAGTGAAGTCAATACAACATATCCGAGTGTAGCTGGAAGACACTTTCAAGAACACCATTGTCCGTTGCTCCATTGGCCAACATGGAACGTGCATTTGAAGGCAACTCAGGAAACAACATGTATACTAAGAAGATATTACATTGTCAACACTGTCTCCCTAAGCTGTCTGCAAGTCTCATATCAACTTGACTCCTCTATCTTTTTCCTGCTTGTGATATCAGTTTTTTGCATTTTCCTAGTTGAGGCTTCTAGCCATCCAAAGGAATGGTGTTTGTCACTTCCTCTAAAGAGACAACTGTGAAATAATATCTGTAAAGGGTGAAAATCCACATATGTTTTCTACAGCAGTGAAGTCAGTACAAGATATGCTAGAGTATCTGGAAAACCCTTGCTAGTACACAATTGTCCATTCCTCCATTGTCCACCATGGAAGGTGTATTTGGAGATAACTCAAGAAATGCAATGTATAATAAGAAGATATTACATTGTCAGCCTTGACTCCGTAAACTCTCTACAAGTGTCCTATCAAGTTGACTCTTCCATTTTTATCCTGCTTGTGATATCAGTATTTATCCTTTTCCTTGTTGAGGCCTATAGGAATCTAAAGAAAGGCACTTTGGCAATTCCTCCTTAAGAGACAACACTGAAGTAAGGTATGCAATGGGTGAAAATTCACCTATTTTATCTAGAGCAGTGAAAACAATACAAGGTATTCTAGTGTCCCTGGAAGATATTTGCAAGTACACCATTGACAAATGCTCCATTGACCTACTTCGAAGGTGTATTTGAAGATAATTCAGGAGATACAATGCATACTAAGAAGATATTATATTGTCATCACTGACACCTTAAACTCTCTACAAGTATCCTATGAATTTGAGTCTTCGATCTTTTTTCCTGCTTGTGATATCAGTATTTAACCTTTCCCCTGTTGAGGCCTATAGAAATCCAAAGAAACACATTTTGTCACTTCTCCTAAAGAGACAATTCTGAAGAAATGTATGTAAAGGCTAAAAATCCATAGAACTTATCTACAACAGTGAAGTCAGTACAAGCTGTGCTAGAGTACCTGGAACATAATTGCCGTACGCAATTGTCCCTTCCTCCCTTGACCAAAATGGCAGGTGTATATGAAGATGACTCAAGAAATACATTGGACACTAAGCAGATATTACATTGACAGCACCGACTTCCTAAATCCTCTACAAGTGTCTTGTCAACTTGACTCTTCTATCTTTATCCTGCTTGTGATATCAGTATTTATCCTTTTCCTTGTTGAGGCCTATAGGTATCTAAATAAAGGCATTTTGGCAGTTCCTCCTTAAGAGACAACACTGAAGTAAGGTATGTAAATGGTGAAAATCCACATATTTTATGGAGAGCAGTGAAAACAATACAAGGTATTCTAGTGTCCCTGGAAGATAGTTGCAAGTACACCATTGTCAATTGCTCCATTCGCCTATTTGGAAGGTGTATTTGAAGATAACTGAACAGATACAATGTATACTAAGAAGATATTATATTGTCATCACTGACACCTTAAACTCTCTACAAGTATCCTATCAAATTGACTCTTCGATCTTTTTCCTGCTTGTGATATCAGTATTTAGCCTTTTCCCTGTTGAGGCCTATGGGGATCTAAATAAAGGCATTTTAACAGTTCCTATTTAAGAGACAACATTGAAGTCACGTATGTAAAAGATAAAAATCCACATATCTTTTCGACAGCAGTGAAGTCAATACAACATAAGTGAGTGTAGCTGGAAGACACTTGCAAGAACACCATCGTCCATTGCTCCATTGGGCAACATGGAAGGTGTATTTGAAGACAACTCAGGAAATACCATGTATACTAAGAAGATGTCACATTGTCAACACTGTCTCCCTAAGCTGTCTACACGTCTCATATCAACTTGACTCCTTTATATTTTTCCCTGCTTGTGATATCAGTTTTTTGCATTGTCCTAGTCGAGGCCTATAGACATCCAAAGGAATGGTGTTTGTCACTTCCTCTAAAGAGACAACTGTGAAATGATATATGTAAAGGGTGAAAATTCACATATCATTTCTACAGCAGTGAAGTCAGTACAAGCTATGCTAGAGTATCTGGAAGACACTTGCTAGTACACAATTGTCCATTCCTCCATTATCCAACATGGAAGGTGTATTTGGAGATAACTCAAGAAATACAATGTATAATAAGAAGATATTACTTGATGAGCTCTGACACCCTAAACTTTCTACAAGGGTCCTATCAAGTTGAAGCTTCTATCTTTATCCTGCTTGTGATATCAGTATTTAACCGTTTCCCTGTTGAGGCATATGGCAATTTAATAAAGGCATTTTGGCAGGTCCTACTTAACAGACAACACTGAAGTAAGATACGTACAGGGAGAAAATCCACATATTTTATCGAGAGCAGTGAAAAGAATACATGGTATTCTAGTGTACCTGGATGATACTTGCAAGTACACCATTGTCAATTGCTCCATTGGCCTACTTGGAAGGTGAATTTGAAGATAACTCAAGAGATACAATGTGTACTAAGAAGATATTATGTTGTCATCACTGACACCTTAAACTCTCTACAAGTTTCCTATAAATTTGACTCTTCGATCTTTTTCCTGCTTGTGATATCGGGATTTAGCCTTTTCCCTGTTGAGGCCTATAGAAATCCAAAGAAACACATTTTGTCACTTCTTCTAAGAGACACTTCTGAATTAACGTATGTAAAGGACAAATATCCATATAAGTTATCTACAACAGTGAAGTTAGTAAAAGCTGTGCGAGAGTACCTGGAACATAATTGCAAGTACACAATTTTCCATTCCTCCTTTGGCCAACATGGAATGTGTATTGGAGATAACTCAAGAAATACAATGTATAATAAAAAGATATTACATTGTGAGCCCTGACAACCTAAACCCTCTACAAGTGTCCTATCAAGTTGACTCTTCTATATTTATCCTGCTTGTGATAACATTATTTAACCTTTTCGCTGTTGAGGCATATAGGAATTTAAATAAAGGCATATAAAGGGTAAAAATCCACATATATTATCTACAAAAGTGATGCCAGTACAAGCTAGGCTAGTGTACGTGGAAGATACTTGCAAGTACACTCTTATCAATTTCTCCATTGGCCTACTTCGAAAGTGTATTTGAAGATAACTCTCGAGATACAATGTACACTAAGAAGATATTAAATTGTCACCCCTGACACCCTAAACTCTAACAATTATCCTATAAACTTGGGTCTTCGATCTTTATCCTGCTTGTGATATCAGTATGTAGCCATTTCCCTGTTGAGGCCTACGGGTTTCTAAATAAAGGGATTTTAACAGTTCCTATTTAAGAGACAACATTGAAATCTTCTATGTAAAAGGTAAAAATTCACGTATCTTTTCGAGCACAGTGAAGTCATTACAAGGTATGCGAGTGTAGCTGGAAGACACTTGCAAGTACACCATCGTCCATTGCTCCATTGGCCACACGGAAGGTGTATTTGAAGATAACTCAGGAAATACAATGTATAATAAGAAGATGTTACATTGTCAACACTATCTCCCTAAGCTGTCTGCAAGTCTCATATCAACTTGAACCTTTTATTTTTTTCCTGCTTCTGATATCAGTATTTTGCCTTTTCGTAGATGAGGCCTATAGCCATGCATAGGAATGGTGTTTGTCACTTTCTCTAAAGAGACAACTGTGAAATAATATATGTAAAGGGTGAAAATCCACATATGTTTTCTACAGCAGTGAAGTCAGTTCAAGCTATGCTAGAGTATCTGGAAGATATTTTCAAGTACACTATTGTCAATTTATCCATTGGCCTACTCGAAAGGTGTATTTGAAGGTAACTCAAGAGTTACAATGTATAATAAGAAGATAATAAATTGTCACCATTGACACCCTAAAGTCTCTACAAGTATCCTATCAACTTGACTCTTCTATCTTTTTCCAGCTTTTTATATCAGTATTTAGCCTTTTCCTTGGTGAGGCCTATTGGAATCTAAATAAAGGCATTTTGGCTGTTCCACCTTAAGAGACAACACTGACGTAAGGTATATAAAGGGTGAAAAACACATATTTTATCGAGAGCAATGAAAACAGTGCAAGGTATTCTAGTGTACCTGGAAGATACTTGCAAGTACACCATTGTCAATTGCTCCATTGGCCTACTTGCAAGGTGTATTTGAAGATAACTCCAGAGATACAATGTATACTAAGAAGATATTATATTGTCATCACTGACACTTTAAACTCTCTACAAGTATCCTATCAATTTGACTCTTCAATCTTTTTCCTGCTTGTGATATCAGTATTTAACCTTTTCTCTGTTGAGGCCTATCGAAATCCAAAGAAACACATTTTCTCACTTCCCCTAAAGAGACAACTCTGAAGTAATGTATGTAAAGGCCAAAAATCCATACACCTTATCCGCAACAGCGAAATCAGTACAAGCTGTGCTAGAGTACCTCGAACATAATTGCAAGTCCAAAATTGTCCCTTCCTGCCTTGACCAAAATGGTTTGTGTATATGAAGATGACACAAGAAATACATTGGATACCAAGTAGATATTACACTGTCATCACTGACTCACTAAATTCTCTACAAGTGTCCTGTCAACTTGATTCTTCTATCTTTATCCTGCTTATGATATCATTACTTAACCTTTTCCCTGTTGAGGCCTATAAAAATCCAAAGAAACGCATTTTGTCACTTCTCCTAAAGAGACAAGTCTAAAGTAATGTATTTAGAGGCTAAAAATCCATATACCTTATCAACAACAGCGAAGTCAGAACAAGCTGTCCCATAGTATCTGGAACATAATTTTTCCTGCTTGTGATATCTGTATTTTCCCATTTCCTTTTTGAGGCCAATAGCCATCCAAAGAAATGGTGTTTGTCACATCCTCTAAAGATACAACTGTGAAATAATATTTGTAAAGGGTGTAAATCCACATATCTTTCCTACAGCAGTGAATTCAGTACAACCTCTGCTAGAGAACCTGTAAGGTACTTGCTAGTACCAAATTCTCCATTCATCCACTGGCCAACATTGAAGGTGTATTTGAAGATAACTGAAGAAATACAATGTATAGTAAGAAGATATTACATTGTCAGCCCTGACACCCTTACCTCTCTACAACTGTCCGATCACGTTGACTCTTCTACCTTTATCCTGACTGTGTTATTAGTATTTAGCATTTTCCCTGTTGAGGCCTATAGAAATCCAAAGAAACGCATTTTCTCACTTCCTCTAAAGAGACAACTCTGAAATAATGTCTGTAAAGGTTAAAAATCCATATACCTTATCTACAACAGTGAAGACAGTACAAGCTGTGCTAGAGTAGCTGGAACATAATTGCAAGTACACAATTATCCCTTCATCCCTTGACCGAAATGGTAAGTGTATATGAATGTGACAGAAGAAATACATTGGATACTAAGTAGATATTACATTGTCAGCACTGACTCCCTAAATTCTCTACAAGTGTCCTTTCAACTTGATTCTTCTATATTTATCCTGCTTGTGATATCAGTGTTTAGCCTTTTCCCTGTTCAGGCATATAGGAATCTAAATGAAGGCATTTTGGCAGTTCCGCCTTAAGAGACAACACTGAAGTAATATGTAACATAAAGGGTAAAACTCCACATATATTATTTACAGCAGTGACGTCAGTACAAGCTATGTTAGTGTACCTGAATGATACTTGCAAGTACACTATTTTCTATTGCTCCATTGGAGTACTTGGAAGGTGTATTTAAAGATAACTCAAGAGATACACTGTATACTAAGAAGATATTAAATTGTCACCACTTACACCCTAAACTCTCTACAAGTATCCCATCAACTTTACACGTCTAACTTTATCCTGCTTGTGATATCAGTATTTACCTTTTTCCCTGTTCAGGCATATAGGAATCTAAATGAAGGCATTTTGGCAGTTCCTCCTTAAGATACAATACTGAGGTAATAGTGTATATATATATATATATATATATATATATATATATATATATATATATATATATATATATATATATATATATATATATATATATATATATATATATATATATAAAGGGTAAAAATCCACATATATTAACTACAGCAGTGAAGTCAGTACAAGCTATGCTAGTGTACCTGAAAGATACTTGCAAGTACACTATTTCCAATTTCTCCATTGGACTTCTTGGAAGGTATATTCAAAGATAACTCAAGAGATACACTGTATACTAAGAAGATATTAAATTGTCACCACTTACACCCTAAACTCTCTACAAGTATCCTATCAACTTGACTCTTCTAACCTTATCCTGCTTGTGATATCTGTATATAGCCATTTCCCGGATGAGGCCTATGGGGATCTAAATAAAGGCATTTTATCAATTCCTCTTTCAAAGTAAACATTGACTTCATGTATGTAAAAGGTAAAAATCCACATATCTTTTCGACAGCAGTGAAGTCACTACAAGGTATGCGAGTGTAGCTGGAAGGCACTTGCAAGTACCCCATGGTCCATTGCTCCATTGGCCAATATGGAAGTTGTATTTGAAGAAAAATCAGGAAATACAATGTATACTAAAAGATATTATATTGTCAACACTGTCTCCCTAAGCTGTCTGCAAGTCTCATATCAACTTGACTCTTCTATCTTTTTCCTGCTTGTGATATCAGTTTTTTGCCTTTTCCTAGTTGAGGACTATTGCCATCCAGAGGAACGGTATTTGTCACTTCCTCTAAAGAGACAACTGTGAAATAATATATGTAAAGGGTAAAAATCCACATATCTTTTCTACAGCAGTGAAGTCAGTTCAAGCTATGCTAGAGTATCTGGAAGATACTTGCTAGTACACTATTGTCCATTCCTCCTTTGGCCAACATGGAAGGTGAATTTGAAGATAACTCAAGAGACACAATGTATAATAAGAAGATGTTATATTGTCATCACTGACAGATTAAACTCTCTACAAGTATCCTAAAAATTTGACTCTTCGATCTTTTTCCTGCTTGTAATATCAGTATTAACCTTTTCCCTGTTGAGGGCTATAGTAATCCAAAGAAAAACATTTTCTCACTTCCCCTAAAGAGACTACTCTGAAGTAATGTATGTAAAGGCTAAAAATCCATATAACTTATCTACAACAGTGAAATCAGTAGAAGATGTGCTAGAGTACCTGGAACATAATTGCAAGTACACAATTGTCACTTCCTCTCTTGACTAAAATGGTAAGTGACTATGAAGATGACTGAAGGAATACATTGCATAAAATGTAGATATTACCTTCTCAGCACTGACTCTCTAAATTCTCTACAAGTGTCCTGTGTACTTGACTCTTCTATCTATATCCTCCTTGTGATATTAGTATTTAGCCTTTTCCCTGTTCAGGCATATAGGAATCTAAATGAAGGCATTTTGGTAGTTCCTCCTTAAGAGACAACACTGAAGTAATATGTATATATATATATATATATATATATATATATATATATATATATATATATATATATATATATATAAAGGGTAAAGTTCGACATATATTATCTACAGCAGTGAAGTCAGTGAAAGCTATGCTAGTGTACCTGGAAGATATGGAAGATACTTGCAAGTACAATACGGTCATTTTCTCCTTTGGCCTACTTAGAAGGTGTATTGGAAGATAACTCAAGAGATACACTGTAGACAAAGAAGATATTAAATTGTCACCACTGATACCCTAAACCCTCTACAAGTATGTTTTCAATTTTATTCTTCGATCTTTATCCTGCTTGAGATATCAGTATGTAGCCGTTTCCCTATTAAGGCCTATAGAAATCCAAGGAAACGCATTTTGTCACTTCCCCTAAAGAGACAACTCTGAAGTAATGTATGTGAAGGCTAAAAATCCATATAACTTATCTACAACAGTGAATTCAGGACAAGCTGTGCTAGAGTACCTGGAACATAATTTCAAGTACACAATTGTCCCTTCCCCCCTTGACCAAATTGGGCAGTGTATATGAAGATGACTGAAGAAATACATTGGATACTAAGTACATAGTAGATTGTCAGCACTGACTCCCTAAATTCTCTACAAGTGTCCTGTCAGCTTAACTCTTCTATGTTTATCCTGCTTGAGATATCAGTATTTACCCCATTTCTTGTTCAGGCATACAGGAATTTAAATGAAGGTATATTGGCAGTTCCTCCTTAAGAGACAACACTGAAGTAATAGGTAAACATATATATAAATGGTAAAAATCCACATATATTATCTACAGCAGGGAAGTCAGTACAAACTATGCTAGTGTACCTGGAAGGTACTTGCAAGGACAATACTGTCAATTTCTCCATTGGCCTACTTGGAAGGTGTATTTCAAGATAACTCAACAGATACAATGTATACTAAGAAGATATTAAATTGTCACCACTGACACCCTAAACCCTCTACAAGTGTCCTATCAACTTCACTCTTCTATCTTTATCCTTCTTGTGATATAAGTACGTAGCCATTTCCCTGTAGAGGCCTATGGGGATCTAAATAAAGGCATTTCAAGAGTTCCTATTTAAGAGACAACATTGAAGTCATGTATTTAAAAGGTAACAATGCACCTATCTTTTGGACAACAGTGAAGTCAATACAAGATATGCGAGTGTAGTTGGAAGACACTTGCAAGTATACCATCGTCCATTGCTCCATTGGCCAACATGGAACGTGTATTTGAAGATAACTCAGGAAATACAATTTATACTAAGAAGATATTGCATTGTCAACACTGTCTCCCTAAGCTGTCTGCAAGTCTCATGTGAAATTGACTCTTCTATCTTTTTCCTGCTTGTGATATCAGTATTTTTCCTTTTCATAGTTGAGATCTATAGCCATCCATAGGAATGGTGTTTGTCACTTCCTCTAAAGAGACAACTGTGAAATAATATATGTAAAGTGTGAAAATCCACATATCTTTTTTACAGCAATGAAGTCAGTACAAGCTATGCTAGAGTATCTGGAAGATACTTGTTAGTACACAATTGTCCATTCCTCCTTTGACCAACATGGAATGTGTATTTGGAGATAACTCACAAAATACAATGTATAATAAGAACATATTACATTATCAGCCCTGACACCCAAAACTCCCTACAAGTGTCCTATCAAGTTGACTCTTCTATCTTTATCCTGCTTGTGATATCAGTATTTAGCCTTTTCCCTGTTGAGGCATATAGGAATTTATATAAAGGCATTTTGGCAGTTCCTCCTTAATAGAAAACACTGAAGTAACGTGTGTAAAGGGAGAAAAACCACATATTTTATCGAGAGCAATGAAAACAACACAAGGAATTCTAGTGTACCTGGAAGATACTTGCAAGTACACCATTGTCAAATGCTCCATTGGCCTCCTTGGAAGGTGTATTTGAAGAGAACTCAAGAGATACAATGTATACTAACAAGATATTATATTGTCATCACTGACAGCTTAAACGCTCTACAACTATCCTATCAGTTTCACTGTTCGATCTTTTTCCTGCTTGTGATATCCGTATTTACCGTTTTCCCTGTTCAGTCATATAGGAATCTAAATGAAGGCATATTGGCAGTTCCTTCATAACAGAAAACAGTGAAGTAATATTTAAATATATATATATATATATAGATAGATAGATAGATAGATAGATAGATAGATAGATAGATAGATAGATAGATAGATATAGATATATAGACAGATAGATAGATAGACAGATAGATAGATAGATAAAAAAGGGTAAAAATCCACATATATTATCTACAGCAGTGAAGTCAGTACAAGCTATGCTAGTGTACCTGGAAGATACTTGCAAGTACACTATTTTCAATTTCCCCATTGGCCTACTTGGAAGGTGTATTTGAAGATAAATCAAGAGATAGAATGTATACTAAGAAGATATTAAATTGTCACCCTGACACCCTAAACTCTCTACAAGTATCCTTTCAACTTGACACTTCTATCGTTATCCTGCTTGTGATATCAGTATTTAGTCTTTGCCCCATTCAGGCATATAAGAATATAAATGAAGGCATTTTGGCAGGTCCTCCTGAAGAGACAACAATGAAGTAATGTGTAAATATATGTATATATATATATATATATATATATATATATATATATATATATATATATATATATATATATATATATATATATAAAGGGTAAAAATCCACATATATTATCTAGAGCAGTGAAGTCAGTACAAGCTAATCTAGTGTACCTGGAAGATGCTCGCAAGCACACTATTGTCAATTTCTGCATTGGCCTACTCGGAAAGTGTATTTGAAGATAACTGAAGAGATACAATGTATAATAAGAAGATACTAAATTGTCACCACTGACACCCTAAAGTCTCTACAAGTATCTTATCAACTTGACTCTTCCGTCTTTATAGAGCTTTTGATATCAGTATTTAGCCTTTTCCTTGTTGAGGCATATTGGAATATAAATAAAGGCATTTTGGCTGTTCCTCCTTAAGAGACAACACTGAAGTAAGGTATATAAAGGGTGAAAATCCACATATTTTATCGAGAGCAGTGAAAACAATGCAAGGTATTCTAATGAACCGGGAAGATCCTTGCAAGTACACCATCATCCATTGCTCCATTGGCCTACTTGCAAGGTGTATTTCAAGGTAACTCAAGAGATACAATGTATTCTAAGAGGATATGATATTGTCATCACTGACACTTTAAACTCTCTACAAGTATCCTATCACTTTGACTCTTCGATCTTTTTCCTGCTTGTGATATCAGTATTTAGCCTTTTCCCTGTTGAGTCCTATCGAAATCCAAAGAAACAAATTTTCTCACTTCCCCTAAAGAGACAACACTGAAGTAATGTATGTAAAGGCGAAAAATCCATATACCTTATCTGCAACAGTGAAGTCAGTACAAGCTGTGCTGGAGTAGCTCGAACATAATTGCAAGGCCAAAATTGTCCCTTCCTCCCTTGACCAAAATGGTAAGTGTATATGAAGATGACACGAGAAATACATTGGATACCAAGTAGATATTACATTGTCAGCACTGACTCACTAAATTCTCCACAAGTGTCCTGTCAACTTGACTCTTCTATCTTCATCCTGCTTGTGATATCATTATTTAGCATTTTACCTATTGAGGCCTATAGAAATCCAAAGAAACGTATTTTGTCACTTCCCCTAAAGAGACACGTCTAAAGTAATGTATGTAAAGGCTAAAAATCCATATACCTTATCAACAACAGCGAAGTCAGTACAAGCTGTGCTATAGTACCTGGAACATAATTGCAAGTCCACAAATGTCCCTTCCTCCCTTGACCAAAATGGTAAGTGTATATGAAGATAACTCTAGAAATACAATGTATACTAAGAAGATATTACATTTTCAACACTTTCTCCCTAAGCTATCTGCAAGTCTCATATCAACTTGACTCTCCCATTTTTCCTGATTGTGATATATTTATTTTCCCTTTTCCTAGTTGAGCCCTACAGCCATCCAAAGAAATGGTGTTTGTCACATCCTCTAAAGAGACAACTGTGAAATAATATATGTAAAGGGTGTAACTCCACATATTTTTCCTACAGCAGTGAATTCAATACAACCTATGCTAGAGTACCTGTAAGATACTTGCTAGTACAAAATTCTCCATACCTCCACTGGCCAACATTGAAGGTGTATTTGAAGATAACTGAAGAAATACAATGTATAGTAAGAAGATACTACATTGTCAGCCCTGACACCCTAACCTTTCTACAAGTATCCGGTCAAGTTGACTCTTCTATCTTTATCCTGCCTGTGTTATCAGTATTTAGCATTTTCCCTGTTGAGTCCTATAGAAATCCAAAGAAACGCATTTTCTCACTTCCCCTAAAGAGAGAACTCTGAAGTAATGTCTGTAAAGGCTAAAAATCCATATACCTTATCTACAACAGTGAAGACAGTACAAGCTGTGCTAGAGTAGCTGGAACATAATTGCAAGTACACAATTATCCCTTCCTCCCTTGACCGAAATGGTAAGTGTATATAAATGTGACTCAAGAAATACATTGGATACTAAGTAGATATTACATTGTCAGCACTTACTCTCTAAATTCTCTACAAGTGACCTGTCAACTTGACTCTTCTACCTTTCTCCTGCTTGTGAAATCAGTATTTAGCCTTTTCCCTGTTCAGGCATATAGGAATCTAAATAAAGGCATTTTTTCAGTTCTTCCTTAAGAGACAACACTGAAGTAATATATAAATATATATATATATATATATATATATAGGTATAGATATGTATATGTATATATATATATATATATATATATATTTATAAAGGGTAAAAATCCACATATATTATCTAGAGCAGTGAAGTCAGTACCAGCTACGCTAGTGTACCTAGAAAGTGCTCGCAAGCACACTATTGTCAATTTCTCCATTGGCCTACTTGGAAGGAGTATTTGAAGATAACTCAAGAGATACAATGTGTAATAAGAAGATACTAAATTGTCACCATTGACACCCTAAAGTCTCTACAAGTATCCTATCAGCTTGACTCTTCTATCTTTATCCAGCTTTTGATATCAGTATTTAGCCTTTTCCTTGTTGAGGCCTATTGGAATATAAATAAAGGCATTTTGGCTGTTCCTCCTTAAGAGACAACACTGAAGTAAGGTATATAAAGGGTGAAAATCCACATATTTTATCGAGAGCAGTGAAAACAATACAAGGTATTCTAGTGCACCTGGAAGATACTTGCAAGTACAACATTGTCCATTGCTCGATTGGCCTACTTGCAAGGTGTATTTCAAGATAACCCAAGAGATACAATGTATACTAAGAAGATATGATATTGTCATCACTGACACTTTAAACTCCCTACAAGTATCCTATCAATTTGACTCTTTGATCTTTTTACTGCTTGTGATATCAGTATTTAGCCTTTTCCCTGTTGAGGCCTATCGAAATCCAAAGAAACACATTTTCTCACTTCCCCTAAAGAGACAACTCTGAAGTAATGTATGTAAAGACGAAAAATCCATATGCATTAGCTGCAACAGTGAAGTCAGTACAAGCTGTGCTGGAGTAGCTCGAACATAATTGCAAGTCCAAAATTGTCCCTTCCTCCCTTGACCAAAATGTTAAGTGTATATGAAGATGACACAAGAAATACATTGTATACCAAGTAGATATTACATTGTCAGCACTGACTCCCTAAATTCTCTACAAGTGTCCTGTCAACTTGACTCTTCTATCTTTATCCTGCTTGTGATATCACTATTTAGCATTTTCCCTGTTGAGGCCTATAGAAATCCAAAGAAACGCATTTTGTCACTTCCCCTAAAGAGACAAGTCTAAAGGAATGTATGTTAAGGTTAAAATTCATATACCTTATCAACAACAGCGAAGTCAGTACAAGCTGTGCTAGAGTACCTGGAACATAATTGCAAGTCCACAATTGTCCCTTCCTCCCTTGACCAAAATGGTAAGTGTATATGAACATAACTCAAGAAATACAATGTATACTAAGAAGATATTACATTTTCAACACTTTCTCCATATGCTATCTGCAAGTCCCATATCAACTTGACTCTCCCATTTTTCCTGCTTGTGATATCTGTATTTTCCCTTTTCCTAGTTGAGCCCTATAACCATCCAAAGAAATGGTGTTTGTCACATCCTCTAAAGAGAAAACTGTGAAATAATATATGTAAAGGGTGTAAAGCCACATATCTTTCCTACAGCAGTGAATTCAGTACAATCTGTGCTAGAGTACCTGTAAGACACTTGCTAGTACAAAATTCTCCATACCTCCACTGGCCAACCTTTTCCTTGTTCAGACATATAGGGATCTACATGAAGGCATTTTGGCAGTTCCTCCTTAAGAGACAACACTGAAGTAAGTTATATAATGGGTGAAAATCCACATATTTTATCGAGAGCAGTGAAAACAATGCAAGGTATTCTAGTGTACCTGGAAGACAATTGTAAGTACACCATTGTCCATTGCTCCATTGGCCTACTTGCAAAGTGTATTTGAAGATAACTCAAGAGATACAATGTATACTAAGAAGATACCATATTATCATCACTGACACCTTAAACTCCCTACAAGTATCCTATCAATTTGACTCTTCGATCTTTTTTCATGCTTGTGATATCAGTATTTAGCCTTTTCCCTGTTGAGGACTATAGAAATCCAAAGAAACGCGTTGTGTCAATTCCCCTAAAGAGACAACTCTGAAGTAATGTATGTAAAGACTACAGATCCATATAACGTATCTGCAAAAGTGAAGTCATTACAAGCTGTGCTAGAGTGCCTGGAATATAATTGCAAGAACACAATTGTCCCTTCCTCCCTTGACCAAAATGGTTAGTGTATATGAAGATGACTGAAGAAATACTTTGGATAATAAGTAGATATTACATTGTCAGCACTGAATCCCTAAATTCTCTACAAGTGTCCTGTAAACTTGGCTCTTCTATCTTTATGCTGCTTGTGATATCATTATTTAGCCTTTTCACCGTTGTGGTATATAGGAATCGAAATGAAGGCATTTTGGCAGTTCCTCCTTAAGAGACAACACTGAAGTAATATGTAAATATATATATATATATATATATATATATATATATATATATATAGGGCAAAAATCCACATATATTATCTACATCAGTGAAGTTGGTACAAGCTATGTTAGTGTACCTGGAAGATACCTGGAAGCACACTATTGTCAATTTCTCCATTGGCCTACTTGGAAGGTGTATTTGAAGATAATTGAAGAGATAAAATGTATACTAAGAAGATATTAAAGTGTCATCACTGACACCCTAAAATCTCTACAAGTATCCTGTCAATTGACTCTTTTATCTTTATCCTGCTTGTGATATCAGTGTTTAGCCTTTTCCCTGTTGAGGCGTATAGGAATCTAAATAAAGGCATTTTGGCAGTTCTTCCTTAAGAGACAACATTGAAATAAGGTATATAAAGGGTGAAAATGCACAAATTTTATCGAGAGCAGTGAAAACAATGCAAGGTATTGTAGTGAACCTGGAAGATTCTTGCAAGTACACCATTGTCAATTGCTCCATTGGCCTACTTGGAAGGTGTATTTAAAGGTTACTCAAGAGATACAATGTATACTAAGAAGATATTATATTGTCATCGCTGAAACCTTAAACTCTCTGCAAGTATCCTATCAATTTGACTCTTCGATCTTTTTCCTGCTTGTGATATCAGTATTTAGCCTTTTCCCTGTTGCGGCCTATAGAAATCTAAAGAAACGCGTTTTGTCACTTCCCCTAAACAGACAACTCTGAAGTCATGTATGTAAAGGCTAAAAATCCATATACCTTATCTGCAACAGTGAAGTCACTACAAGATGTGCTAGAGTATCTGGAACATAATTGCAAGTACACAACTGTCCCTTCCTCCCTTGACCAAAATGGTAAGTTTATATGAAGATGACTCAAGAAATACTTTGGATCCTAAGTAGATATTACATTTTTAGCACTGACTCCTAAAATTCTCTACATGTATCCTATCAACTTGACTCTTCTATCTTTATCCTGCTTGTGATGTCAGTATTTAGCTTTTTCCCTGTTCAGGCATATAGGAATCTAAATGAAGGCATTTTTGCAGTTCCTCCTTAAGAGACAGCAATGAAGTAATATGTAAATATATATATATATATATATATATATATATATATATATATATATATATATATACATACATAGATATCAAAAAGGGTAAAAATCCACGTATATTATCTACAGCAGTGAAGTCCGTACAAGCTATGCTAGTGTACCTGGAAGCTACATGCAAGTACACTATTGTCAATTTCTCCATTGGCCTACTTGGAAGGGGTATTTGAAGATAACTCAAGAGATACAATATATACTAAGAAGATATTAAATTGTGATCACTGACACCCTAAACTCTCTACAAGTATCCCATCAACTTGACTCTTCTATCTTTATCCTCCTTTTGATATCAGTGTTTAGCCTTTACCCTGTTGAGGCTAGGAGTCTAAATAAAGGCATTATGGCAGTTCCTCCTTAAGAGAAAACACTGAAATAAGGTATATAAAGGGTGAAAATCCACATATTTTATCGAGAGCAGTGAAAACAATGCAAGGTATTCTACTGTACCTGGAAGATACTTGCAAGTACACCCTTGTCCATTTCTCCATTGTCCTTCCGTATTTTAAGATAACTAAAGAGATACAATGTATACTAAGAAGATATTAAATATGACACCCTAAGTTCTCTTCACGTCTGATATCAACTTGACTCTTATATCTTTTTCCTGCTTATAATATCAGTAATAGGCAACGAAAAAATTTGTGTTTGTCACTTCCTCTAAAGAGAAAACTGTGAAATTATATATGTAAAGGGTGAAAATCCACATATCTTTTCTACAGCAGTGAATTCAGTACAAGCTGTGATAGTGTACCTGGAAGATACTTGCAAGTACACTATTGTCAATTTCTCCATTGGCCTACTTGGAAAGGGTATTTGAAGATTCAAGAGATACAATGTATACTAAGAAGATATTATATTGTCATCGCTGAAACCTTAAACTCTCTGCAAGTATCCTATCAATTTGACTCTTCGATCTTTTTTCTTGTGATATCAGTATTTAGCCTTTTCCCTGTTGCGGCCTATAGAAATCTAAAGAAACACGTTTTGTCACTTCCCCTAAACAGACAACTCTGAAGTAATGTATGTGAAGGCTAAAAATCCATATACCTTATCTGCAACAGTGAAGTCACTACAAGATGTGCTAGAGTATCTGGAACATAATTGCAAGTACACAACTGTCCCTTCCTCCCTTGACCAAAATGGTAAGTTTATATGAAGATGACTCAAGAAATACTTTGGATCCTAAGTAGATATTACATTTTTAGCACTGACTCCTAAAATTCTCTACATGTATCCTATCAACTTGACTCTTCTATCTTTATCCTGCTTGTGATGTCAGTATTTAGCTTTTTCCCTGTTCAGGCATATAGGAATCTAAATGAAGGCATTTTGGCAGTTCCTCCTTAAGAGACAACACTGAAGTAATACATATATATATATATATATATATATATATACATACATAGATATCAAAAAGGGTAAAAATCCACGTATATTATCTACAGCAGTGAAGTCCGTACAAGCTATGCTAGTGTACCTGGAAGCTACATGGAAGTACACTATTGTCAATTTCTCCATTGGCCTACTTGGAAGGGGTATTTGAAGATAACTCAAGAGATACAATATATACTAAGAAGATATTAAATTGTGATCACTGACACCCTAAACTCTCTACAAGTATCCCATCAACTTGACTCTTCTATCTTTATCCTGCTTGTGATGTCAGTATTTAGCTTTTTCCCTGTTCAGGCATATAGGAATCTAAATATAGGCATTTTGGCGGTTCCTCCTTAAGAGACATCAATGAAGTAATATGTAAATATATATATATATATATATTTATATATATATATATATATATATATATATATACATAGATAGATATAAAAAAGGGTAAAAATCCACGTATATTATCTACAGCAGTGAAGTCCGTACAAGCTATGCTAGTGTACCTGGAAGCTACATGCAAGTACACTATTGTCAATTTCTCCATTGGCCTACTTGGAAGGGGTATTTGAAGATAACTCAAGAGATACAATATATACTAAGAAGATATTAAATTGTGATCACTGACACCCTAAACTCTCTACAAGTATCCCATCAACTTGACTCTTCTATCTTTATCCTCCTTTTGATATCAGTGTTTTGCCTTTACCCTGTTGAGGCATATAGGAGTCTAAATAAAGGCATTATGGCAGTTCCTCCTTAAGAGAAAACACTGAAATAAGGTATATAAAGGGTGAAAATCCACATATTTTATCGAGAGTAGTGAAAACAATGCAAGGTATTCTACTGTACCTGGAAGATACTTGCAAAGTACAACACCTTGTCCATTTCTCCATTGTCCTTCTTGGAAGGCGTATTTTAAGATAACTCAAGAGATACAATGTATACTAAGAAGATATTAAATTGTTACCGCTGACACCCTAAGCTCTCTTCACGTCTCATATCAACTTGACTCTTATATCTTTTTCCTGCTTATAATATCAGTATTTTGCCTTTTCCTTGTTGAGTCCTATAGGCAACCAAAGAAATTGGTGTTTGTCGCTCTCCTCTAAAGAGAAAACTGTGAAATTATATATGTAAAGGGTGAAAATCCACATATCTTTTTCTACAGCAGTGAATTCAGTACAAGCTGTGCTAGTGGACCTGGAAGATACTTGCAAGTACACTATAGTCAATTTCTCCATTGGCCTACTTGAAAAGGGTATTTGAAGATAACTCAAGAGATACAATGTATACTAAGAAGATATTAAATTGTCACCGCTGACACCCTAAAGTCTCTACAAGTATCTTATCAACTTGACTCTTCTACCTTTATCCTGCTTGTGATATCAGTATTTATCCTTTTCCCTGTTGAGGCCTATTGGAATCTAAATAAAGGCATTGTGGCTGTTCCTACTTAAGAGGCAACACTGAAGTTATATGTATATATATATATATATATAAAGGGTAAAAATCCACATTTATTAGCTATAGCATTGAAGTCAGTACAAGCTATGCTAGTGTACCTGGAAGATAACTTGCAAGCACACTATTGTCAATTTCTCCATTGGCCTACTTGGTAGGTGTATTTGAAGATAAATCAAGAGATACAATGTATACTAAGAAGACATTAAATTGTCACCATTGACACCCTAACGTCTCTCCAAGTATCCTATCAACTTTACTCTTCTATCTTTATACTGCTTTTCATATCAGTATTTAGCCTTTTCCCTGTTGAGGCCTATTGGAATCTAAATAAAGGCATTTTGGCTGTTCCTACTTAAGAGGAAACACTGAAGTAAGGGATATAAAGGGGGAAAATCCACATATTTTATCGAGAGCAGTGAAAACAATTCAAGGTATTCTAGTGTACCTGGAAGATACTTGCAAGTACACCATCGTCCATTGCTCCATTGGCCTACTTGGAAGGTGTATTTGAAGATAATCCAAGACATACAATGTATGCTAAGAAGATATTATATTGCCATCACTGACACCTTAAACTCTCTGCAAGTATCCTATTAATTTGACTCTTCGATCTTTTTCCTGCTTGTGATATCAGTATTTAGCTTTTTCCCTGTTGAGGCCTATAGAAATCTAAAGAAACGCATTTTCTCACTTCTCCTAAAGAGACAACTCTGAAGTAATATATGTAAAGGTTAAAAATCCATATACCTTATCTTCAACAGTGAAGTCAGTAGAAGCTGTGCTATAGTACCTGGAACATAACTGCAAGTCCACACTTGTCCCTTCCTTCCTTGACCACAATTGGGTAAATGTATATGAAGATGACTCAAGAAATACATTGGATACTATGTAGATATTACATTTGTCAGCACTGACACCCTAAACTCTCTACAAGTGTCCTATCAACTTGACTGTTCTATCTTTATCCTGCTTGTGATATCAGTATTTAGCCTTTTCCCTGTTCAGGCATATAGGAATCTAAATGAAGGCATTTTGGTAGTTCCTCCATAACAGACAACAGTGAAGTAATATTTAAATATATATATATATATATATATATATATATATATTTATACACACACACACACACATATATATATATATATTTATATATATATATATATATATAATATATATATAGAGAGAGAGAGAGAGAGGAGAGATAGATAGATAGATAGAGAGATCAAAAAGGTAAAATTCCACATATATTATCTGCAGCAGTGAAGTCAGTACAAGCTTTGCTAGTGTACCTGGAAGATCCTTGGAAGTACACCATTGTCAATTTCTCCCATTGGTCTACTTGGAAGGTGTATTTGAAGATAACTCAAGGGATACAGTGCATCCTGAGAAGATATTAAATTGTCACCACTGACACCCTAAACTCTCTACATCTCCTCCTATCAATTTGACTCCTCTATCTTTATCTTGTTTGTGATATCAGTATTTAGCCTTTTCCCTGTTGAGGTATATATGAATCTCAATAAAGGCATTTTGGCAGTTCCTCCTGAAGAGACAACGCAGAAGAAAAGTTTATAAAGGGCAAAAATTCACATATTTTATCAAGAGCAGTGAAAACAATGGAAGATATTCTAGTGTACCTGGAATATACTTGCAAGTACACCATTGTCAATTGTTCCATTGGCCTACTTGGAAGGTGTATTTGAAGATAACTCAAGAGATACAATGTGTACTAAGAAGATATTATAATGTCATCACTGACACCTTAAACTCTCTACAAGTATCCTATCAATTTGACTCTTGGATCTTTTTCCTGCTTGTGTTATCAGTATTTAGCCTTTTCCCTGTTGCGGCCTATAGAAATCCAAAGTAACGCATTTTCTCATTTCCCCTAAAGAGACAACTCTGAATTAATGTCTTAAAAGGCTAAAAATCCACATATATTATCTATAGCAGTGAAGTCAGTACAAGCTATGCTAGTGTACCTGGAAGATACTTGCAAGTGCACTATTGTCAATTTCTCCATTGGCCTACTTGGAAGGTGTATTTGAATATAACCCATCAGATACAATGTGTACTAAGAAGATATTAAATTGGGGAGTAGAAGCACGCACGTTTACGAGCTCTGAAACCAAAAGCCAATAGAACTAATGTAAAAAAAGTCCCCCATAACTTCTGGCTCAATACAAGGTGTGCAGAAGCAGAGTGGAAGAGATTTCCATTCCCGGGAGCCCTGGAAACCCCTCCTCAGGGTCCGGCCCGCCCCGGAGAGTTGACCCCACCCCCAGCGCTGCCCTGGCCGCGGCCCCAGAGAAGCTGATCCGAGCCGGCTTCGGAGACGGAAGCTCCGACAGCCGGGAAAGTCCCTCTGCCCACAGAAGCTACAGGTCAGTGAGAAAGAAGGCTGGGCTGGACGAGAGGCGCAGCAGGGCGTCTCCGTGACTCGGGCCCCCTCGGGGGGGAAGCGGCGGCGACAGAGACGGGGGCAGGAAGCGGCGGAGGCCGAGGTGTGGGCGGTGGCTGAGGCGGCAGCGGCCCAGGACTCAGGAATCCCCCAACAGCAGGCAGGATCTTCATTACGGAAGATTCCCGCATAAAACCTGACAGAGCTGAGCCTGGGAGACGGCCCTGCCCCCACCCCGCTCTATTACTGAAGGCTTCTGCTCAAAGCCCCCAAGGGAACTGAGATTGGGAGGCGGCCCCCCACCCCGCCCCCACCCGCTCCATTCCTGAAAGTCTCTGCATAAAGCCCCCGAGGGATCAGAGTCTGGGAGGCCGCCCTGCCCCCACCCCCAGCACCTGAACTAAAGCTCACTGATTGACAGCCGGCAGGAGGCAAGCCCATTTAAATCTCTGAGGCCAAGCAGTAGCTGGGCGGATCCAGGCGCGGGTGGAAAGGAATCTCAGAAGTCAAGTAACTGGCTGGGAAAATGCCTAGAAAAGGGAAGAGAAATAAGACTATAGAGAGTTTTTTCCAACAAATACAAATGATCCCGACCTTCGGATCTGATGACGAGGACGTATCCTTGCCATCAGGGAAAGACGTGGAGGGCGGAGCCTCAGTACCCCAAACACCCCAGGGGGGTGGCGGGTGGGCTCAGGCCCTGGAACAGCTCAAAAAGGATTTTGAAAAGCAAGTTAGACAGGTGGAGGAAAAACTGGGAAGAGAAATGAGAGAGAAACAAGAAAAGTATGAAAATCGGGTCTATACCTTGGTAAAGGAGACCCCAAGAAATGCTGAGGAAATTAACACCTTGAAAAATAGGCTCACTCAATTGGGAAAGGAGGTTCAAAAAGCCAATGAGGAGAAGAATGTTTTCAAAAGCAGAATGAGCCAAATGGAAAAAGAAGCTCAAAAGCTCACTGAATTTAATAGTTCTCTCAAAATTAGAATGGAACAGATGGAGTCTAATGACTTTACGAGAAACCAAGAAATCACCAAACAAAACCAAAAGAACGAAAAAATGGAAGAGAATGTGAAATATCTCATGGGAAAAACAACTGACCTGGAAAATAGATCCAGGAAAGACAATTTAAAAATTATGGGACTACCTGAAACTCATGATCAGAAAAAGAGCCTAGACATCATCTTCCATGAAATTATCAAGGAAAACTGCCCTGACATTCTAGAACCAGAGGGCAAAATAAGTATTGAAAGACTCCATCGATCACCACCTGAAAGAGATCCAAAAAGAGAAACTCCTAGGAACATTGTGGCCAAATTCCAGAACTCCCAGCTCAAGGAAAAAATCTTGCAAGCAGCTAGAAAGAAACAATTCCAGTACTGTGGAAATACAATCAGGATAACCCAAGATCTAGCAGCTTCTACATTAAGGGATCGAAGGGCGTGGAATAGAATATACCAGAAGGCAAAGGAACTAGGACTCAAAGAAAGAATAACCTACCCAGCTAAACCGAGTATAATACTTCAAGGGAAAATATGGTCTTTCAATGAAACAGAGGACTTTCAATCATTCTTAATGAAAAAACCAGAGCTGAAAAGAAAATTTGACTTTCAAACACAAGAATGAGAAGAAGCATGAAAAAGGAAACAGCAACGAGAAGTCTTAAGGGACTTACCAGAAGTGAACTGTTCACATTCATACAGGGAAAGACAATATTTCTAACTCTTAAAACTTTTCAGTATCTGGGTAGTTGGTGGGACCACACATACACATGTACACGCATTCATACACATACACACATGCACACACATACAGAGATAGAGAGCGCAGATTGAACCGAATAGGATGGGACCATACCTTAAAAGAAACTAAGGTAAATTGTGAGAGAGAAATGTACGGGGAGGAAAGAGAGGGAAATGCATGAGGGTAACTATATGTCATTTAAGAGGCAGGTAGGAGTTTTTCTTAGTGGAGCGAAAAAGAGGAGAGCTGAGAAAAAAAAAAAAAAAAAACAAGAAGTTTACCCTCATCACATTTGACTAAAAGAAGGAGTGAAATGCACACTAATTTTGGTATGTAAACCTATCTTACAGTATAAGAAAGTGGGGGACAAGGAGATATTGCAAGGGGGGGGATGATGGGGGGAGGGCAAAGGGAGGAGGGAGCAATTGGAAGTCAACACATGGGAAGGGACAGGATCAAGAGACAGAAGAGAAACAATGAGGGGCAGGTTAGGAGGGATGGTAACCCAGTTAGTCTTACACAACACGACTATCAGGGAAGTCGTTTGCAAAACTACACAGATAGGGACTAAATTGAATTGCCTGCCGTCCCAAAGGGAATGGGAGGGGAGTGAGGGATGGGGAGAATTTGGAACTCAAAGTTTTAGGAAGAACTGTTTAATATTGTTGTTGTAACTAGGAAAGAAGAGATACAGTTAATGAGGAATACAAAGTCATCTGGCCCTACAGGAGAAAAGAGAAGATGGAGAAAAGAGAAGGGAGGGATGACAGAAGAGAGGGCAGATTGGAGATAGGGAAAATTAGATTGCTTGGGGTACTGGGGTGGGGGGAGGGGATAAAAGGGGAGAAAACTGGGAACCCAAAAATTTTTGAAAATGAATGTAAATAAATAAATAAATAAATGAATAAATAGAGAAAAAAAAAGAAGATATTAAATTGTCACCACTGACACCCTAAACTCTCTACATGTATCCTATCAACTTGACATTTTTATCTTTATCCTGCTTGTAATATCAGTATTTAGCCTTTTCCCTGTGGAAGCATATAAGAATATAAAAGAAGGCATTTTCGCAGTTCCTCCTTAAGAGACAACAATGATGTAACATGTAAATATATGTATGTATGTATATATATATATATATATATATATATATATATATATATATATAAAGGGTAAAAATCCACGTATATTATCTACAGCAGTGAAGTCAGTACAAGCTATGCTAGTGTACATGGAAGATACTTACAAGTACACTATTTCAATTTCTCCATTGGCCTACTTGGAAGGTGTATTTGAAAATAACTCAAGAGATACAGTGTATACTAAGAAGGTATTGAATTGTCACCACTGACACCATAAACTCTCTACATGTATCCTATCAACTTGACTCTTCTATCTTTATCCTGCGTATCATAACAGTATTTACCCTTTTCCCCGTTGAGGCATATAGGAATCAAAATAAAGGCATTTTGGCAGTTCCTCCTTAAGAGACAACACTGAAGTAAGGTATATAAAGGGTAAAAATCCACATATTTTATCGAGAGCAGTGAAAACAATGCAATGTATTCTAGCGTACCTGGAATATACTTGCAAGTACACCATTGTCAGTTGTTCCATTGGCCTACTTGGAAGGCGTATTTGAAGATAACTCAAGAGATACAATGTATACTAAGAAGATACTATATTGTCACTATTGACACCTTAAACTCTCTACAAGTATCCTGTCAATTGGATTCTTCGATCTTTTTCCTGCTTCTGATATCAGGAGAGCCTTTAGCCTTTTCCCTGATGAGGCCTACAGAAATCCAAAGAAATGCATTTACTCACTTCCCCTAAAGAGCCAACTCTGAAGTAATGTCTTTAAAGGCTAAAAATCCATATACCTTATCTACAAAAGTAAAGTCAGTACAAGCTGTGCTAGAGTACCTGGAACATAATTGCAACTACACAATTGTCCCTTCCTCCCTTGACCAAAATGGTAAGTTTATATGAAGATGACTCAAGAAATACATTGGATACTAAGTAGATATTACATTGTCAGCACTGACTCCCTAAATTCTCTACAAGTGACCTGTCAACTTGACTCTTCTATCTTTGTCCTGCTTGTGATATCAGTATTTAGCCTTTCCCTGTTCAGGCATATAGGAATCTAAATAATGGCATTTTGGCAGTTCCTCCTTAAGAGACAACAGTGAAGTAATATGTAAATATATATATATATATATCTATATCTATATCTATATCTGTATATAAAGGGTACAAATCCACATATATTATCTACAGCAGTGAAGTCAGTACAAGCTATGCTAGTGTACATGGAAAATACTTACAAGTACATTATTTCAATATTTCCAATGGCCTACTTGGAAGGTGTATTTGAAGATAGCTCAAGAGATACAATGTATACTAAGAAGATATAATATTGTCATTACTGACACCTTAAACTCTCTACAAGTATCCTATCAATTTGACTCTTCGATATTTTTCCTGCTTATGATATCAGTATTTAGCCTTTTCCCTGTTGAGGCCTATCGAAATCCAAAGAAACGCATTTTCTCACTTCCCCTAAAGACACAAGTCTGAAGTAATGTATGTAAAGGCTAAAAATCTATATACATTATCTACAACAGTGAAGTCAGTACAAGCTGTGCTAGGGTACCTGGAACATAATTGCAAGTACACAATTGTCCCTTCCTCCCTTGACCGAAATTATAAGTGTATATGGAGATGACTCAAGAAATACATTGGATAAAAAGTAGATATTACATTGTCATCACTGAGTCCCTAAATTCTCTACAAGCGACCTGTCACCTTGACTCTTCTATCTTTATCCTTCTTGTGATGCCACTATTTAGCCTTTTCCCTGTTCAGGCATATAGGAATCTAAAAGAAGGCATTTTGGCAGTTCCTCCATAGCAGACAACAGTGAGGTGATATGTAAATATATATATACATATAAATATATATATATATATATATATATATAATGATAGATACATAGATAAAAAACGGTAAAAATCCACATATATTATCTACAGCAGTGAAGACAGTACAAGCTATGCTAGTGTACCTGGAATATACTTGCAAGCACACTATTGTCAAAATCTCCATTGGCCTACGTGGAAGGTGTATTTGAAGAAAACTCAAGAGATTCAATGTATACTAAGAAGATATTAAACTGTCACCACTGACACCCTAAACTCTTTACAAGTCTCATATCAAATTGACTCTTCTATATTTTTCCTGCTTGTGATATCTGTATTTTTCCTTATCCATGTTGAGGCCTATAGCCATGCAAAGAAATGGTGTTTGTCACATCCTCTAAAGAGAAAACTGTGAAAAAATATATGTAAAGGGTGAAAATCCACGTATCTATTCTACAGCAGTGAATTCAATACAAGCCATGCTAGAGTATCTGGAAGATACTTGCTAGTACACAATTCTCCATTTCTCCATTGGCCAACATGGAAGGTGTATTTGAAGATAACTGAAGAAATACAATGTATAGTAAGAAGATATTACATTGCAAGCCCTGACACCCTAAACTCTCTACAAGTGTCCTATCAAGTTGACTCTTCTATCTTTTTCCTGCTTGTGATACCTGTATTTTCCCATTTCCTTGTTGAGGCCTACAGAAATCCAAAGAAACGCATTTACTCACTTCCCCTAAAGAGACAACTCTGAAGTAATGTCTGTAAAGGCTAAAAATCCATATACCTTATCTACAACAGTGAAGATAGTACAAGCCGTGCTAGAGTACCTGGAACATAATTGCAAGTACACAATTTTCGCTTCCTCCCTTGACCAAAATGGTAAGTGTATATGAAGGTGACTCAAGAAATACATTGGATACTAAGTAGATATTACATTGTGAGCACTGACTCTCTAAATTCTCTACAAGTGACCTGTCAACTTTCCTCTTCTACCTTTATCCTGCTTGTGATATCAGTATTTAGCCTTTTCCCTGTTCAGGCATATAGGATTCTAAATGAAGGCATTTTGGCAGTTCTTCCTTGAGAGACAACACGGAAGTAAGGTATATAAATTGTAAAAATCGACATATTTTATCTAGAGCAGTGAAAACAATGCAAGGTATTCTAGTGTATCTGGAATATACTTGCAAGTACACCATTGTCAATTGCTCCATTGGCCTACTTGGAAGGTGTGTTTGAAGATAACTCAAGAAAAACAATGTATACTAAGAAGATATTAAATTGTTACCACTGACACCCTAAACTCTCTACAAGTCTCATATCAACTTGACTCTTCTATCTTTTTCCTGCTTGTGATATCAGTATTTTCCCTTTTCCTTGTTGAGGCCTATAGCCATCCAAAGAAATGGTGTTTGTCACATCAAATAAAGAGACAACTGTGAAATAATATATGTAAAGGGTGAAAATCCACATATCTTTTCTACAGCATTGAATGCAGTACAAGCTATGCTAGAGTATCTGGAAGATACTTGCTAGTACACAATTGTCCATTCCTCCATTGTCCAAAATGGAAGGTGTATTTGAAGATAACTCAAGAGATACAATGTATACTAAGAAGATATTATATTGTCATCACTGACACCTTAAACTCCCTACAAGCATCTTATCAATTTGACTCTTCTATCTTTGTCCTGCTTGTGATATCAGTATTTAGCCCTTTCCATGTTGAGGCATATGGGTATCTAAATGAAGGCATTTTGGCAGTTCCTCCATAAGAGACAACATTGAAGTAATATGTAAAATATATATATATATATATATATATATATATATATATATATATATATACATGTATATACAAAGGATAAAAATCCACATATAATATCTACATCAGTGAAGTCAGTACAAGCTATGTTAGTGTACCTGTAAGATACTCGCAAGCACACTACTGTCAATTTCTCCATTGGCCTACTTGAAAGGTGTATTTGTAGATGACTCAAGAGATACAATGTATACTAAGAAGATATTAAATTGTCACCTCTGACACCCTAAACTCTCTACAAGTATCCCATTAACTTGACTCTTCTATCTTTATCCTGCTTGTCATATCAGTATTTAGGCTTTTCCCATTTGAGGCATATAGGAATCTAAATAAAGGCATTTTGGCAGTTCCTCCTTAAGAGATAACAGTGAATTAAGGTATATAAAGGGTGAAAATCCACATATTTTATGGAGGGCAGTGAAAACAATGCAAGGTATTCTAGTGTACCTGGAAGATACTTGCAAATACACCATTGTCCATTGCTACATTGGCCTACTTGCAAGGTGTATTTGAAGATAACTCTAGAGATACAATGTATACTAAGATGATATTATATTGTCATCACTGACACCTTAAACTCTCTACATGTATACTATCAATTTGACTCTTCGATTTTTTCCTGCTTGTGATATCAGTATTTAGCCTTTTCCCTGTTGAGGCCTATAGAAATCTAAAGAAACACATTTTCTCACTTCCCCTAAAGAGACAACTCTGAAGTAATATATGTAAAGGCTAAAAATCCATATACCTTATCTGCAACAGTGAAGTCAGTACAAGCTGTGCTAGAGTACCTGCAACAAAATTGCAAGTACACAATTGTCCCTTCCTCCCTTGACCAAAATGGAAAGTGTATATGAAGATGACTCAAGAAATACATTGGATATTAAGTAGATATTACATTGTCAGCACTGACACCCTAAACTCTCTACAAGTCTCATATCAACTTGACTCTTCTATCTTTTTCCTGCTTGTGATATCAGTATTTTCCCTTTTCCTTGTTGAGGCCTATAGCCAACCAAAGAAATGGTGTTTGTCACATCCTCTAAAGAGACAACTGCGAAATAATATATGTAAAGGGTTAAAATCCACATATCTTTTCTACAGCAGTAAAGTCAATAGAAGCTATGCTAGAATAACTGGAAGATACTTGCTAGTACAGAATTCTCCATTCCTCCACTGGCCAACATGGAAGGTGTATTTGAAGATAACTGAAGAAATACAATGTATAGTAAAAAGATATTACATTGTCAGCCCTGACACCCTAAATTCTCTACACGTGAGCTGTCAACTTCACTCGTCTACCTTTATCCTGCTTGTGATATCAGTATTTAGCCTTTTCCCTGTTCAGGCATAAAGGAATCTAAATGAAGGCATTATGGCAGTTCCTCCTTAAGAGACAACACTGACGTAGGGTATTAAATGGGTGAAAATCCACATATTTTATCGAGAGCAGTGAAAACCATGCAAGGTTTTCTAGTGTACCTGCACTATACGTGCAAATACACCATTGTCAATTGCTCCATTGGCCTACTTGGAAGGTGTGTTTTGAAGATAACTCAAGAAATACAATGTATAGTATGAAGATATTACATTGCAATCCCCGACACCCTAACTCTCTACAAGAGTCCTATCAAGTTGACTCTTCTATCTTTATCCTGCCTGTGATATCAGAATTTAGCCTTTTCCCTGTTGAGGCCTATAGAAATTCAAAGAAACGCATTTTGTCACTTCCCCTAAACAGACAACTCTGAAGTAATGTCTGTGAAGGCTAAAAATCGAAATACCTTATCTACAACAGTGAAGTCAGTAGAAGCTGTGCTAGAGTACCTGGAACATAATGGCAAGTACACAATTGTCCCTTCCTCCCTTAACCAAAATGGAAAGTGTTTATGAAGATGACTCAAGAAATACATTGGACACTAAGTAGATATTACATTGTCAGCACTGACTCCCTAAATTCTCTACAAGTAACCTGTCAACTTGACTCTCCTATCTTTATAGTTCTTGTGATGTCACTATTTAGCCTTTTATCCTGTTCAGACATATAGGAATCTAAATGAAGGTATTTTGGCAGTTCCTCCATAACAGACAACAGGGAAGTAATATGTAAATATATACATAATATATATATATATATATATATATATATACAGATATATAGATAGATAGATAGATAGATAAATATATAGATAGATAGATAGATAAATAATAAAGGGTAAAAATCCACATATATTATCTACAGCAGTGAAGTCAGCACAAGCTATGGTACTGTACCTGTAAGATACTTGCTAGTACACAATTGTCCATTTCTCCATTGGCCAACATGGAAGGTGTATTTGAAAATAACTCAAGAAACACAATGTATAGTAAGAAGATATTACACTGTCAGCCCTGACAACCTAAATTCTCTAAAAGTGTCCTATCAAGTTGACTCTTCTATCTTTATCCTGCCTGTGAAATCAGTATTTAGCCTTTTCCCTGTTGAGGCCTATAGATATCCAAAGAAACGCATTTTGTCACTTCCCCTAAAAAGATACCTCTGAAGTAATGTCTGTAAAGGCTAAAAGTCCATATAACTTATCTACAACAGTGAAGTCAGTACAAGCTGTACTAGAGTACCTGGAACATAACCGCAAGTACACAATTGTCCCTTCCTCCCTTGACCAAAATGGTAAATGTATATGGAGATGACTCAAGAAATACTTTGGATACTAAGTAGATATTACATTGTCAGCACTCACGCCGTAAATTCTCTACAAGTGACCTGTCCACTTGCCTCTTATATCTTTACCCTGCTTGTGATGTCATTATTTAGCCTTTTACTGTTCAGGCATACAGGAATCTAAATGAAGGCATTTTGGCAGTTCCTTCTTAAGAGACAACACTGAAGTAACATGTAAATATATATATATATATATATATATATATATATATATATATATATATACACACACACACACACACATGTTTTATATATATATATATATATATATATATATATATATATATATATATATATATATATTTAAACGGTAAAAATCCACATATGTTATCTACACCAGTGAAGTCAGTACAAGCTATGCTAGTGTACCTGGAAGATACTTTCAAGCACACTATTGTGAATTTCTCCATTGGTCTACTCGGAAGGTGTATTTGAAGATAATTCAAGAGATACAATGTATACTAAGAAGATATGAAATTGTCACCATTGACACCCTAAAGTCCCTTCAAGTGTCCTATTATCTTGAATCTTCTATCTTTATCCTGCTTTTGATATCAGTATTTAACCTTTTCCCTGTTGAGGCCTATTGGAATACAAATAAAAGCATTTTGGTTGTTCCTCCTTAAGAGACAATACTGAAGTAAAGTATATAAAAGGCGAAAATGCACATAGTTTATCGAGAGCAGTGAAAACAATGAAAGGTATTCTAGTGTACCTGGAAGATACTTGCAAGTATATCATTGTCCATTGCTCCATTGGACAACATGGAAGGTGTATTTGAAGATAACTCAAGAGATACAATGTATACTAAGAAGATATTACATTGTCATCACTGACACCCTAAACTCTCTAAAAGTGTCCTATCAAGTTGACTCTTCTATCTTTATTCTGCCTGTGATATCACAATTTAGTCTTTTCCATGTTGAGGCTTATAGAAATCCAACGAAACGCATTTTGTCATTTCCCCTAAACAGACACCTCTGAAGTAATGTCTGTAAAGGCTAACAATCCATATACCTTATCTACAACAGTGAAGTCAGTACAAGCTGTCCTAGAGTACCTGGAACATAACTGCAAGTACACAATTGTCCCTTGCTCCCTTGACCAAAATGGAACGTGTATATGAAAATGACTCAAAAAGTACATGGGATACTAAGTAGATATTACATTGAAAGCACTGATTCCCTAAATTCTCTACAAGTCACCTGTCAACTTCACTCTCCTATCTTTATACATCTTGTGATGTCACAATTTAGCCTTTTCCCTGTTGAGGCATATAGGAATCTAAATGAAGGCATTTTGGCATATCCTCCATAACAGACAACAGTGAGGTGATATGTAAATATATATATATATACATATAAATATATATATATATATATATATAATGATAGATACATAGATAAAAAACGGTAAAAATCCACATATATTATCTACAGCAGTGAAGACAGTACAAGCTATGCTAGTGTACCTGGAATATACTTGCAAGCACACTATTGTCAAAATCTCCATTGGCCTACGTGGAAGGTGTATTTGAAGAAAACTCAAGAGATTCAATGTATACTAAGAAGATATTAAATTGTCACCACTGACACCCTAAACTCTTTACAAGTCTCATATCAAATTGACTCTTCTATATTTTTCCTGCTTGTGATATCTGTATTTTTCCTTATCCATGTTGAGGCCTATAGCCATGCAAAGAAATGGTGTTTGTCACATCCTCTAAAGAGAAAACTGTGAAAAAATATATGTAAAGGGTGAAAATCCACGTATCTATTCTACAGCAGTGAATTCAATACAAGCCATGCTAGAGTATCTGGAAGATACTTGCTAGTACACAATTCTCCATTTCTCCATTGGCCAACATGGAAGGTGTATTTGAAGATAACTGAAGAAATACAATGTATAGTAAGAAGATATTACATTGCAAGCCCTGACACCCTAAACTCTCTACAAGTGTCCTATCAAGTTGACTCTTCTATCTTTTTCCTGCTTGTGATACCTGTATTTTCCCATTTCCTTGTTGAGGCCTACAGAAATCCAAAGAAACGCATTTACTCACTTCCCCTAAAGAGACAACTCTGAAATAATGTCTGTAAAGGCTAAAAATCCATATACCTTATCTACAACAGTGAAGATAGTACAAGCCGTGCTAGAGTACCTGGAACATAATTGCAAGTACACAATTTTCGCTTCCTCCCTTGACCAAAATGGTAAGTGTATATGAAGGTGACTCAAGAAATACATTGGATACTAAGTAGATATTACATTGTGAGCACTGACTCTCTAAATTCTCTACAAGTGACCTGTCAACTTTCCTCTTCTACCTTTATCCTGCTTGTGATATCAGTATTTAGCCTTTTCCCTGTTCAGGCATATAGGATTCTAAATGAAGGCATTTTGGCAGTTCTTCCTTGAGAGACAACACGGAAGTAAGGTATATAAATTGTAAAAATCCACATATTTTATCTAGAGCAGTGAAAACAATGCAAGGTATTCTAGTGTATCTGGAATATACTTGCAAGTACACCATTGTCAATTGCTCCATTGGCCTACTTGGAAGGTGTATTTGAAGATAACTCAAGAAAAACAATGTATTCTAAGAAGATATTAAATTGTTACCACTGACACCCTAAACTCTCTACAAGTCTCATATCAACTTGACTCTTCTATCTTTTTCCTGCTTGTGATATCAGTATTTTCCCTTTTCCTTGTTGAGGCCTATAGCCATCCAAAGAAATGGTGTTTGTCACATCAAATAAAGAGACAACTGTGAAATAATATATGTAAAGGGTGAAAATCCACATATCTTTTCTACAGCATTGAATGCAGTACAAGCTATGCTAGAGTATCTGGAAGATACTTGCTAGTACACAATTGTCCATTCCTCCATTGTCCAAAATGGAAGGTGTATTTGAAGATAACTCAAGAGATACAATGTATACTAAGAAGATATTATATTGTCATCACTGACACCTTAAACTCCCTACAAGCATCTTATCAATTTGACTATTCTATCTTTGTCCTGCTTGTGATATCAGTATTTAGCCCTTTCCCTGTTGAGGCATATGGGAATCTAAATGAAGGCATTTTGGCAGTTCCTCCATAAGAGACAACATTGAAGTAATATGTAAATATATATATATAAAGGGTAAAAATCCACATATAATATCTACAGCAGTGAAGTCAGTACAAGCTATGTTAGTGTACCTGTAAGATACTCGCAAGCACACTACTGTCAATTTCTCCATTGGCCTACTTGAAAGGTGTATTTGTAGATGACTCAAGAGATACAATGTATACTAAGAAGATATTAAATTGTCACCTCTGACACCCTAAACTCTCTACAAGTATCCCATTAACTTGACTCTTCTATCTTTATCCTGCTTGTCATATCAGTATTTAGGCTTTTCCCATTTGAGGCATATAGGAATCTAAATAAAGGCATTTTGGCAGTTCCTCCTTAAGAGATAACAGTGAATTAAGGTATATAAAGGGTGAAAATCCACATATTTTATGGAGGGCAGTGAAAACAATGCAAGGTATTCTAGTGTACCTGGAAGATACTTGCAAATACACCATTGTCCATTGCTACATTGGCCTACTTGCAAGGTGTATTTGAAGATAACTCTAGAGATACAATGTATACTAAGATGATATTATATTGTCATCACTGACACCTTAAACTCTCTACATGTATACTATCAATTTGACTCTTCGATTTTTTCCTGCTTGTGATATCAGTATTTAGCCTTTTCCCTGTTGAGGCCTATAGAAATCTAAAGAAACACATTTTCTCACTTCCCCTAAAGAGACAACTCTGAAGTAATATATGTAAAGGCTAAAAATCCATATACCTTATCTGCAACAGTGAAGTCAGTACAAGCTGTGCTAGAGTACCTGCAACAAAATTGCAAGTACACAATTGTCCCTTCCTCCCTTGACCAAAATGGAAAGTGTATATGAAGATGACTCAAGAAATACATTGGATATTAAGTAGATATTACATTGTCAGCACTGACACCCTAAACTCTCTACAAGTCTCATATCAACTTGACTCTTCTATCTTTTTCCTGCTTGTGATATCAGTATTTTCCCTTTTCCTTGTTGAGGCCTATAGCCAACCAAAGAAATGGTGTTTGTCACATCCTCTAAAGAGACAACTGCGAAATAATATATGTAAAGGGTTAAAATCCACATATCTTTTCTACAGCAGTAAAGTCAATAGAAGCTATGCTAGAATAACTGGAAGATACTTGCTAGTACAGAATTCTCCATTCCTCCACTGGCCAACATGGAAGGTGTATTTGAAGATAACTGAAGAAATACAATGTATAGTAAAAAAGATATTACATTGTCAGCCCTGACACCCTAAATTCTCTACACGTGAGCTGTCAACTTCACTCGTCTACCTTTATCCTGCTTGTGATATCAGTATTTAGCCTTTTCCCTGTTCAGGCATAAAGGAATCTAAATGAAGGCATTATGGCAGTTCCTCCTTAAGAGACAACACTGACGTAGGGTATATAAATGGGTGAAAATCCACATATTTTATCGAGAGCAGTGAAAACCATGCAAGGTTTTCTAGTGTACCTGCACTATACGTGCAAGTACACCATTTTCAATTGCTCCATTGGCCTACTTGGAAGGTGTGTTTGAAGATAACTCAAGAAATACAATGTATAGTATGAAGATATTACATTGCAATCCCCGACACCCTAACTCTCTACAAGAGTCCTATCAAGTTGACTCTTCTATCTTTATCCTGCCTGTGATATCAGAATTTAGCCTTTTCCCTGTTGAGGCCTATAGAAATTCAAAGAAACGCATTTTGTCACTTCCCCTAAACAGACAACTCTGAAGTAATGTCTGTGAAGGCTAAAAATCGAAATACCTTATCTACAACAGTGAAGTCAGTAGAAGCTGTGCTAGAGTACCTGGAACATAATGGCAAGTACACAATTGTCCCTTCCTCCCTTAACCAAAATGGAAAGTGTTTATGAAGATGACTCAAGAAATACATTGGACACTAAGTAGATATTACATTGTCAGCACTGACTCCCTAAATTC